>CM074724.1:184746092-184758592 GCA_037306005.1 Rhinophrynus dorsalis | reverse complement strand
GGTTTCAGAGAAGATATTTTTCAGAGTCTCATCTTCTGTCAGAATTGGTTGTAGATCTTTAATAAGTTCCCGTATTTGTTCCAGAGTTGGGTTGTAGGTGACAACGAGTGGTACCCGTGTAGAGATTTTTTTCTCCCTGTACTGTAGCAGGTGTGTGCGTGGTATTCTTAAAGCAGAGTGGATTTGTTTGGTAATAATCCTTGATTTGTAGCCTTTCTGTCTCATAGACTGGGAGAGTACATTTAGATGTGCATTACGGTCATTAGGGTCAGAGCAAATTCGATGGTACCTAGTGTCACGGTTTATTATGACTCTCAGACACAAGTTTTAGGTAAAAATCAATTTTATTGAAATAATAAATTGATAACGTAGGATGACAAACACATACATACAGATATATACAGAATATAACAAGACAGAAGGCAGACTCTACCGGTCCTGTCAATATACCAGACAGGACAGTCTGAAGTAGCAGAATGTTAGGCTCTACCGGCCTTGCCAATACCGAGTAAGGCAACCTGCAGATGGAATAGCATAACGGTTCTACCGGCCTTACTAAATTACCGGGCAAGGCAGCCTCAAAAGATTAACCATGTAGGCTCTACCGGCCCTGCCAATACCGGGTAAGGCAACCTCAGATGGAATGTGGCAAAAGGTTCTACCGGCTTTACCAATACCGGGCAGGGCAGCCCAGAGATAGTAGCAGCAGTCAGATGGTAATGGCAAATAGACAGGATCGTAAGCAACCCAGTGTACACACACTGAGACCAACAGGGGAATCGTAAAGCCGCAAGACTTTGGAGCAAACCAGCGTCCGCACGCTGGGACCAATACTGACTTGTATAGCCGATAGGCTTTGGAGCAAACCAGTGACCGCACACTGGTGTAACAAGCGAGTTTGTATAGCCGCAAGGCTTTGGAGCAAACCAGCGTCCGCACGCTGGGACCAACACAGGATAGTATAGCCGATAGGCGTTGGAGCAAACCAGTGACCGCACACTGGTGTAACAAGCGAGTTTGAATAGCTGCAAGGCTTTGGAGCAAACCAGCGTCCGCATGCTGGGACCAACACAGGATTGTATAGCCGATAGGCTTTGGAGCAAACCAGTGACCGCACACTGGTGTAACAAGCGAGTTTTGTATAGCCGCAAGGCTTTGGAGCAAACCAGCGTCCGCATGCTGGGACCAACACAGGATTGTATAGCCGATAGGCTTAGGAGCAAACCAGTGACCGCACACTGGTGTAACAAGCGAGTTTTGTATAGCCGCAAGGCTTAGGAGCAAACCAGCGTCCGCATGCTGGGACCAACACAGGATTGTATAGCCGATAGGCTTTGGAGCAAACCAGTGACCGCACACTGGTGTAACAAGCGAGTTTTGTATAGCCGTAAGGCTTAGGAGCAAACCAGCGTCCACACGCTGGGACCAACACAGGATATATAGCCGATAGGCTTTGGAGCAAACCAGTGACCGCACACTGGTGTAACAAGCGAGTTTTGTATAGCCGTAAGGCTTAGGAGAAAACCAGCGTCCGCACGCTGGGACCAACACAGTATACTATAGCCGATAGGCTTTGGAGTAAACCAGTGACCGCACACTGGAGTAACAAGCAATGTCGCCGACGTGACCAGGCAGGAGGTCGCCAGGATACAGGAGACAGGCGATGAGATGACAGGAACCAGCAACGATCAGTCAGGTCAGGAAACAGCAGAGAAGAAGTTCAGCAGGAACTGCAACACCAGAGACTAGGCCGGAACCAGGACTGGAACAACTCAACAGGCAGGAAACACTGGAAGAGTAGAGATCAGGAACTCAGGAACACATGAGATCAGGAACTAGGAACACTGGAACAGAGGCCCAGCTATCACTGGCATAGTGATAGCAAGAAGGTCAGAAACAACACGAAAGGGCACTCAAAGGGTGCCCAATCCAGGTTTAAATAGGCAATAAGAGGCGGGCTATCTGCAGACAGCCAATAGAAGCCCCCTACTGGTGACAGACAAGGAACTGCAGCAATCACGGGCACCGTGATACCTAGTGGCTTGGCTGTAGATGATGCCCTGTTTAGTATGGGAGGGGTGGAAGCTGGTGCTGTGGAGGTAACTGCATCTGTCTGTGGGCTTTTTGTAGAGCGAGGTGTGGATTGTGCCATTGGTACATGCCACCGTTGTGTCCAGAAAGTTTACAGATATTGTAGAGTATTCCATTTTTAGTTTGATTGAGGGGTGGTATGAATTAAAAGAATCATGGAATTGTATGAGTTTTTCCTCGCTTTCGATCCAAATGATGAAAATATCATCGATGTATCTGTAATACTTGTATGGTTTCGTATGTTGTGTGTCTAGGAATTTCTGTTCTAGGTCTGCCATAAACAGGTTAGCATATTGGGGTGCCATCTTAGTGCCCATGGCACTGCCCATGGTTTGTAGGTAGACCTCATTGTTGAAATAGAAATAATTATGTGTGAGGATGAATAGTGTCAGTTCTGCGATAATTTGGGGGCTGTATTTTTGGTTGTCAGTGTAGGAGAGAAAATTGAGGCAAGCGTTGATGCCATCTTTATGTGGAATGTTGCTGTACAGAGATTCCACGTCCATAGTTACTAGGATGGTGTTGGCAGGGAGGTTCGTGATTGGGCTGAGTTTGTTGAGGAAGTCGGTGGTGTCTTTTATGAAGCTGTTGGTATTGGTGACAAGAGGTTTTAGGATATTTTCTATGAGTCCTGAGATTTGTTCTGTTAGTGTTCCCATTCCTGTAATTATGGGTCTGCCAGGATTATCCTTCTTGTTGATTTTGGGAAGCATATAGAAGGTGCCCATGTCCGCACTGGTGGTTATGAGTGATTCCAATTCTGTTTGTAGCTTCTTAGGGAAAGATTTGATGAGCACCCTAAGTTGCAATGTATATTCCTTGGTGGGATCTTCATTTAGTTTTCTGTAGTATTTGCCATCTGACAATTGCCTTTCCCCCTCTTTTATGTAGTCTGGGGTGTTCATTATCACCACTGCTCCTCCCTTGTCTGCTGGTTTGATGGTGATAGCATGATTCTTCCTCAAGTCACTTATTGCAGTTTGTTCCTGTACTGTGAGAAACTTTCAATGTAGCTGTCCATTTTGGCATTTCGTCCTGGTGCTGGAGTGAAGTGGGTGTTCTTTTTGCTGTTGGTGTAATGCATTGTTGTTTCAGTGTTCTCTTTATCATGGAAGTATTCCTTAAGTCGCATCCTTCTGAAAAATTCTTCCAAGTCAGAGTACAGCTGGATGTGATCAAGTTTTGTGCTAGGACAAAATGATAGTCCTTTAGAGAAGACTGATACTTCTGACTCTGATAGTTCATAATCGGAAATATTAACAATCCCTGATTTCTCTTGTGATTTCTCTTGTACTGCCAGATGTCTGTGGTGATCTTGTTGAAGTCTGCTGAGTTTATTATTTTTCTTTTTAAGAAGGTCCTGTTGGAGCTTTTTGTACGAACAGTGTAAATCATTTTCTAGTTGTTCAGTGATATATATATTATCACCATGCAGTTTTTGAAGTAAGCATTGTTTTTCATATTGTATGTTATGTTTCTTGTTGTAGAGCTGGTGGATAAGATGGTTTCTTAGCTTCTCACTAGTGCGTTTACACAGCTTATTGGCATACTGTGAATTGTGTGTAGTAGCGAGTGGATTTTTGATTTTTAGTCCTTTCGGAATCAGCTGTCTTTTCTTGCAGATGGATAGAAAGTATATGTCACTGTTGAGCTGTATTTCTTTTCTGGTCATCTTGTAGATTTGCTTTATTAAGCGGCTGTATGCGGTATCTTCCATAGTAGTAGAGTGGAGATTGTAGCCGTATTAGTCCAGTGATGCAGATGTAAAATAACAAACAAAATAAGTATCTTGTAATACCTTTTTTATTGGACTAACAGAATTTTGGATTGACAAGCTTTCGGGAGAACCTCCCTTTCTCAAGTCTAAAGCATTTCTGACTAAAAGGACACAGAATTCACAGTGATACATAAAATTCAAAGTTTGGCTGTGTGTAGGTTTAAGAAAACATAGCAGCAGATAAGGTCAGAGCATCTTCACTCTACTTGTAGAAGGTCGTAAATACCTTTTGTAAGGATTGGAGTGGGGGGAGAGGGAAAAAAATGCAGGAGATGATAATGGAGTGGTGAGAATTAAAAAAGTTTGCACATGTTAGGAGTGCTAGAATTGCCATCCAACAATCCAGCATGTGTATGCAGGCCTATATACAATATGCGCCCATATGTGCACATATATACACACACACACACATACAAACATACAACCATAAACATACATATACATATATACACATATATATATATATATACATATATACATACACACACACATACATATACACACACATATACAAACACATACACATGCATACAAACACACACACACACACAAATATGTATACATATACACACACATACATATACATACACACACACATACAAATATATATACATATAAACACACACATATACATATATATATATATATATATATATATACACATACATACATATACACACACATATACACATATATATATATACATACACATACATATACATACACATATACACACATACACATACATAAACATGCATACACATACACACATACATACACACACATACATACATATATACATATATATACATATGCATATATATATACATACACACATGCACATACATACACACACATACATAAACATGCATATACATACACACATATACACATGTACACATACATACATACACATACATATGCATATATACATAAATACACACACACACATACATATATACACACACATATACAAATACATATACACACACACACATATACATATATACATACATACCCATAGATCAGTGGTTCTAAATCTCTTTTTGTTCGGGGCACCCCAAACATGTAATCTAGAACAGTCAGGGCACCCCTAACATATTTAATGTAATTTATCAAGGGCATAATGAAGGGTACACTACTTAAATATACAGTTATTGTTAGGTCTTCCAATCATAATAAGAAAACTATACATATAGTGCATAACAATTTCCATAAATCTTTATTTAAAAGTCCATTTTTTGTTAGTCTTCATAGAAAACACAGGGCACCCCAGACTGATGTCCGTGGCACACCAAAGTCCCACGGCACCCTGGTTGAGAATCACTGCCATAGACACATGATACACACACATATATACCATGATACACACACATATATACACACACACACATATATACATATATATATATATATATACACATATATATACATACATATACATACACATACATATATACATATATATACATACACATACACATATACACACACACACACACATACACATGTACACACATAGGTACATACATACACACAAACATGCATACATACACACACACACATATACATAAACATAAATACAAATACACATACATAAATACATACATACATATACACACACACATGTACACACACATACACACATATACATAATATACATATATACATATATATATATATATATATATATATATATATATATATACACACACACATACTCATATACATACACATACAAACATACATATACACACATATACACACACATACATACATACATTCATCTATACATACACATACAATGTGCCTATATACCAACCCACAAATATATATGCATAAAGTACATATACATATGTACATAAACACATACACATGAGCACACACATATACACAAATGCATACAACCAAATATGTAGGAATACATACTAAAACGTACGTCCAAACACAAGAGCCTATATATACTAGTACATATACACATACATAAACACATACATACATGCATACCTTCATGTACATATATGCACAAAAACCCATATACACATATAGAATAGCACACCCACATATATACCTACATGTATTGAAGTATGGGGAAGCATCTGTCTGAACGCCATGCTGATATACTAGTAATAATACAGAACCAATATTAGAATTCATTATGACATGTGGATATATATATGAGGAGTAAGATACTGATAGAGGGGTCATGTGGAACTTTGGTAGTGGGACAGGAAACCCAAATCAACATTTAGTCCTCTGTTCTTGCTGTTAAAAAAAATGATCATTCTGGCTTCAAAAGTTTTTCTTTCTTGGATGTTTCTAAAGTTTCCTTTGAGTACTTTGATTTTTAGGTCCTTAACTGAGTGGTCAGGCTGGGTAAAATGGTGTCCCACAGGTGTGCAGTAGGATCCTTCTTTGTGATGTTTGATGGAGTGTCTGTGCATGTTCATTCTGCCATTTAATTGCTGTGTGGATTCCCCAATGTCGCACCCTGGGTGGCATTTGGTGCCGTGTATCATATATACCACATTGCTAGATGTGCAGGAGTATGATCCTTTAATGCTGTAGGTTTTGTTGTTGTGGGTGGCTTTGTTGTCTGGACATATGTGCTGGCACATTTTGCAGCGAGGTTTCTGGCATTGTCTGGTACCTTTTTCTGTATTCTTCTCATCAGTGTGTAGTTTCCTGTTGATAAATTTTTGCTGAAGGTTTGGTGGTTGTCTAAAGGCCAAAATAGGGGTTTCAGAGAAGATATTTTTCAGAGTCTCATCTTCTGTCAGAATTGGTTGTAGATCTTTAATAATTTTCCGTATTTGTTCCAGAGTTGGGTTGTAGGTGACAACGAGTGGTACCCGTATAGAGATTTTTTTCTCCCTGTACTGTAGCAGGTGTGTGCGTGGTGTTCTTAAAGCAGAGTGGATTTGTTTGGTAATAATCCTTGATTTGTAGCCTTTCTGTCTCATAGACTGGGAGAGTACATTTAGATGTGCATTACGGTCATTAGGGTCAGAGCAAATTCGATGGTACCTAGTGGCTTGGCTGTAGATGATGTCCTGTTTAGTATGGGAGGGGTGGAAGCTGGTGCTGTGGAGGTAACTGCATCTGTCTGTGGGCTTTTTGTAGAGCGAGGTGTGGATTGTGCCATTGGTACATGCCACCGTTGTGTCCAGAAAGTTTACAGATATTGTAGAGTATTCCATTTTTAGTTTGATTGAGGGGTGGTATGAATTAAAAGAATCATGGAATTGTATGAGTTTTTCCTCGCTTTCGGTCCAAATGATGAAAATATCATCGATGTATCTGTAATACTTGTATGGTTTCCTATGTTGTGTGTCTAGGAATTTCTGTGTCCTTTTAGTCAGAAATTCTTTAGACTTGAGAAAGGGAGGTTCTCCCGAAAGCTTGTCAATCCAAAATTCTGTTAGTCCAATAAAAAAGGTATTACAAGATACTTATTTTGTTTGTTATTTTACATCTGCATCACTGGACTAATACGGCTACAATCTCCACTCTACTACTACTATGGAAGATACCGCATACAGCCGCTTAATAAAGTAAATCTACAAGATGACCAGAAAAGAAATACAGCTCCACAGTGACATATACTTTCTATCCATCTGCAAGAAAAGACAGCTGATTCCGAAAGGACTAAAAATCAAAAATCCACTCGCTTCTACACACAATTCACAGTATGCCAATAAGCTGTGTAAACGCACTAGTGAGAAGCTAAGGAACCATCTTATCCACCAGCTCTGCAACAAGAAACATAACATACAATATGAAAAACAATGCTTACTTCAAAAACTGCGTGATGATAATATATATATATCGCTGAACAACTAGAAAATGATTTACACTGTTCGTACAAAAAAGCTCCAACAGGACCTTCTTAAAAAGAAAAGTAATAAACTCAGCAGACTTCAACAAGATCACAACAGACATCTGGCAGTACAAGAGAAATCACAAGAGAAATCAGGGATTATTAATATTTCCGATTATGAACTATCAGAGTCAGAAGTATCAGTCCTCTCTAAAGGACTATCATTTTGTCCTAGCACAAAACTTGATCACATCCAGCTGTACTCTGACTTGGAAGAATTTTTCAGAAGGATGCGACTTAAGGAATACTTCCATGATAAAGAGAACACTGAAACAACAATGGATTACACCAACAGCAAAAAGAACACCCACTTCACTCCAGCACCAGGACGAAGTGCCAAATTGGACAGCTACATTGAAAGTTTCCGTCTAAGAACTGCATCCTTGGCGACCAAACAAAACAAAAAGGATATTTTTCATAATCTCACAGTACAGGAACAAACTGCAATAAGTGACTTGAAGAAGAATCATGCTATCACCATCAAACCAGCAGACAAGGGAGGAGTAGTGGTGATAATGAACACCCCAGACTACATAAAAGAGGGGGACAGGCAATTGTCAGATGGCAAATACTACAGAAAACTAAATGAAGATCCCACCAAGGAATATACATTGCAACTTAGGGAGCTCATCAAATCCTTCCCTAAGACGCTACAACCAGAATTGGAATCACTCATACCTACCAATGCGGACATGGGCACCTTCTATATGCTTCCCAAAATCCACAAGAAGGATAATCCTGGCAGACCCATAATTACAGGAATGGGAACACTTACAGAACAAATCTCAGGACTCATAGAAAATATCCTAAAACCTCTTGTCACCAATACCAACAGCTTCATAAAAGACACCACCGACTTCCTCAACAAACTCAGCCCAATCAATAACCTCCCTGCCAACACCATCCTAGTAACTATGGACGTGGAATCTCTGTACAGCAACATTCCACATAAAGATGGCATCAACGCTTGCCTCAATTTTCTCTCCTACGCTGACAACCAAAAATACAGCCCCCAAATTATCGCAGAACTGACACTATTCATCCTCACACATAATTATTTCTGTTTCAACAATGAGGTCTACCTACAAACCATGGGCATCGCCATGGGCACTAAGATGGCACCCCAATATGCTAACCTGTTTATGGCAGACCTAGAACAGAAATTCCTAGACACACAACATACGAAACCATACAAGTATTACAGATACATCGATGATATTTTCATCATTTGGACCGAAAGCGAGGAAAAACTCATACAATTCCATGATTGTTTTAATTCATACCACCCCTTGTAACGGAAGCTAGGAAGGGACCGCGTCACCTTCCGCCGTCGTTCCCAGGTCTCTCCTTCTCGACGCAGATAAGCGCCGCCGGATGCACCAGTTGAAGTATGGACAGTCACTGGAAACAGCCGCAGGATTGCTGGAAGCAGGGAAGCATGGAAGAGTCCACGTCGCCACCTGACAGTCCACGAAGTTAGGTCGCAGGAAACTGGCAGCAGGCGGTCGGCGATTCAGGATACTTGGCGCAGATGGGTATCAGAGTGGATACTTTAGACCATAAGCAATACAAGACTCCAGGACTCCTTGTTCACTCCAAAACAGAACTCTCTTTATTGAAACAAACCACACATATTTATAGTCAAACCTTACATTCAAATAAATGGACCAAGCAAATACATTAGGAACATAATTCAATCACACAGTAGACAAAAGGTCAATGGTCTATCAAATACAATGACTCAGACTTCATTACATATCAAATACAAAAGGGTTGCTGAACTCACACAATGGACATAAAGACTGGAGGGACTTGAATGAATTATCACACAGCAGGGGGTCTCAATACAATGGCTTTAGTGCCTACAATACACATTGAACTCAAATTATTAACCCCTAATGGCCCTGTTCCCTGAAAGCAGGCTATGATTTTTAGTCCTTTTTGGCACATCTGTCCACCAATATAATATCCCAAAGCTCTACATAGCTTGTGTCACTGGGCTGACAATCCATATGCCTAGACAAGGGTTGTTTTAGGCATGACAGGAATGTCCACAGTTTTTGATTAAACAAACTTATGGCCAGACAAGGCCTAAGTAACGGATAACATCCGTTACATTTCTCCCCCTTTTAGTACCAAGCCAGCGGGTACAGCAGGAAACGCTGGCTTGGAGCTGTAGGAGGGCATAGAGATGGTGCGGCACTTGTCTGGACAGTACATTAGTCCGGAGGCCTTGGTCCTAGGCCAGTTTTAACTGTGGGGCCCCTTGTCCTGGGACAGAGATTGAAATAGTCTTTCTGTCCTGGGCCAGGGGAAAACAGGAGCCCTTTGTCTGGGCCTGGTAGTGGTGCACAAGGCCCTGCTCCTGGGCCAGTGAGGAGAATGCCAGTTCCTTTGTCCTTAGTCCTGGGCCAGGGGAACTGGTACTGGGTTGCCCTGACCAATAGCAGATTAGGGGGCCTCTCCTGGGCCCTTCTCCAGGCAGTGCTACAGTCAAATCCTTCTGGGTCTGGGGCCAGTGGCTCAGGGTCCAGAGCCAGTCTATAAGGGGGATCTCCCTGAGGCAATGATGACGCTGGCTTCTGGGCAGCAGAGTTTGGGGAGAGAGGCACATCTCCCCCTTTTAGTTGGGCCAGGGCCCCAGAGGGACAGGAGCGGATACAGTTCCCACGCTCCTGAGTCAAATCAGGTATGGGCCTGATGGGGAATACATTCCCACCCACCAAGCTAGGGTCAACAGGGGACATGGCAACACAAATATCCTTGGTGAGGATCGCGGTTCCACTCACCAAGGTGGGGATCTCCAGTGTAGGGGTAAAAACAGGCTCCTTAAGCATGACTGGGCCCCCATTCACTAGGCCAGGGGTCTCAGGGAAAGGCAGAACAGGTGTTGGGCTGGGGATGAGGACGGCCGTCCCACTCATCCCAGCCAGGGCTTCACGTGACCTGGTGCGCTTGCTTCCATGCACCAAGTCAGGGTTTACAGAGAGGGGGGTGTCCAAGGAATCAGTGCTGCAAAGAGGCAATCGGCTGATCTCCTTGGCGTGCAGGGCCTCCTCCTCAGGGCCACTTCTTTTCTTCAGCAGGGAGGCACTCCCAAACCTCCCAGAAATTTTACTCAAGCACCTGGAGAACACCATCTTCCCTTTCTCCAGGGCACCAACAACAGAGGACAGATTAGGACTGCTGGTGGGGACCTGCGTCTCCTTCACCACAGCAGGGGTATCCTGGGCCCTGGTGAGCTCGCTCCTACTCACCAGGCCAGGGTCTACAGGGGGGCTGATGGGGCACTCTTCTCTACCCATCAGGTCATATAACGCATCCTCAGGGGGTCCAGCCGCTCTGCTTCCTTCCAGTCCGCTGGAGTCCTCCTCTTGCAGGCCATCACACACAGGCCTCTCTCCTGCCTTGAGGGAGACCGCAGTCCCATCCCTCAAGGCAGCATTACTGGTAATCCTGGGGAGCATGCACGGCTCTGCTCCCAGGCCATCTTCCACCCCCACCCGGGGCAACATTTTGGGGCTGCTGCTGGGTTCTCTCCCACCCAGTACATCAGGGGTCTCAGGAGGACTGATGGGCTTGCTCCCACCCATCAGTTGGGGCACACAATTGCTGCTGGTGGGGACCTGCGTCTCGTCCACCGCAGCGGGGAAAACAGGGAAAGGGGCAACATGCCTACCAGGGGAGAGGTCCGTCCCATCCCCTGATACAGAGGCATCTTCTTCACTGAGGGGGAACGAATTCCCACCCCCCAGCTCAGGGAAAACATAGTCCAGGGGCAAACGGGTATCAGGCAGGGCAACAGGGGCACTGGTGAGGAGCGTATTCCCACTCACCAGTGTGGAGTGAACAGGGCCAACACCATCCAAGTCCTCAGCTTCACTGAGGTCCTCCTCAGATGAGTGGCCCCCCCATTCTTCTTCCTCTCGTAGAAACTCCTTGATTTCTCGCACAAAGCCAGTGTATCTTTGCTCTAGGTCCCATTCCCATAAAATCAGGACATTGAAATTACCATGGAGCTCCCCAGGGATGTACCCCCCAAGCATGGCTTCTCTCTTGTCCCAGATCTCCCAGTATCGGCTGGGGCCTGGGCAACCAAAAGCGAAATCCTTGTGGTAGGCCTCCCACACAAGTCCTCGAATCTCATACTGCAAGAGGTATGGGTTAAAGTCCACAAGAATTCCGGGCCCATACTCTCGTTCCATGTGCTTGACCAGCTCCCAGTACTCGTCTTGTACTCTGAGCTCTTCCTCGAGACACCAGGCCAGCTCCCCTGTCGAACTAATCAACAATATCGCCTAGCTGTTTCTTCCATCGGACTCGAATGTTGTCATACCGGTCGTTGTAAGATCCCAGAGTGTCCACCAGCACAGGTGTGGCCGCCATGTCGTCTCCGATGCCCTGGTACCGCATCTCGAATACGCCTATGGCCTCCGGTAGTAGCGCTCTGGCCGCCATCTCTCAACTGGTACACACGATGAAAGAAGGAGAAATCCCACCGCTATGCCACCAATGTAACGGAAGCTAGGAAGGGACCGCGTCACCTTCCGCCGTCGTTCCCAGGTCTCTCCTTCTCGACGCAGATAAGCGCCGTCGGATGCACCAGTTGAAGTATGGACAGTCACTGGAAACAGCCGCAGGATCACTGGAAGCAGGGAAGCATGGAAGAGTCCACGTCGCCACCTGACAGTCCACGAAGTTAGGTCGCAGGAAACTGGCAGCAGGCGGTCGGCGATTCAGGATACTTGGCGC
>CM074724.1:184733592-184736092 GCA_037306005.1 Rhinophrynus dorsalis | reverse complement strand
TGTTTGAAAAATACCACGGAGCTTGCGACAGGTAACACATTTAAAAATGAATCTGCTCACACATCTTTTTGCCCCAACTATCCACAGTCCAGCAGCTCGTAAAGCCCCCTCTGTAAATAACCGGCCCTGATGTTTTACCTGATTGTGGTAATGTTGTACAAGCAAGGAAGCAATGTGATGATGACCAGGGATTAGTATAGGATGTTTCTCTGTAAGGTCTACTCTGGCTTCCTTAAGGCGGCCTCCTACTCTTAACAGGCCATCTCCATCAATGATTGGATCAAGGTTCTTTAAAACACTGTCTCTAGGGATAGGTCTCTGGTTGGTAATATTATCAATTTCCTTAGCGTAGATTTCGTGTTGCACAGTACGAATTATCATGTTTTTTGCCTGTTCTAGATCAGTTACATTGTAAACATAGTTACAGTGGTGCCAACCTTTGCAATCCCTTTCCTCTGCAGATGGGGCATCCTTGAAAGAGTGAGCTATGTGGGCTAAGCAGGCAATAGCTCTCACAAGTGACCTCCAGGTTGATAACCTGCTAAAACGGTGGGATTCAAGTTGTTTTTGTGAAGTCACTGTATGTAGTGTAGACAGTTGAGGACGGATTTCATTATCTGTATCTGCATCTACCAGTTCAAATGTATTAGAGTCAGATGTAGTGTGCTGTGAATTATATAAGAATGCAGGACCTGTAAACCATATTGTGTCTTTTAGATGGTTAGCAGCAACAGATCTGGTGGCTAGGTCTGCAGGATTGTGGTCAGTAGGTACGAAGTGCCATTGTTTTGGGTAGCTGGACCTTCTGATTCTCAGCACCCTGTTATTGACATAGACATAGAAACGTCTAGTTTCATTGCAAATATAACCTAAGACTACTTTGCTGTCTGTGTAAAACTCAGTGTCCTTGATCTCAATATTAATTTCTGTAGTGATCAGTTCAGCTAGCTCTACTGCTAATACAGCAGCACAAAGTTCTAGTCTGGGTATTGTATGTTCCAGAAGTGGGGCAAGTTTTGCTTTGCCCATAACAAACCCTATATAGCATTGTCCTTTGATATCCACAGTCTTTAGATAGGCTCAGAAGCAATGGTTTTGACAGAAGCATCAGAGAAAACACAGAGGTTTTGAGTTTGAACTTCTGTAGATGGCACAGGGGCATATGAGCGTGCAATGTGAAGTCTAGATAAAGCTATTAGAGAGTTTTTCCACTCCACCCACATATCCCTTTTTTCAGTGGGAAGCGGATCATCCCAGTCTGATGTCTCACGGGTTAAGTCTCTGAGTATTGCTTTACCTTGAATGGTAACAGGAGCTGTAAAACCTAAAGGATCATAAAGGCTGTTTATGGCAGACAGGACACCCCTGCGGGTGAAGGGTTTTTCCTCATTGCCGACTTGAAAGGTAAAGGTGTCAGATTTTAAGTCCCAAAGCAGACCAAGACTACGCTGCATAGGGGGAGAGTCAGTACCTAAATTCAAGTCTTTTAAGTAATTTGAGTGGTCTTGGGAAGGAAAGGCTTCCATTAATTCCTTGCTGTTAGAAGCAATTTTATGGAGTCTCAGATTTGAGCAGGCGAGCATTCCTTGAGCTCTCTTAAGGAGACTGATAGCAGCCTCATCTGTAGGCAGTGATTTTAAACAGTCGTCTACATAAAAGTCTTTTTCAACAAAGTGTCTAACGTCTGACCCATATTCTGTCTCACCTTCCTTAGCAGAATGTCTGAGTCCATAAATAGCAACTGCAGGGGAAGGGCTGTTACCAAAGATGTGTACCCGCATACGATACTCTATGATGTCTTTGAGGGGGTCGTTGTCTCTAAACCAAAGGAATCTTAAGAAGTTTCTATGTTCCTCTTTAACGAGGAAACAATGAAACATCTGTTGGATGTCAGCTATAAATGCCACAAAGTCTTTGCGAAAGCGGAGAAGTACTCCTAGGAGTCTGTTATTAAGGTCTGGACCTGACAGGAGGACATCATTTAAGGATACACCCTCATGTTTGGCACTGGAGTCAAACACTACTCTAATCTGACCCGGTTTCTTTGGGTGGTATACTCCAAATATGGGTAGGTACCAGCACTCCTCAGAGTCATTTAAGGTAGGAGCTATCTCTGCATGACCATTCTCAAATATTTTCTCCATGAAGGAGAAGAAGTGGTTTCTCATTTCTGGCTTTCTTTGGAAACTGCGCCTAAGGGATGCAAAGCGTTTATAGACTTGTTCCCGGTTGTTGGGCAAACGTTGTCTTTGGGGTCTAAAGGGTAGAGGTGCAACCCAGCTGTTAGAGTCATCCCTGACTATTCCCTGTTTCATTATCTCTAAGAACAATCTGTCTTCAAAAGACATTGCTACCTGATTGTCCCCCCTTAGTTCTATGGAATACTGAGCACCCTAGGTGATCTTGGTCACTGTCACAGGCATGATTGTCAGAGGAAGGACCTATGAAGGGGCATGACAGAGGGGTGTTGTGTGGCAGTTCCTTTATGAGGAAACGATTT
>CM074724.1:184726092-184728592 GCA_037306005.1 Rhinophrynus dorsalis | reverse complement strand
ATGGAATCGGGTCTCGTTAACTGATGTTCCTTACAGATAAAAAATAGTCTCACAAGTAAGAATAATTCACTGATACTCTAGCATTCTACATATATTGTTGAATACATAGTGTTTAATTAGTGTATCGTTTCCCTAGTGAAGCGTCCTAGCTTAAACTCCGGTATTTAAATAACCCTGCGCTTAAGATAGACATGTCCATAAGCATGATACCGTACACAGGAACTGTCGATACTTAATTGTTCCGTCCACTGGATGATACATATACATTTATAGAAATGATATCATAATACACATGGATATAGAATTGCCATTGTCATTGTCCATTACACATTAATGTAATACTTAATTCTAGTCCATCTTTACATGCATACATAGTTGTATTATCATGGCTCGTCACCGCCTCCATTTTGTTCTGTGGATTAAAACGGTATCCATATTGGTCTATCTGATGAAGTTGATTCTTCTTTATCTTCAGATAAAGATAAAATTATGTCTATATGTCTTATAGCATCCGACCGCCTCCACTCTCTCCAGTGGATTAAAGCGGTAATTTTGTGAATCTTCCAATAAAACAGGTGTTATCCTTCCACATAGCTGTTTACACTCAGTAATCTTCTTGTTATGATAACTATCCCAACGCCTCTACTCTCATACATATGTCAAGGCAATTATAAGGAGATGTTCCAGACCAGAGGATTATTTTGTATGATCCTTAGATGTCTTTAATTAAAGCTAGGTCCACAGAGTGTAGCCGCATGCTATATTGACCCTTCCACACATCCACTCTATCTAGTGGGCTGAGGCGGTGACAGTAATGTCCATAAATCTTGATGACAATAACTTCTCTTAAGATGGATAAATGGTTATCAGTTAGATTCAATATAAGGCGTGTCACTGCTACCTGTAGTAGCTTCCCAACGCCCCCACTCTATCTAGTGGATTGAATCATTACATATGCTGTTCAATGTACAGACCTAAGGAGGCCAGGATTCCTTCTCCTGATGCTTGCTTCAATTTTATCCAAGGTCCCCCTGAGCACATTCCACTCCTGCCCCTCCAATTGCTCATAGAAAGCAAGCATACGAAATATTTTCATTAAGGCCATTTGGAGCAACGGTGTTCAATCTCCGAATCCATCTTAGTTCTCTCTGCAGCAACTTCTTAGCTCGATCACCGCCTCTAGGATTCAGTGGTTCTTGGTCAATAGCCATGCATTGAAATGATGTTACACAGTGTTTTTTCTGAACAAAATGTCTTGCCACTGGTTTGTCTGATTCCCCAGTCTGTAATGCATCACGGATGGATTTCCTATGATTAGCCATACGATCCCTGAGGGTAGTGACAGTTTTACCGACATAGTATAATGAGCATGGGCATTTTATAAAGTATATTACATGGGTAGATAGACAACCCAATTGCTGTTTTATTGGGATATCCTTTCCTGATCTCGGGTCCTTAAAACTAGAGCCTGTTAACAGGTTTTTACAAGTGACACAGTTCACACACTTATAACAGCCATTTTTCTTCTTTGGTAACCAACTCTGATTATCATTCATATAACACTGCTTCGGGTCTGTTTTGACCAGTATGCTTCTTAAGTTGGGTCCCCTCTTGTATGCCATCATAGGTGGACGTCGGAATACTGGTGGTAATGTTTTGTCCCTGGCAATAATATGCCACTGTTCTTTTATACATTTGTTAATCCTATTAGAGGAAGGAGTATATGTTGAGGTAAAGATCAACCTATCATCTTTAGTTGTTTTAGCTGCGGGAGTTAATAATTGCTCTTGTGTGTTTCCTTGTGCTTTGACAAATTGCCTTCTCAGTTTCTCATCTTCATATCCTCTGTCCTTTAAACGATCAATTAATTCCTCCACTTGTTGAAGACCCTTCTCCCTGTCTGAGTTGTTACGTAAAATCCTGATCATTTGTGAATATGGCACTGATTCTGTAGTGTGTCTTGGATGGCAGCTACTCTTTAATAACAGTGTATTCCTATCCGTTGATTTTCTGAATCGAGCTAAGAAGTTGCTGCAGAGAGAACTAAGATGGATTCGGAGATTGAACACCGTTGCTCCAAATGGCCTTAATGAAAATATTTCGTATGCTTGCTTTCTATGAGCAATTGGAGGGGCAGGAGTGGAATGTGCTCAGGGGGACCTTGGATAAAATTGAAGCAAGCATCAGGAGAAGGAATCCTGGCCTCCTTAGGTCTGTACATTGAACAGCATATGTAATGATTCAATCCACTAGATAGAGTGGGGGCGTTGGGAAGCTACTACAGGTAGCAGTGACACGCCTTATATTGAATCTAACTGATAACCATTTATCCATCTTAAGAGAAGTTATTGTCATCAAGATTTATGGACATTACTGTCACCGCCTCAGCCCACTAGATAGAGTGGATGTGTGGAAGGGTCAATATAGCATGCGGCTACACTCTGTGGACCTAGCTTTAATTAAAGACATCTAAGGATCATACAAAATAATCCTCTGGTCT
>CM074724.1:184691092-184716092 GCA_037306005.1 Rhinophrynus dorsalis | reverse complement strand
CAGGCATGGGGGGAGGTTCCAAAAAAACAGGAAAACCCCCAAAGATTCCGAAACCTCCATCTACAACCTTAGTAGAAGACCCCTCACGGCAATAGAAACACAAGTATTAGAGAGGGGCCTGTCTTTTGTTCCAACTACTAAATTTTATCAATTCCAATTTGAGGTTGATTGTCATAAATTCCAACGAACCTTAAATTTGGCAGATTTTTTCAAAGATAAACACTTGACTCTTTCTTCTATTTTGCGACCGAAGAGCACTTTTGACCCTCCGAATATGAATCCTACTTTGAAGACCTTTACCAAACCCCTGATAGATGGGGCTAGTTCCATTCCTTTCCTTACCCCAGATGCAGTAATCTCACTAAGAATGAAAGTAAGGCCTTAAAAAATCTGGCACATGATGAGCACATTGGTATCAGACCTGCTGATAAGGGGGGTGCCATTGTGGTCATGGATAGAGATGATTACCGTGGTGAAATCCTGCGCCAGTTATCTGATACCAATACATATAAGTCACTTCCATCAGATCCCACATGGGTGTACAAGCATTTGATTGACCATACAACCACACAAGCACAACAATGTGACTGGATCGATCAAACTCTGGCATCCTTTCTCACAGTGAATCATCCTATTTGTCCAATTATATACACCCTTCCCAAAATTCATAAACAGTTGACGGATTATCACGGTGCTCGTGATTCGTGCTGTTCTGTGTCTGTCACTTGCTGAGTATTCCTGATTGGCTGTCTGCTATTAGCCCTCCTCACACAGCCTTTTTAAACCCAGGTTGAGCACTTCCAGGTTGCCCTTTCGTGGTGTTTCTGACTTCACTTGGCCTGATCTGCATGTCAGGCTTCTGGGCCTGCTGTTCCTGCTGATCCTGCGTTCCGGTGTTCCAGTGTTCCAATGTTCCTGTATGCTAGTGTTCCGGTGTTCCTGTGTTCCAGCACCTAGTGGGTTAATCTTACTGAGTTCCTGTGTCTCCTGCCTGCTGGTTCTCCAGCCGGTTCGCTGCACCGGTGGTTCCGGTGGTTCCAGTCATCTGTCAGTGCATCAGTCTCGCCCCGGTGGACTCCCCGTTGGAGTGTAGGGCTCCTGCTCTAGCCCCGTCGCTCCGGCGACATTGTTCTTTTCGCTGCTGCTTGTACATTGTTGGTTCCAGCGTGAGGACGCTGGTTTACTCCATTAAACCTGGTTGCGATATACACTGTTGGTTCCAGCGTGCGGACGCTGGTTTACTCCATTAAAACCTGGTGGCGACACTTACTGTTGGTTCCAGCGTGAGGACGCTGGTTTACTCCATTAAACCTGGTTGTGATATACACTGTTGGTTCCAGCGTGCGGACGCTGGTTTACTCCATTAAAACCTGGTGGCGATATTTTCTGTTGGTCCCAGCATAGGACGCTGGTTTACTCCATTAAACCTGGTTGCGATATACACTGTTGGTTCCAGCGTGAGGACGCTGGTTTACTCCATTAAACCTGGTTGCGATATACACTGTTGGTTCCAGCGTGCGGACGTTGGTTTACTCCACTAAAACCTGGTGGCGACATTTACTGTTGGTCCCAGGGTGAGGACGCTGGTTTACTCCATTAAACCTGGTTGCGATATACACTGTTGGTTCCAGCGTGCAGACGCTGGTTTACTCCATTTAACCTGGTGGCGACATTTACTGTTGGTTCCAGCGTGTGGACGCTGGTTTACTCCATTAAACCTGGTGGCGATACTCTGTTGGTTCCAGCGTGCGGACGCTGGTTTACTCCATTAACCTGGTGGCGATATTTATTGTTGGTCCCAACGTGCGGACGTTGATTTGCTCCTGATCTATCCAGTACTGAGGGTAGGTCGCTGTCCACTCCTATGCAGTCGTCCGATTTTCCCTGGCAATAGACTTCTGCTGAGTAAGACCTTAGTTCCTATTCCTCTCTGCTGTCACAGTCATCTGACAGCTGGTCTATTCGCTCAGACTGCCCTGCCCGGTATTGGTAAGGCCGGTAGAACCTTTGTCGTTACCATCCTTAAGGTTGCCTTACCCGGTATTGGCAGGGCCGGTAGAGCCTACTACAGTGTTCCTCAGGCTGCCCTGCCCGGTATTGGTAAGGCCAGTAGAACCTTGTACATTACCATCTTTAAGGTTGCCTTACCCGGTATAGGCAAGGCCAGTAGAGCCTGTTATTGCTACTGTCACTTGGGTTGCCTTGCTCGATATTTTAGGCAAGGCCGGTAGAACCTACTGTATGGACTATTACTGTTGTATTGTTATGTATGTTTCCCTATGGGGATTGCCTTAACTTTTCAATAAAGTTATGTTTTTACCAAACCTTACGTCTGAGAGTCTTTAAAAACCGTGAAAGTACGAAAGGGCCATGACCTCAGACAATAAGAGTGATGGTAACACACAAAATATCCATTGGAGGAGGGATATGCATGAACAATGTTTGGATCAGCTGGCGGTTGCTATTCAAACTATTCTTGAACGCACGGTACTTGCTGATAAGTCCGGTTCTAGCCCGGTGGTCTCGCCAATTCAGACACCGGAGAATGAGTCTAGGTCCCCAGGGACCGCAGTCAATGGGTTAATGGCTTCTGCACCCTTGCCGCTGAGATATGACGATGACCCTCAACTATGTAGAGGGTTTATTAATCAACTTGAAATATTTATGGAATTGATGGCACACGCATTTCCTAGTGACCGCAGCAAGGTTGGGTTCATGATATCCCTACTGACCGGTAGAGCATTGGCCTGGGCTAACCCACTGTGGGAAAACGCTAAACCTTTTACTAAACATTTATGTGATTTTGTACAATCCTTTCGGAGAGTTTTCGAGCCTCATGGTAGAACCACCTCTGCTGCTAAACGTCTTATGGAGATACAACAGGGCAGGCGCACGGTTGGCGATTATGCCATTGAATTCTGCACCCTGGCAGCAGAGGAAAGATGGAATAACGAGGCCCTGTTGGCAGCCTTTGCCCAAGGCTTGAGTGACCAGATTAAAGATGAGATTGCAGCAAAAGATTTACCTACTGACCTAGATGATTATATTGAATATGTGATTCTAATTGACTCCAGAATACGAGAAAGATTAACCGCCAGAGAGCGATGAGTACGGCTAAACAATAATGGGTCCAGTAGCACATTTTGCCCACCCAACCCTCCCTTGGCATCCAAACCTAGTGAACCAATTCATGAACCAGGTGAACCTATGCAGCTGGGTTTCACTAGGTTAACCAAGGAACAGAGGAGGTATCGCAAGATACAGGGATTATGTTTGTACTGCGGTAAAAATGATCACCTGTTAAGATCTTGTCCGGTACGTCCGGGAAACGAACACACCTAGGGTACCTTGGGGGACAGGCCCTAGGTGGTGTCCAATCGTCCCCAGTGTTGGGCACACTTAAACCCACCATATAGGTGGTATTGTCATGGGCACAACGCTCAGTTGAGGTTTTGGCCCTGGTTGATTCTGGTGCAGCTGGGTATTTTATGGACAATACCTTTGCCGAATTGCATGGGGTACCACGGATTCAGAGAGAAACACCTCTTGCTATCGAAGTAATTGATGGCAGACCTTTGGAACCCGCCCAAGTTACCTTTGAAACGATGCCCTTATCCATGACTATTGGGGCTCTTCACAAGGAAGAGCAACAGTTCCAACTGATTAATTCTCCTCACCATGCCGTGATCTTGGGCTTTCCTTGGTTACAGTTGCACAACCCACAATTTGATTGGCAGAAATGTGAGATTGCTGCTTGGTCTCAGTTCTGTATGGATACGTGCGTTACCCATCCTGTTAAGGTCTTGTGCACCTCCCCTTCACTACCTCATGTCTACCAACAGTTCAGCGATGTTTTCAGTAAGGGAGAGGCTGGCTCCCTATCTCAGCACAGACCATACGTTTGTCGTATAGAACTAAGTCCTGGAGCAGCACCACCAAGGGGACGCACGTATCCATTGTCTTGTGAGGAGAACCAAGCTATGGAGGAACACATAGCGGATGCCCTCAGTAGAGGGATCATTAGGAAATCTACTTCTCTGGCCGGCGCCGGGTTCTTTTTTGTTAAGAAAAAAAGTGGCGAACTGCGACCATACATAGACTATCGTGGGCTGAACAAGCTGATGGCAAAGAATGCCTACCCGATACCACTCATCACCAAGCTGTTTGATAGACTTAAGGGGTCCTCGATTTTCACCAAATTGGACCTAAGGGCAGCCTACAATTTGATACATATCAGAGCCGGTGATGAGTGGAAAACTGCCTTCAATACGAGATCAGGGCATTATGAATACCTAGTCATGCCATTCGGTCTATGTAATGCTCCTGCAGTATTTCAAGAACTGATCAATGACGTTCTTAGAGATATGTTACAATCATGTGTTGTAGTCTATCTTGACAACATACTTATCCACTCCAAAGACCTGTCACAACACATCAAGGATGTGTCTGAAGTGTTGCTGCGCTTACTCAAAAATAGATTATTTTGTAAACTGGAGTAATGCGAGTTCCACAAAACCAGTCTACCGTTTCTGGGGTTTATAATTGGCAAAGATGGCATTGCCATGGATAAAGAGAAATTGACTGCAGTCTTACAGTGGCCTAAACCCAATAGTCTTAAAGCCATCCAACGATTTCTGGGCTTCGCCAATTATTACAGGAAGTTTATTAAAAACTTCTCCTCTATCGTGAAACCTCTGTCTGACCTCACGCATAAGGGCGCTAATCCATCTCTCTGGCCTGTGGCTGCTGAAAAGGCCTTTGAGAAGTTGAAGGTAGCCTTTGCTGAAGCGCCTGTGTTGTCCCACCCCAATCCACTACTTCCCTTTACTTTAGAGGTTGATGCCTCAGATATTGGGGTTGGGGCGGTGCTTTCTCAGCAACAGGTTAAAGGTGGTACACTCAGACCCTGTGGATTCTTTTCTAAAAAATTAACCAGTGCTCAAAGTCATTATAAGATTGGTGATTGAGAATTACTGGCCGTTATCCTTGCTCTCAAAGAATGGTGTCATTTACTTGAAGGCACAAAAAACCCCGTTTTGATTCTAACTGATCACAAGAATCTGACTTATCTCTCTGAGGCCAAGAGATTGTCTCCTTGCCAGGCCAGATGGGCACTCTTTCTATCCCGATTCAATTTCGTTGTATCATACTTGCCTGGATCAAAAAATGTTAGGGCTGATGCTCTGTCTAGACAATTTGAGGCGGAGGTTGACAGAGAGGAAGTACCAGCACCTATCATTCAACCTGATCGAATACTGGCTACTATACGTACTAGTATTACTTCACCACTAGGGGAGGAGATTTTGTCGTCCCAAGCCTCTGCTCCCCATGAAACTCCAGCGGGCAAATGTTTTGTCGCTGAGCCATTCCGTACTCGACTACTTGAAACCTACCACTCCTCTAAGGCTGCGGGACATATTGGTAGAGATCAATTATTTTGGTCCCTCTCTCAGCTATTCTGGTGGCCTTCTATGAGAGTAGATTGTGCCAATTTTACGAATGCCTGTCCCACCTGTGCCCGTGCCAAAACCCCTAGACATCTCCCGGTGGGCTTACTTCAGCCGGTGCCTAATGGTGAACGCCCCTGGTCTCACATCTCTATCGACTTTATGGGACAATTGCCCATGTCTAGAGGGTATTCCTTCATATTGATGGTGGTAGACAGGTTTTCGAAAATGGCACACTTCGTACCCCTCCGTGGCCTTCCTTCGGCCAAAGAACTGGCAATGGTATTCGCTCGAGAGGTGTTTCGGTTGCATGGAGTACCCAGGGTGCTGGTGTCTGACAGGGGGAGCCAGTTTGTGTCCAGATTCTGGAGGACATTTTGCGAACAGATGGGCATACAGCTATCATTTTCCTCTGCATATCATCCCCAGACTAATGGGGCCGCTGAGAGGGCCAATCAAAGGTTGGAACAGTTTCTGCGATGTTTTGTGACTGACCATCATGATAATTGGGCCGACTTGTTGCCTTGGGCAGAGTTCGCCAGGAACTGCGCAGTTAATTCTTCCTCCGGGAGCTCTCCGTTTTTGATCAATTATGGGTTCCAACCCTGTCTGCTCCCGGATTCCTTTCAGACACAGCAGATTCCAGCTCTGGATGAGCATATAGAGCAACTCCGTTCCACATGGGCACAAGTTCAGAGGGCATTGGGTCAGTCTTTTCAGTGACATCAGCGTCATGCCAATCGCAGAAGGCTTCCAGCGGTTTCCTTTCAAGTCGGGGATAGAGTATGGCTGTACTCTAAGAATCTGAAGCTCAAGGTCCCATCTAATAAGCTGGCACCTCGGTTCATTGGTCCGTACAAGGTAATTCGCAAATTTAACCCCGTTTCCTATGCCTTGGAATTATCTGCTTCTATGTGCATTCATAATGTATTCCATGTGTCTCTCCTTAAACCTCTGGTTTGTAACCGTTATACTACCACACCTGTGATGCCAGGTCCTGTTGAAGTCGAGGGGCAGGAGGAGTATGAAGTACAAAATATTATTGATTTCCGTAGGCAGGAGGGGTACAGTATCTGGTGCACTGGAAAGGTTATGGTCCTGAGGATCGTTCCTGGGTAGACAGTAAGGACCTTCATGCACCCAAGTTACTACGAATATTTCATACCAAATACCCTCAGAAGCTCAGATCCCACTCTAGGAGAGGGGTTTTTTGAAAGGGGGTTGCTATCACGGTGCCCGTGATTCGTGCTGTTCTGTGTCTGGCACTTGCTGAGTATTCCTGATTGGCTGTCTGCTATTAGCCCTCCTCACACAGCCTTTTTAAACCCAGGTTGAGCACTTCCAGGTTGCCCTTTCGTGGTGTTTCTGACTTCACTTGGCCTGATCTGCACGTCAGGCTTCTGGGCCTGCTGTTCCTGCTGTTCCTGCTGATCCAGCGTTCCGGTATTCCAGTGTTCCAATGTTCCTGTATGCTAGTGTTCTGGTGTTCCTGTGTTCCAGCACCTAGTGGGTTAATCTTACTGAGTTCCTGTGTCTCCTGCCTGCCGCTTCTCCAGCTGGTTCGCTGCACCGGCCGTTCCGGTGGTTCCAGTCATCTGTCAGTGCATCAGTCTCACCCCGGTGGACTCCCCGTTGGAGTGTAAGGCACCTGCTCTAGCCCCGTCACTCCGGCGACATTGTTCTTCTTGCTGCTGCTTGTACATTGTTGGTTCCAGCGTGAGGACGCTGGTTTACTCCATTAAACCTGGTTGCGGTATACACTGTTGGTTCCAGCGTGCTGACGCTGGTTTACTCCATTAAAACATGGTGGCGACATTTACTGTTGCTCCCAGCGTGAGGACGCTGGATTACTCCATTAAACCTGGTTGCGATATACACTGTTGGTTCCAGCGTGTAGACGCTGGTTTACTCCATTTATCCTGGTGGCGACATTTACTGTTGGTTCCAGCGTGTGGACGCTGGTTTACTCCATTAAACCTGGTGGCGATACTCTGTTGGTTCCAGCGTGCGGACGCTGGTTTACTCCATTAACCTGGTGGCGATATTTATTGTTGGTCCCAACGTGCGGACGTTGGTTTGCTCCTGATCTATCCAGTACTGAGGCTAGGTCGCTGTCCACTCCTATGCAGTCGTCCGATTTTCCCTGGCAATAGACTTCTGCTGAGTAAGACCTTAGTTCCTATTCCTCTCTGCTGTCATAGTCATCTGACAGCTGGTCTACTTGTTCAGGCTGCCCTGCCCGGTATTGGTAAGGCCGGTAGAACCTTTGTCGTTACCATCCTTAAGGTTGCCTTACCCGGTATTGGCAGGGCCGGTAGAGCCTACTACAGTGTTCCTCAGGCTGCCCTGCCCGGTATTGGTAAGGCCGGTAGAACCTTATACATTACCATCTTTAAGGTTGCCTTACCCGGTATAGGCAAGGCCGGTAGAGCCTGTTATTGCTACTGTCACTTGGGTTGCCTTGCCCAGTATTTTAGGCAAGGCTGGTAGAACCTATTGTATGGACTATTATTGTTGTATTGTTATGTATGTTTCCCTATGGGGATTGCCTTAACTTTTCAATAAAGTTACGTTTTTACCAAACCTTACGTCTGAGAGTCTTTAAAAACCATGACACGGATCCCCCTGGCAGACCTATTATTTCTGCCAGGGGCTCACTATTACAGCCTATTGTGATCTTTTTAGATACTTTGCTACAACCTATTGTCCAAGCTATGCCTTCCTTTGTGAAGGATACTGGTGATTTTCGTCGTCAACTTTTGGAATTGGGTGATTTGGACGATACTGATCTATTGGTCACTATGGATGTTGACAGCCTTTACACCATCATCCCTCATGATGGCGGTGTGGAGGCTGTTAGGAGGTCCATTATAGATTCTTCATGTGCTCTTGAGTTTCCAGCTGAATTTATTTGTGAACTATTACAGTTGGTACTCACGAAGAATTTTTTCCATTTTGAGGATACTTATTATCTCCAGATTGCAGGTATATCAATGGGCTCGAGTGTGGCGCCATCTTATGCAAACTTATACATGTACCAATATGAAATTAATCATCTCACACATTCCAATATTAAATTTTACAAACGGTACACTGATGACCTCTTTCTCATATGGCATGGTACCATCTCTGAGCTCATTGAATGGACACATGCGCTAAATTCACTTCCCTCTACAATCCGGTTTTAAACTGGAGTACAATTTGCACACTATCAATTTTTTTTCGACCTTCAAATTATACGCACATCTAATCGCCTTACATCCTCTTTGTATCGTAAACCGACAGACCGAAATACTATATTGCACGTGACTAGCTGTCATCTAAAGTCTCAAATCAAGGGTGTCCCATATTCTCAATTCATCGGAGTTATTAGAAATAACTCTTCCTCCGAAATGGCACTAAAACAGTTGGAAGAAATGAAAGTCCGGTTTTGCCAGAGAGGTTATGATCCTGAACTGTTGCACGATCAGTTGGAAAAGTGTAGATTATATACACAAAAATCTTTACTACAGTCTTCTACTGCTAAATCTAAGGTCCCAGGATGACTTGTGTCTCCAATTATGCGCCTTCAGCAAAGTCTATTCAGAACCTTATCTATAAATCATGGGACATTATTAAAACTGACTCCACTTTACCTTTCTCAGAATTGCCGCCATCTATGATTGCATACAGGAGAGGTCGAACTATAAGGGATATCATTATGCAGCCTGATCGTATGTCGATCAGAAGGAATAGGGAGAAGGAACAATGGTTGCATGCTCAGACTCCAAAATTGGGATGATATAGATTTGCTAACTGTATTACATGTAACTCCATGCTTAGTGGCCCATCCTTCAAGCACCCTCACACTAGTCGGCCGTATAGGATTCAGCACAGATTGACATGTACCTCTGATCATGTTATTTATATTCTGATTTGTCCTTGTGGGCTATATTATGTAGGAAAGACAATCACCACATTCCGTGAACGCATGGCTAATCATTGTTCATCCATCAGAGCTGCGCTCAAAAGTGGCAAAACTGATAAACCGGATGCAAGGCATTTTCTTGAAAACAATCATCCATTACCCTCATTACGGTCTATGTTGATAGACCACATACCTATGCACAGGAGAGGTGGAGATCGAGCACTTAAGCTCCTACAATTGGAAGCTAAATGGATACACAGATTAAACACTTTGGCACCCAAGGGTTTAAATGAGGTCTTGAGTTTTGTACCCTTTTTTTGATACAGTGTATTCTGAATATGCTGACAGATCTATAACCACTTGAGGGAGCCATTGGGGGTTTATACCGGTGGGTTCTGCACATAATAGACATTATGGCCAGTGTATGCTCCACACCTCTCCCTGCCCCGCTTTAATTCCTGTTGCCGGGATTCATGCCCAAGGATGATGGTGCATATAAGTCCACTTGTGAGCTCTGGAATTTTAGTGAGTTTTACATCTTATAATATATGATTGTCTGATATATGGTCCCAAACTAATCAGATGTGGATATTGTATCTTGGGCATTCTCTAACTGTGCTATGTCTCCTTATAAGCCTGATCTATGTTTTGAGATGCTTGGACTTAGGGCTAAGGGCAAATACCAATGGATTAGATTCTACCCAGTGAAGCTGTAGTTTGAGGACTGATGATTAGCCTCCTATGTCTCACTACTACTTCAGCTCGGCATGGACTGATTGTTACATGGCTATATTATACATATCATCACTACTGACTTATTTTATTACCATCTCATTATAAACTTTGTGACAGTCTGGCTCCATCTATGTTAAGTGACTGTGGATCACCCTTTCTTTCCATGATACACTTAGCACTGTCCTTTTTTTCACCATTGGATAATATTTTTACCTTTTGGTAATATATATGTTTTTGAGAAGTCTAAGTTTTGTATGTATCTTTTGACACTATGTGTCTGTTTATTTGTCCACATGATGTGTTCACTTCGGATCGGTGGGTTACGGCGATTGGTCCCTCCGTGCACCACGTGTGTTGCGATGTGAGGGAGACCCATCGCTTTCCCTTACCGACAGTTAGGAATGAACCAACACGCACTTCTCTCAGGTACTTGAAGGATTCTTTCTGTTTTTGTACACATATGTATTATAGTGGTTTTCGCAATGGTTATTTGGACATATTAATACACATGTTATGTATATGCAAAATAGCGTTTGAGACTGGTAGCGTTGCGGTGCATGTGACATCACAGGCATCGCTAGCGCTCGGTTTTGGCGCTAACAGGGCAGGGGGTTTATAAGGCACTGGTATACACTTAGTTAATTGTCTTGAGGAAGGCCAGCATTGCCTGGCCGAAACGTTGATTGAATAAATCACATTATTGAACTTTATTTAAAAGTCCTGTGAGTGCTTGATCCACATGTTCTATATAGAAACTTAGTCCAATCAGTGCACCCAGGCATTTGTGTACCTTAAAAGTGACAGTGCTTCCACCTTTGGTTGCATTATATGTATATATATGTATGTATATGTATATAAATGTATATCTATATATGTATATGTATGTATATATATATATGTATATGTATGTATATATGTATATGTATGTATATGTAGATGTAAAATAACAAACAAAATAAGTATCTTGTAATACCTTTTTTATTGGACTAACAGAATTTTGGATTGACAAGCTTTCGGGAGAACCTCCCTTTCTCAAGTCTAAAGCATTTCTGACTAAAAGGACACAGAATTCACAGTGATACATAAAATTCAAAGTTTGGCTGTGTGTAGGTTTAAGAAAACATAGCAGCAGATAAGGTCAGAGCATCTACACTCTACTTGTAGAAGGTCGTAAATACCTTTTGTAAGGATTGGAGTGGGGGGAGAGGGAAAAAAAAGCAGGAGATGATAATGGAGTGGTGAGAATTAAAAAAGTTTGCACATGTTAGGAGTGCTAGAATTGCCATCCAACAATCCAGCATGTGCATGCAGGCCTATATACAATATGCGCCCATATGTGTACATACATACAAACATACACCCATATACATACATATATACACATATATATATATATATATATATATACAAATATACATATCTACATACACACACATACATATACACATAGATATACAAACACATACACATGCATACAAACACACACACACATACACACACACATACAAATATATATACATATACACACACATACAAATATATATACATATACACACATATATATATATATGTATATACATACAGACATGCACATATATACACACATATATACATATACATATACATACACATACACATACATACACATATATACACATACATAAACATGCATACACATACACACATACATACACATACATATATATACACACATACATACATAAATACACACATATACATATGCATATATATACACATACATATATATACACACATACATACATACATACATAAATACATATATATACATATGCATATATATACATACATATATACACATATACACACATACACACATACACATACATACATACATACACACACATACATAAACATGCATACACATACACACATATACACATACACACACATATACACATGTACACATACATACATACATACATACGCATACATTATTATTATTATTATTATTATTATTATTATTATTATTATTATTCTTTATTTATATAGCGCCAACTAATTCCGCAGCGCTGTACAATTGGGGAATAGACATACAGAGGTATTAAATAGTACAATCAGATGTGTAGAACAGGAGGATCAGAGGGCCCTGCTCGTGAGAGCTTACAGTCTAGAGGAAGGTAGGTTTGATACAGAAGGAGTAAGTGCTATTGCGTTTAAGTGCCTCCTGCCACATGAACTGCCAGTCAGTGGGTGGGAGTGAGAAGTGCCATTGAGTGCAGTACTCCGTGCAAGGGGTGAATCTTGGTGATGATGTTTATGGAGGCAGTTGATAGGCCTCCCTGAAGAGGTGAGTCTTCAGGGAGCGTCTGAAGATTTGAAGGCTGGGGGAGAGTCTGATGGGGCGGGGGAGGGAATTCCACAGCTCAGGTGCAGCACGGGAGAAGTCCTGTAGGCGGGAGTGGGAGGATGTGATGAGAGCTGTGGAGAGCAGAAGGTCATGTGCAGAGCGAAGATGGCGGGCGGGAGTATACTTGGAAATGAGAGATGAAATATAGGGGGGTGCAGTGTTAGTGAGGGCTCTATAAGTTAGCACCAGAGTTTTGAATTTTACTCTGTATGCTAACGGGAGCCAGTGTAGGGACTGACAGAGGGGTGTGGTGTTAGAGAAGCGATGAGTGAGGTAGATTAGTCTTGCAGCAGAGTTCATTATGGACTGTAGCGGGGTTAGTCGGGTGAGAGGCAGGCCAATTAGTAAAGAGTTACAGTAGTCAAGACGGGACATGATGAGTGTTTGGATTAGAATTTTGGTAGTGTCTTCTGTGAGAAAGGGTCGGATTCTAGAGATGTTGCGGAGGTGGAGGCGGCATGAGTTGGAGATTGACTGGATGTGAGGAATGAAGGATAGGGCAGAGTCAAATGTGACCCCCAGGCAGCGTGCTGTAGGGGTTGGTGTGATGGAAGTGTTGTTAACGGTGAGGGTAATGTTTGGGATAAGGCTGGTTGTAGATGGAGGGAAGAGAATTAGTTCAGTTTTGCTAAGGTTAAGTTTGAGTTGATGGGAGGACATCCAGGAAGACACAGCAGACAGACAGTCAGACACTCGGGACAGGAGGGAAGGAGAGAGGTCTGGGGAGGAAAGATATATTTGGGTGTCATCAGCATAGAGATGATGGTGAAACCCAAAGGAGTTTATTAGTTTTCCAAGGGAAGCAGTGTAGATTGAGAAGAGCAAGGGTCCCAGTACTGATCCTTGGGGTACACCAACAGACAGTGGGAGGGGTGGGGAAGTGGAGCCGGAGTATGAAACACTGAAGGAGCGGTTGCAGAGATAAGATAAAAACCAGGAGAGTGCAGTGTCGCAGAGGCCTAGGGAGTGGAGGGCTTGGAGGAGGAGTGGGTGATCGACTGTGTCAAATGCGGCTGACAGGTCCAAAAGAATGAGTAGGGAGTAGTGGCCTTTAGACTTGGCTGAGAGCAAGTCATTGGCCACTTTAGTGAGGGCAGTCTCAGTGGAGTGATGAGGGCGGAATCCGGATTGCAAGGGATCTAGCAGGGAATGGGAGCAGAGGAATTTAGTGAGCCGGTTATATGCAAGGCGCTCGAGAAGCTTGGAGGCAAACGGGAGTAGGGAAATTGGCCGGTAATTTGACAATGAGTTTGGGTCCAGGGAGGGTTTTTTTAGGATGGGAGTGATCAGTGCATGTTTGAAAGAGGATGGGAAGGTGCCGGTTGACAAAGAGAGGTTGAATAAGTGAGTAAGGATTGGAGTTAGTAGAGGGGAGAGTTCTTGGGTGAGCTGAGATGGGATTGGGTCGAGAGGGCATGTGGTTAGGTTTGAGCGAGTGAGGAGAAGGGAGACTTCATCCTCAGTGACAGGTGGGAAGGAGCTTAGTGTGTATGTGGGAGAGGCGACAGGGCTGGGCTGGCTGGGTGGGGGTGGTAGTGATGAAATGTCATGTCTGATAGATTCAATCTTGTTCTTGAAGTGGTTGGCGAGATCTTGGGCAGAGAAGTTAGTGGAAGGTGTTTGTGTTGGTGGGTTTAGAAGAGATGTGAAGGTTGAGAAAAGGCGTTTGGGGTTGGAGGAAAGATTAGAAATTAGAGAGGAGAAGAATGACTGTTTAGCCAGGGAGAGGGCAGAGCTATACGAACGGAGAATGAATTTGTAGTGTGTGAAGTCGGCTGTGGAGCGCGATTTCCTCCAGTGCCTTTCAGCAGTGCGTGAGCACCTTTGGAGGTATCGCGTTAGTCTTGTGTGCCAGGGTTGTAGTGGGGTTGTGCGTGGGTGGCGTGGAGTTGCAGGTGCAGCAATGTCAAGGGCTGAAGTGAGAGTGCTGTTGTAGAGAGCAGTAGTTTTGTCTGGGCAAGTAAGTGTGAGGATGGGGTTGAGGATAGGCTGCAGGGAGGTGGAAAATTGTTGCTTATCAAGAGAATGTAGATTTCTCCGCATGCGCTTGATTGTGGCGGGGGTGATGGGTTTGCGTGGTATGATGAGGTTACCGGTGAGGAGGTGGTGGTCAGAGAGGGGAAAGGGGACATTAGAGAAGTTGGAGACCGAGCAGAGGTTAGTGAAGATCAAGTCGAGGGAGTGACCATCACTGTGTGTGGGAGAGCTGGTCTACTGCGATAAGCCTAAGGAGGTTGTTAAGGAGAGGAGTTTGAGGGCAGGGGGGGCGTTGTGATTATCTATAGGGATGTTGAAGTCACCCATGATGAGAGTAGGGACATCAGAGGACATGAAGTGAGGGAGCCAGGAGGTGAAGTGATCAAGGAATTGTGCAGTGGGACCAGGTGGCCTGTATATGACAGCGACACGCAGGGGGAGGGGAGAGAAGAGGCGAAGTGTGTGAGCTTCAAATGTAGGGAAGGAAAGAGAGGGAACAGTGGGGAGTACCTGAAATATATGGTTAGGGGGCAGCAGGATGCCTACTCCCCCTCCCTGCCTGTTGCCAGGCCTCGGTGTGTGTGTGAATTGAAGGCCTCCATATGAGAGTGCGGCAGTGGAGGCAGTGTCTGATGATGTGAGCCAAGTTTCAGTGATGGCAAGGAGGTTTAGGGAGTGAGAAATGAACAGATCATGAACAGCTGTTAGTTTGTTACACACAGAGCAGGCGTTCCATATGCATATATACATACATACACACACACATATACAAATACATATACACACACACACATATACATACCCATATACACATGATACACACACATATATACACACACACATACACATATACATATATATATATATATATATATATATATATATATATACACATATATATACATACATATATATATACATACACACATATACATACACACACACATATATACATACACACATACACATACACACATACATACATACACACAAACATGCATACATATACACACACACACACACACACACATATGCACATACATATATACATACATACACATACATACACATATACATACATACACACACATACATACATACACACACATACATACATACATATACATGCACATATACATACATATACACACTCACACACACACACACACACATATACATAAACATAAATACAAATACACATACATAAATATATAAATACATATACACACACACATGTACACACACATATACACAATATACACACACACATATATATATATATATATATATATATATATATATATATATATATATACATACACATACATCAACACACATATACATACACATACATACATACATATACACACATACATACATACATTCATCTATACATACACATACAATCTGTCTATATACCCACCCACAAATATATATGCATAAAGTACATATACATATGTACATAAACACATACACATGAGCACACACGTATACACAAATGCATGCACCCAAATATGTAGGAATACATACTAAAACGTACGTCCAAACACAAGAGCCTATATATACTAGTACATATACACATACACAAACACATACATACATGCATACCTACATGTACATATATGCACATAAACCCATATACACATATAGAATAGCACACCCACATATATACCTACATGTATGGTGGCATGTACCAATGGCACAATCCGCACCTCGCTCTACAAAAAGCCCACAGACAGATGCAGTTACCTCCACAGCACCAGCTTCCACCCCTCCCATACTAAACAGGGCATCATCTACAGCCAAGCCACTAGGTACCATCGAATTTGCTCTGACCCCAATGACCGTAATGCACATCTAAATGTACTCTCTCAGTCTATGAGACAGAAAGGCTACAAATCAAGGATTATTACCAAACAAATCCACTCTGCTTTAAGAACACCACGCACACACCTGCTACAGTACAGGGAGTAAAAAATCTCTACATGGGTACCACTCGTTGTCACCTACAACCCAACTCTGGAACAAATACGGAAAATTATTAAAGATCTGCAACCAATTCTGACAGAAGATGAGACTCTGAAAAATATCTTCTCTGAAACCCCTATTTTGGCCTTTAGACAACCACCAAACCTTCAGCAAAAATTAATCAACAGGAAACCACACACTGATGAGAAGAATACAGAAAAAGGTACCAGACAATGCCAAAAACCTCGCTGCAAACTGTGCCAGCACATATGTCCAGACAACAAAGCCACCCACAAAAACAAAACCTACAGCATTAAAGGATCATACTCCTGCAGATCTAGCAATGTGGTATATATGATACACTGCACCAAATGCCACCTAGGGTGCTACATTGGGGAAACCACACAGCAATTAAATGGCAGAATGAACATGCACAGACACTCCATCAAACATCACAAAGAAGGATCCTACTGCACCCCTGTGGGACACCATTTTACCCAGCCTGACCACTCAGTTAAGGACCTAAAAATCAAAATACTCAAAGGAAACTTTAGAAACATCCAAGAAAGAAAAACTTTTGAAGCCAGAATGATCATATTTTTTAACAGCAAGAACAGAGGACTAAATGTTGATTTGGGTTTCCTGTCCCACTATCAAAGTTTCACATGACCCCTCTATCAGTATCTTACTCCTCATATATATATCCACATGTCATAATGAATTCTAATATTGGTTCTGTATTATTACTAGTATATCAGCATGGCGTTCAGACAGATGCTTCCCCATACTTCAATACATGTAGGTATATATGTGGGTGTGCTATTCTATATGTGTATATGGGTTTATGTGCATATATGTACATGTAGGTATGCATGTATGTATGTGTTTGTGTATGTGTATATGTACTAGTATATATAGGCTCTTGTGTTTGGACGTACGTTTTAGTATGTATTCCTACATATTTGGGCGTATGCATTTGTGTATACGTGTGTGCTCATGTGTATGTGTTTATGTACATATGTATATGTACTTTATGCATATATATTTGTGGGTGGGTATATAGACAGATTGTATGTGTATATATAGATGAATGTATGTATGTATGTGTATGTATATGTGTGTATATGTATGTATGTATGTGTGTATATATATATATATATATATATATATATATATATATATATATATATATATATATACGTGTATATTGTGTATATGTGTGTGTACATGTGTGTGTGTGTATATGTATGTATATATTTATGTATGTGTATTTGTATTTATGTTTATGTATATGTGTGTGAGTGTGTATATGTATGTATATGTGCATGTATATGTATGTATGTATGTGTGTGTATGTATGTATATGTGTATGTATGTGTATGTATGTATATATGTATGTGCATATGTGTGTGTGTGTGTGTGTGTGTGTGTATATGTATGCATGTTTGTGTGTATGTATGTATGTGTGTACGTGTATGTGTGTATGTATATATGTGTGTGTGTGTGTATGTATATGTGTGTATGTATATATATATATGTATATATATGTGTATATATATATATATATATATATATATATTTATATGTATATGTGTATGTGTGTGTATATATATGTGTGTGTATCATGTGTATATGGGTATGTATATATGTATATGTGTGTGTATATATGTATTTGTATATGTGTGTGTGTGTATGTATGTATATATGCATATGTATGCGTATGTATGTATGTATGTGTACATGTGTATATGTGTGTGTATGTGTATATGTGTGTATGTGTATGCATGTTTATGTATGTGTGTGTATGTATGTATGTGTATGTGTGCATGTGTGTATATGTGTATATATGTATGTATATATATGCATATGTATATATATATTTATGTATGTATGTATGTATGTATGTGTGTATATATATGTATGTGTATATATATATATATATGCATATGTATATGTGTGTATTTATGTATGTATGTGTGTATATATATGTATGTGTATGTATGTGTGTATGTGTATGCATGTTTATGTATGTGTATATATGTGTATGTATGTGTATGTGTATGTATATGTATATATGTGTATATGTGTGTATATATGTGCATGTGTGTATGTATATACATATATTTATATGTGTGTGTATATGTATATATATTTGTATGTGTGTGTGTGTATGTATATGTATGTGTGTGTATATGTATTTGTATGTGTGTGTGTGTATGTGTGTGTGTGTTTGTATGCATGTGTATGTGTTTGTATATGTGTGTGTATATGTATGTGTGTGTATGTAGATATGTATATATGTATATATATATGTGTATATATGTATATGTATGTATATGGTTGTATGTTTGTATGTGTGTGTGTGTGTATATATGTGCACATATGGGCGCATATTGTATATAGGCCTGCATGCACATGCTGGATTGTTGGATGGCAATTCTAGCACTCCTAACATGTGCAAACTTTTTTAATTCTCACCACTCCATTATCATCTCCTGCATTTTTTTCCCTCTCCCCCCACTCAAATCCTTACAAAAGGTATTTACGACCTTCTACAAGTAGAGTGTAGATGCTCTGACCTTATCTGCTGCTATGTTTTCTTAAACCTACACACAGCCAAACTTTGAATTTTATGTATCACTGTGAATTCTGTGTCCTTTTAGTCAGAAATGCTTTAGACTTGAGAAAGGGAGGTTCTCCCGAAAGCTTGTCAATCCAAAATTCTGTTAGTCCAATAAAAAAGGTATTACAAGATACTTATTTTGTTTGTTATTTTACATCTGCATCACTGGACTTGCTGGACTACTACGGCTACAATCTCCACTCCACTACTATGTGTATGTATGTATATATATGTGTGTATATGTATATATGTCTATGTATATATATATATATATATATATATATATATATATATATATATATATATGTATATATATATATATATATATATATAGATATCAGGGCTCAAAATTTCCACTCGCCACTAGCCAATGGTGAGTGAAAATTTAGCCCTGGCGAGTAGAAATTCAGCCCTGGTGGGTATGTTATGGCTTGCAGTGGCAAGTAAATTTTCAGGTCTGGCTAGCAGCAAAGGACTTCAAATTTTAAGCCCTGTATATATATATATATATGTATATATGTATATATATGTATGTATATGTATATATATGTATATATGTATATATATATATGTATGTGTATGTATATGCATATATATGTATATATGTATGTGTATGTATATGTATGTACATGTATGTATGTATATGTATATATATATGTATGTATATGTATGTATGTATATATGTATGTATATGTATATATATATATATATATATATATATATATATATATATATATGTATGTATGTATGTATATGTATGTATGTATGTATATGTATGTATGTATATATGTGTATATATATGTATGTATGTATATATATATATGTATATATATATATATATGTATATGTATGTATATAGGTATATGTATATGTATGTATATGTATAAATATTATATGTATGTATATGTATATATATTATATGTATGTATATGTATATATATTATATGTATGTATATATATATGTGTATATAGGAACATGCATATATATGTATATGTATGTATATGTATGTATATATTTATGTATGTAAACTGCTCAAAAAAATAAAGGGAACACTTAAACAACACAATGTAACTCGAAGTCAATCACACTTCTGTGAAATCACACTGTCCACTCAGGAAGCAACACTGATTGACAATCAATTCCACATGCTGTTGTGCAAATGGAACAGACAACAGGTGGAAATTATAGGCAATTAGCAAGACACCCCCAATAAAGGAGTGGTTCTGCAGATGGTGACCACAGACCACTTCTCAGTTCATATGATTCCTGGCTGATGTTTTGGTCACTTTTGAATGCTGGCGGTGCTTTCACTCTAGTGGTAGCATGAGACGGAGTCTACAACCCACACAAGTGGCTCAGGTAGTGCAGCTCATCCAGGATGGCACATCAATGCGAGCTGTTGCAAGAAGGTTTGCTGTGTCTGTCAGCTTAGTGTCCAGAGCATGGAGGCGCTACCAGGAGACAGGCCAGTACATCAGGAGACGTGGAGGAGGCCATAGGAGGGCAACAACCCAGCAGCAGGACCGCTATCTCAGCCTTTTTGCAAGGAGGAGCAGGAGGAGCACTGCCAGAGCCCTGCAAAATGACCTCCAGCAGGCCACAAATGTGCATGTGTCCACTCAAACGGTCAGAAACAGACTCCATGAGGGTGGTATGAGGGCCTGACGTCCACAGGTGGGGGTTGTGCATACAGCCCAACACCGTGCAGGACGTTTGGCATTTGCCAGAGAACAACAAGATTGGCAAATACGCCACTGGCGCCCTGTGCTCTTCACAGATGAAAGCAGGTTCACACTGAGCACATGTGACAGACGAGACAGAGTCTGGAGACGCCGTGGAGAACGTTCTGCTGCCTGCAACATCCTCCAGCATGACTGGTTTGGCGGTGGGTTAGTAATGGTGTGGGGTGGCATTTCTTTGGGGTGCCGCACAGCCCTCCATGTGCTTGCCAGAGGTAGCCTGACTGCCATTAGGTACCGAGATGAGATCCTTAGACCCCTTCTGAGACCATATGCTGGTGTGGTTGGCCCTGGGTTCCTCCTAATGCAAGACAATGCTAGACCTCATGTGGCTGGAGTGTGTCAGCAGTTCCTGCAAGAGGAAGGCATTGATGCTATGGACTGTCCCGCCCATTCCCCAGACCTGAATCTGATTGAGCACATCTGGGACATCATGTCTCGCTCTATCGACCAACGCCACGTTGCACCACAGACTGTCCAGGAGTTGGCGGATGCTTTAGTCCAGGTCTGGGAGGACATCCCTCGGGAGACCATCAGCAACCTCATCAGTAGCATGCCCAGGCGTTGCAGGGAGGTCATACTGGCACGTGGAGGCCACACACTCTACTGAGCCTCATTTTGACTTGTTTTAAGGACATTACATCAAAGTTGGATCAGCCTGTAGTGTGGTTTTCCATTTTGATTTTGAGTGTGACTCCATATCCAGACCTCCATGGTTGATAAATTTGATTTCCATTGAGAATTTTTGTGTGATTTTGTTGTCAGTTAATTCATTCAGATCTAGGATGTGTAATCTTAGTGTTCCCTTTATTTTTGGAGCAGTGGGATGTGTAATCTTAGTGTTCCCTTTATTTTTTGGAGCAGTGTATATGTATATATATATATATATATATATATATATATATATATGTATGTATGTGTATATATATATATATATGTATGTATGTGTATATATATATATATATATATATATATATAGATACACATACATATATATATATATATATATATATATATATATGTATGTGTATCTATATATATATATATGTATGTGTATCTATATATATATATATATATATATGTATGTGTATATATATATATGTATGTATGTGTATATATATATATATGTATGTATGTGTATATATATATATATATATATATATATATATATATATATATATATAATGAAAGCAGAATCAGCACTCTCACGAACTTTTTCTTGATGCAAAACCTAGTTTATTTTACACATCAACGTTTCGATCCCAGCAGGGATCTTTATCAAGATGGCGAACAAACCCACAACACCTCTCTTAAATACTCTGTGACCCATGACCTTTGATCTTATTCTAAAACCCAAGTGAATTAAAATAGTACAACACTTAATACAGTGTCTATTGTCCCTGTGCATTTCAATTTCACATAATACAATGCTGTTATCATGCACTTTTACAAAAAATAAAATTAACAAATCGGAAAATGAATAAAAATCAAAGAAACAGACCCCATATTCATATAGACTGCTTGAGACAATTTAATTCAATAATGTTCCAAGATTGTTCTAAGATATTAAATAATGTGCACTATACAATAATATTAGCATCAATCAAGCACCAGCTTACCACCGTGGATCGCGGATCGCGAATCTCCTTGACATCGCACAGCATAGACTGTTACATCCGCGAACGTCATGTGGGCTGATGAAAGTACACAAACATTTTAAACATATTCAGCAATGGTTACTTCCTTACTAATATCATATTAAAGGCATTTTATTCATTAGGTTTCACCGTATCACCAGTTAACCAGTTGTGTCCCGGTGAGACCAATCGGCATATCTTGAGCGATTCGCGCCGCTTCTACTAATCACACCCCGCTTGCAGTTTATATATTGCATAGCGCCTTTACATATTACTCAGTACTCTTGCTGATTGGAACACCCTGCGTTGCTACAGATGCAGCCGCCACGACCCAGGGAGATCCACCAATCCACCAGACTAATTTATGTCGCCTTATCTTCAACCTACGTCTGCCGATTAGTCATGTTACTGTGCTATATAATACAATGTATCTCATACATAAATGTATCAAGATGCTCCTGGATTGTAACAATATAATCAATGTTGACAAAGTTATGTGAATAAAAAGAAACAATAAATAAATACTACTAGAACACATCTGGGAGTTGGTCTAGATACCCATAAATAAAATACCTAAATGATGATCTAATTAAATTTGAAATATATATTAAGTAATATACACCAGCTATCAGATGTTTCATCCATTTTCTGTCCATATATTATATAATAGAATCAAAAATAAAGATCATATAAGCACCAACCATTTACCCTAACTCCTGTTGGATCAGGAATACCTGAATCTGTCTTCAGAGCCGGGTGGTTGGTGTAATGTAAACTAATGTTAATCATATATCTGTATAGATGTTTGTATACAGATGTAATCCACACAACCCTCCTCATAATGGATTAAAGTGGTAACCCATGCTCCTCTTAGATCCAGAACCCATATATAGAGGGTTCCCTGGATCCGTCTTCAGAGCTGGGTAATATTCCATGTGCTTGGATCACCAAGCTCAGATACACTATAAGCTACTATTAGTCTTGTGTCCATTTATGATTCTTATGGTCCTTAGGGATTTATGTTGTAGGTGTAATCCAACCACCTCCACCTAACGATGGATTAGAGTGGTTACCATCTTTTCTTCTCACTGAAAAGGTCATAATAGTGGTACCAAGTTTCCTATATATATTCCAAGGTGTATTCAAAGAGGTGCCCATGCTCCTGTTAGATCAAGAACCTGTCCATACAGGGGTCCCTGAATCCGTCTTCAGAGCTGGGTTCTATCCTATGTTTTTATATAACCAAGCCCAGATAAACTGTAGGCCAATGCTGTTCCTGTATCCATTTGTGATACCTGTGCTTCTAAGGAATATATACCGTATGTGTACCGTTTGTGTACTTTCATCAGTCCACATGACATTCGCGGACGTAACAGTCTATGCTGTGCGATGTCAAGGAGACTCGCGATCCGCTATCCACGGTGGTAAGCTGGTGCTTGATTGATGCTAATATTATTGTATAGTGCACATTATTTAATATCTTAGAACAATCTTGGAGCATTATTGAATTAAATTGTCTCAAGCAGTCTATATGAATATGGGGTCTGTGGAAATGTAAACAGGTTGAGGACTGATGTTCGTTTCTTTGATTTTTATTCATTTTCCGATTTGTTAATTGTATTTTTTGTAAAAGTGCATGATAACAGCATTGTATTATGTGAAATTGAAATGCACAGGGACAATAGACACTGTACTAAGTGTTGTACTATTTTAATTCACTTGGGTTTTAGAATAAGATCAAAGGTCATGGGTCACAGGGTATTTAAGAAAGGTGTTGTGGGTTTGTTCGCCATCTTGATAAAGATCCCTGCTGGGATCGAAACGTTGATCTGTAAAATAAACTAGGTCTTGCATCAAGAAAAAGTTCCTGAGAGTGCTGATTCTGCTTTCATTGCTTATTGACTTATACGGCACCCAGACAGTTAATCTATTATCGTGAGTGCATCCTTTTCTACAAACTATATATATATATATATATATATATGTATGTATGTGTATGTATATATATATATATATATATATATATGTATGTATGTATATGTATGTATATATATATATATATATATATAAGTATGTATATGTATGTATATATGTATATATATATGTATGTGTATATATATATATATATATATATATATATATATATATATATATATGTGTGTGTGGAGCATGTAAATCAAGCACTCACAGGACTTTTAAAGAAAGTTCAAAAAATGGTGAATTATTAAATCAACGTTTCAGCCAGACAGCGCTGGCCTTCCTCAGGACAATTATTGCAGTGTTAACTAGCGCCTTTTAAACCCCCTGCCCTGTTAGCGCCAAAGCCGAGCACTCGAGGCGCCAATGACGTCATATGCATCGCGACGCCATCGGCTTTCAACGTCATATAGATATTATTAGATATGATAACTTGACACAACGTATCGAAATCAACAAAAAGACAAAGCTTCAGTTATTAGTGGTGTCAGAAGGATAATTCAAAGGTGACAGAATCCAGTGGTGAAAAAAAATATAAAGTGTAGTATAGAAGAAACGGGCGATCAGCAGTCACTGTATATAGATGGAGCCATACTGTAA
>CM074724.1:184661354-184668854 GCA_037306005.1 Rhinophrynus dorsalis | reverse complement strand
TGGTGCAGCTGTCACTCTGGCGTGGTATATCCAGGTCTTTCCTTTCTGCAGCTTGACTGCGCTGTAACTTGTCAACTGAAGCTGCAATGCACCCTTCCACTGGGGCTCCAAACACTCTGTTCTCCATGTCTGTACATATACCCACTCTCCAATCTGGAAACTTGCTCTGGGCCAGCCGAAAGCAAAGGCTGTGGAACAGAAAATCTGGGAAGAAAAGAAAGGGTATGCTGCAAAGCAGTTACATAATCCATAATCTGCTGATTACCAATCTCTAAGGTAGATCCGTGATACATCACAATCCTATTCCAGGGCCTACCAAAGAGGATCTCATAAGGACTAAGCTTTTAAGGATTTGGAAGGGGTCACCCTGAAGTGAGTCAAGGCACTGGGAAGCACCTCTGGCCATTTGAGTCTTAGTTCAGTACATAGTTTGGTCAGAGAGCGCTTTAGAGTCTGGTTCATCCTCTCAACTTGTCCAGAGGATTGAGGCCTCCAGGGGGTATGATATCTCCAGTTCACCCCTAGAGTGACACAATTACTTTTAACAATTTCAACTGTAACATGTTTTCCATGGTCTGACTCAATGACTCGAGGCAAACCAAACCTTGGAATTACTTTTCTTATTAACACCTTAGCTACTGATCCCGCAGTAGCTCCTTTCAAAAGAAATGTCTCTAGCCACTTAAACAATTAATCAGTTATTACAACAGCATATTAAAATCCCAGTACAGGCTGCAAAACAACCCAATATAATTTATCTGGAGCAGTTCAAATGACACCCAAGCCCATTGCCTGGCCCCAGTGATTAGAATATGTCATATGTTAGGATTTATTTACAAATATATATCACACAAATCCCAACAATTTTCTAACTTACTTTGTACAGATCTGGTCTGGGTAAAGTCACTTCCTCCAGGGCTTCTACACAGTCATGCTCTGGAGGATCATTTATGTGCTCGGTCAATAGGGTAACTGGTTTTGGCAGAGCTAAAGCAGGGGCGAACATCAGCACCCGCTTCAGTTCATCCCATACTATCGTATCAGGCGAATCATAGTCAGTTTGTCATACAATCCTTCAGTCAAAATATTGGCCACTATTAGCTTAACCCTTGCCTAGCCTCTTGGCTGATGGGGTACTATCTGTCCTAGACCGGTCCTGCATTAGGCTGCAAGTCAATAACGGGTCGGGCATCTCTACCAACCCCTGGCTTTCCAGCTGCTCAAACAGCAGAGGCCACTGAGCGCAGAACCTCCTCCGGGATGTCTGAATCATGACTATCCTGGGAAGTGTGTCTCAGTGCCATATGGAAAGTCAAGTCATAATAGTCAGGTACATATACCTCTATCTTGTCAGCGTCAAAAGTTATCTCTGTCCTCAATCTGGTCAACAGATCCCTTCCAACAGTGCAATGGGGCATGACTCTGATAGGAGAAAACCATCTTGGACCATAGTCCCTTCTATGGTAACTTCCATAGGTTGTATATATGGCATAGAGGAGGGAATTCAATCCACCCCTACTATACTGATAGTTTTCTTTACTATGAATTCCACCCTCCTGCACTATAGGATAATGCTAAAAAGACTGATCCTGATCCCTTCCTATTCTGTCTTATGAGGTGAGTCATTTCTGTCTGCATCACCACTAACAGATACACCTTCTTCCTGGGGATTTCTGTCTGTATATCTATACTTATTCCTCAGCTTGGGGCAATTTCACTTCCAATGTCCTTCCTGCTTACAGTAAAAACATGTATTCTTTCCTACCTGCTTAGATCTCGCTGTACCACTTACATTATTCTTTCTACCTGCTTCAACAGTGCCAACTTTACCTGCAATTGCTAAAGCACTAAACTTTGCCTGGTCCTTCAATACCTGCCTAGTCTTTTTGTCTCCCTCCGTATCTCTGTACATAACTTCTGTCCTTTCTTTCTCCATTACTTCACTTACTGGCTCGCTCAACACACTCTCAGTGTTTCCCTAAATCCATGCAAAGATGCAGCAAGGGACTTATCCCTCCGCTGCACAACCTACTGCACCCCACGAAGATTCAAAGGAGGTTCCCCACATGTCCGCACGGACCCCAGGATCAGAAAACAGTAAAACAATAATACATTATCAGTCACGTCATTAAAAGGGAATGCATCTGCAGTCCCTACTTATCTGTCTCTAATTTCATTAGAAGTTAATTTCTTATATGTGTCAACAATCTTTTCTCTTTCATTCCCCCATAACATTATTACAACTGGGAAGGATTTACACAGGAGAGGGAGGGGTCTGATGCTGCGCGATCGTCTCATAGTGGCAGAGAATCAGCACACAGGCATTTAACCCCTTCCTGTCATTTTCAGGGAAAGCAGGATTGCTGTTTCTCTAATTAACAGACAACAGGTTGCAAAGGGCACATATACATAACTACAATTTGTTCTTATGGAGGCTAAATCACAATTCAACAAATCTTCAGTTGAACATATACATATATACACATATATATACACATACACATACACATTGGGTGCACCACTTCAGTTGAAATATATGTTTCCCAAGAAGTCAAAAACAGTAGAGGAAGGGGTGCCCGTGACCGTGCCGGGTGGACTGGCTGGACTACTCGGTCTTAGATCACTGAGGACCATTGAACCGGTAAGACCAATGCCAAAACCACCTCAGACACTTCCAGCAAGACAGCCCCCACATTCCTGCCTCTTCTCACTCAAGAACATAATTTCAGTTCTATTATCTATAACACATTGACAATTTCTTTAACAAATCCATATTTTTTACTTGCTTGGATCCATACAATTGATTACACAAAATTAGGATTGAATTTACCTAAATGTTGCAACATTTTATCTCAGAACCAATACCGTGTGCCTGTCCAGGCTTATTACTGGTGGCCAACCAGTACCTGACCCTGGCAATACATATCCACATAAATGTACAAAAAAAAAACAAACCTGCCCCTGTCAGAATCCTCGGATCATTGAGTTATTACGGTCCCCTTTTAACAAGGAAATACAAAACGGTATATAGATATTTAAATGCAAATCTATACCATAATACAAATCTATATTCCCACCCAATCATATTTATTAACCCTTAGTTCCCAGCTACTAGACAACATCTTAACAATAGGACCTTTAGAAAAACAGCAGCGTTGATGACCTTGAAATTCCGTTACTTGTGTCTTATCTAAGAACAGAGAGAACAAGGGGGAGAGGTAGAATGGAAGAGAAGGGAGGAGGAATCAGAGCTGCGCTAACTTTCTCATAGCATCAACATTTTACAAGCATGGCGGCTTAACCCCTGCCTAGCTGTCACTAAATGAATGCATAATGTTTTAGTACCTGATTTTGATAGCAATAATCCACACACTCTGAATAACTTCCCCGTTTTCTTACAATGTTCCTTCTCCTCTCAACATCACCAGATCCCGGGCCACTACGCCCTTAAGGGGCTTCCCTTGGGTGACCCCCATTCCCTACTTGTCTGTATCCTACCGTGTAACTACTTAAACTTAGTCCCTCAAGTCTCTCTCTCTGGTGATGTGGGCACGCTCTCCCTCTTTCTGTGCTCACTTACTATATCCCTCCGGAACAGGGCACGTATCTACCCCAGACAAACGACACATAACATGTATGTAAAACAGGTAAGCCATGCGCAACAAATACGAGACAGTTGTAAATTTTCACAGTGATCAGAGGGAGAAAGTCAGTGGGTGGTATCTTGCAGGACCAGATTAGACACGAATGGAATAGTGTAATAGGAACCCCCTGTCAGTCTCTCTACATAGTGTATACAATCCTCACCTATTTCTGGGGTCTTACTCTCTTGACCACCCATCTTACAACAAGTTGTACAATACAATGCAATCACAATGTCAAATAAACGAGGAAAAGAAAAGGAGTAAAAATTCAGGTGCTCACCTTCACCTGGAATAACACCCGGTCCCAGTGCTTACCTTCACCTGAACCGGGGACAGCACACAATAACACAATACTTATTCTCAGCCTCTAATATCCTTTGATACAATATTTAATTGACATCTCTACAAACATCCATATCTCAACACCAGTGCATAGTAATCATATAGTATCACGAAACAATTTGACAGACAAGAGAGGACAGAACAGTAGATTATTGACATAGACTCACAGAGGGACTCTATAGATTCTATAGATAATGAGTGTTCTGTTGCCTAATAACCGGTAGTCAAATGCCACTATTTTATCGGCAGTCTCCGGATGGTCATCCACGGTGACCTTCGAGACTACCAAGGGCCAAATCTTGTGGACATTCCTGACTACAGTAGTTCCGGAATCCTCACCTTCTGTGCTCGAACTTCAGTTCCGGAGTCCACTATACAGGGGACTCGAACAACAGTTCCGGAGCACTGGGATTCGAATTATAACTATGCTGGTTCCGGAGTCATTATACCCGTGACTCGAACCCTTAATACTATGCTGGTTCCGAGGCACTATACCTGTGCCTCGAACTCTAGCCGGTTCCGGAGGCACTATACCTGTGCCTCGAACCTTTAATACTTTGCTGGTTCCGGAGGCACTATACCTGTGCCTCGAACTCTAGCCGGTTCCGGAGGCACTATACCTGTGCCTCGAACCTTTAATCGTTTATATAGCGCGCTTATATATTAGACTAACAGAGACTCACTCCCTATCTCCCTATTTCACTCAACCTTAACACGGCAATGTGATCCCTGAGACGGCGACAACATATAGTCACTTACCCATGGACGCACATCGCCCGCATTCTCCACCATCTGTTGGGGCAATTACCTGGATCGCTGCCTGAAGAGATACCTTTCACCCTATTATTATTAGTCTATCTATGAAATCTATGTCAATTACCGGTATACCGGGGGCCTGTATGGTTCGCAAAGAAAAACACACACAACAGCGTATACAATACAAGCTCTCTCTTTATTCTTATCATACAAAACCTTTATAGCCCTATACAGCCCCCTCCCCTACAGGGAGGGGCGAGGTGCACAGTTTCGTTTCAGCAGAAAACAGAAGTTATAAAAAAACAGAAAGACAAAACTTGTTCACAGGAAGGGGGGGAGGGGAGGGAATGCAGATAACAGCTCCTGCAGTATCCTATCACCTCCCCCGTGAGGTTTTGGATATTCTGCACATTCTATCATAACGGCCTTGAGGAACTAGAACAGACCAGTCTGGTGGTTTCCTCCCTAGTACATAGACCTCTGCAGAATCAGTCAAATGTAACTATTAACCCTATAGGTACCGAACATAAGTATTACACACCTTATCCCTGTTCCCTTCACAGAAGTTCATGGGAGATGTTTCAAACGAATAGTATCTTTCACCGCCTTGGCTCTACGTGTGCTGTATTCTTACAGACACTACGGAGACCGATTTAAAGGTTATTAGTGTTATCTTCATCCATGGTAGCAGATTAGACGATTTCTACAGGGACCACAAATTTAATTGGAATAACCCCTGGCTCTACATGTGCTATATCTTATAGACATCATGGAGCCCATAATAGGGTTAATAATAATATTGCTCATTTCTTTAATAATCACGGACTTTGTAAGATCTTTTCCATTATGTGAATCCCCCAAATAAATCAATCTGCAAAGGAATATGGACTTGTCAAAATAGATCCACTCCTATTAAGTTCCGATATCAATTCCGGGTAACAAATCTGATTGTCCAGGGACACCGAGCAAAACCTACTGCCAAAGGACACCGGGTAACATGTGTGTCTAACTTTTTAAAAAAATTACTTAGCTATTGGAAGAATTTGTAGGCTTACTGTGCCCGATGTTGGCTAAGCCGCGGGAAGCACCGCACTGTCACAGCCATTAAGGCCGGGACGTGCCGTGCCAACCCGCAACCGAATCATCCTACAGGTTAAATTCTATTTCCTAGTACTAGCAAAAAGGACAAAACACGGACACCCATGTCCTGCAGATTACCGACAGGGCATGTTTGTACATATAGCCTAGATAAAATACATATTGAAATCAAATAAAGTATCAGCAGGAGAAGAAAGACAATAATAATAAAAAAATAATAAACAAAATGAATAAATGTATTCATACTACGCCCATTCCAGTATTGTCAGCTGAGCCTTTACTATGGTTTATACATACCACAATACTAGGACTTACATATAGGGTTATTAATTATCACCTTCACATACGATCACATTCACATACGATCACAGTGGTCCTTAACCCTTTTGTATACGTCCTAGGAGGTGTTAACACCATATATTGGTCTAGCTTTCCATATCCTATATAATAATTCGCCAAGTTGTGTGTAACGCCCGACATGCGCAGTAGACACTGCTGCGCGTGCGGCAGTCATGCGCAGTAGAGACTGCCCGCGCCGCGGCTGATACAGAGCTGGGCACTCCGAAGGAGCGTGCAGCTCTGTATCAGCCGAGGCGCGGGCAGTCTCCACTGCGTGTGACTGCCCCACAACCGGCTCCCAGAGGTTCTGTATCAGCCGAGGCGCGGGCAGTTTCCACTGCGTGTGACTGCCCCGCGACCGGCTGCCAGAGGCACTGTGGCCCGTGTAACGGGCTGTTCAACTAGTCTAGAATAAAAGCAAAAACCCATTATGATGATCAACAGTTAAATTAGCAAAGAAAACTTGATCAATGACTGTAATTAAATTCTCTAAATTCCAGATCACACTACATAACCTGACTCAGTTTGTGAAAACATTACTTCCAAACAATTCAATATGTTTAGAGAAAACAGTGTAATGTTAATTTGTCATTAAGTCCTCTTGGGGACACAGTGTCCAAATAATGTATCCACTTAGCTTCTTTCTGCAACAATAGCTTTCCTCTATCCCCTCCCCTCGTTAACGGAGGGACTTGATCAATAGCCATATATCTCAAGGAGGGTAAAGGATGACTGAACTTAGCAAAATGTATTGCAACCGGTTGATCTTTGATTTTTGAGGAAGATTTCACAGTGGGATTACGTGCCGCTTCCAAGGCTGCTTTTATTGCAGCTCGATGGTTACTCATCCTTTCCTTGAAAGAATTGTAGTTTTGCCCACGTAGAGAAGACCACAAGGACAGTGTATGATGTAAATGACATATTTGCTGCTACAACTTAAATTATGTTGTATTTGGATCTTAAAACCTTTGTGTGGATGTCTAAAATAAGTACCAACAAGCATATAATTGCAGGTCACACAAGATATACATTTGTAGCAGCCCTTTTTCAATGTAGTCTTATCCTTGCTGTAACATTTTACTGGGTCCGTTTTAACCAATATATCCTTCAAGTTCTTTCTCTTCTGTAACACATCATGGGTGGTCCCTTTGATAGATGTTGTAATGCTGGATCACTTGTAACAATCGGCCAGTGTTTTTTAATACTGGTTTTTAAGGATGCAGAAGTCATATTAAAAGTTGTAACATAAGGCATCCTATGTTCCTTATCTGATTTTCTTTTAGTGAAACTCTCTATTCTTGTTATTCTAGTAGTTGTATTT
>CM074724.1:184646354-184656354 GCA_037306005.1 Rhinophrynus dorsalis | reverse complement strand
CACCTCATCACTCTTACTTCGGATAAGGAACAAAAATGGCTGGATAAATTGTCAGAGGATGTAGCCACATACAAGAATGAGCTCCATAGATTTAAAACCGCCAAAGTACAGAAAGTAAACTCAGATTATAAAGAAAATAGAGTTTATAGGTGGCTTACAGGAACTCAAAACACCACAAGATTTCCCCCTCGTACCCGTAGTAAAAAGAAGATCACTAAACCTAATCTACGTACGGTTGATACATCCTCTGGCAATTCCTCTGAGTCTGATGCTCCCACCACAGCCCCTAAAAATACCACTGAAGGTTTTTTAGGGGTCACAACACGGTCAGCCGCAAAAGATCGCACAATAGAAGGAGCAAAAGAAAACATCACCAACAAACCACCAACCAGGAGGATTTAATTTTTAACTTAAGCAGTCATACTCTCACTTCTACAGAGATGGCTGTTTTATCTAAAGGTCTGTCATTTGTACCTACTCCTAAATTTGACCAATTTGAATTCCAAATAGAAATTAATCGCTTTCAACGTAACATGAAATTACGTGATTTTTACAAAGACAAGACTTCAAATCCATCCCAATTTCACCCCAGAAGTACTTTTGAACCCATCCAAACTAATCCATCTATCAAATCCTTCATCCGTCTGGTTTCTGGTGATGTTAATGCACTATCACAGTGCCTGTGATTCCTGTCACTCTCTGTTGAGGATGTCACTGATTTGCTGACTGAGTTTGACCCGCCTCCTGATGACCTTTTTATACCTGGCTATCTCTTATGTCAGTTGCCCTTTCGTGGTGTTCCTGAGCCAGTGTGCTTTTGCTGTGTTCCTGTATTCTGAGTTCCTGTGTACCGATTCGGCTTGTCCTGACCATTCTCCAGTGTTCCTGCCTGTGCATGACCCGGCTCGTCTGCGGACCACCCTTGGATCCTGACCCGGCTAGTTTGACGTTCCTGCCTGTGTATGACCCGGCTCGTCTACGGACCACCCTTGGATCCTGACCCGGCTAGTTTGACGTCCCTGCCTGTGTATGACCCGGTCCGGCTGACTTCCTGCTCCGAAGATCGACTTCCAGCTTGTTCCAGTGACCTGCGTTCCAGTTGTCGCCGTCGCAACATTTTCCAGTCTCTGCTGCCCACGAGTGTGCCATTGCCTAGCCTGGTGATTCCTTCGATAGTGCTGTGCCTCGTTCTAGTGCAGAGCTGTGTGTATTCTGTGGGCCTTCCTCTCCTTGCAGAGCCTGAGCGTAGTGTTGAAGCCTCGAGTAACGTTACAGAGCCTTGCAGTAGCTCTGAAGCCTCAAGTAAACGTGCATTTTAACTCTTGCAGTGCTGCCTCTTATTCACTCTCTCTATCTCCATTACGAGCCTTGTTACAAGTGATACTGCTGCTGAGTTGGCCGCTCTCCGTCGGCAACTCTAGTCTAACGTTGCAGAGTGTTCACAAAGCTTGGGCCGTTTGGGCGCTTACAGGCTCTCCGGTGTTGGTTACCGACGAGATCATATACCCAGAGTGTTGGCAGAAAGGCTTCAGTGTGGGCTATCCGTTACTACGCCCACGGGGGCTAGTGGCTTTGGCTCTAGTATTACTGCATTTGATTACACCTGAGGAGGACATTAGCTCTTGCATTGCAGGCCGGTTTCCATATTGCCCCAAGGGGCTATTCGCACTTGCACATACTTAAGCAGTTCCTGTAGCTACGCCCGTGGGGGCTAAGTTGTTACCCAGTCTGCTTATCATCTACCACCTTGGCAAGGCAACTCGTTCCTCAGCACCTGATGAACTTCGTCTGTACAGCACAGTCTATTTAACATCAAGGGCATGTCAAACTTCCACATCTGAGACTGAGTATAATCTGGACTTTAACCCCTTTGGGGCCCATATCATCCTAGTGCATACTGACTTGCATTTATGTCCTTAATACTATTTTCCTTGTATTATCTCAGTTTACATTATCTGTGTATTACCTACCGCCTCTAGAGGGCGTAAGTGTCATCATTCACTTTAATAAAGTGTGTTTTTATTTTCACTTATTGGTCTGAGTGTCTTAAAAACCGTAACATGCTCATTCTAATCACATAATCCATAATAATCTTTCCAAAGCAGAACAAAAAGCCATATCTGACCTAGCGAAGAATCCTTCGTTAGTCATACGCCCAGCAGATAAGGGTGGCGCAATTGTCATTATGGATTATGGTGACTACCAACACGAAATTCTTTCACAATTAGCCGACCTATCCACCTATCAACTGTTGAGTGCTGACCCAGCCATCAAATTTAAAGCCACAATTGACAAAAACCTACAGATGGCACTTACCAATGGTTGGATAGATGAAGCAACGTTTGGTTTTCTCACAGTGGACCACCCCGTGTTCCCAATTTTGTACACCTTGCCCAAAATACACAAGGACGCAAATAAACCACCAGGTCGTCCTATTGTGTCCGCACGGGGCTCTCTACTCCAACCCTTGGCACAGTTTTTGGATTTTTGGCTCCAACCTCTTGTAAAAAAGATCCCTTCCTACATCCAGGATACCACGGATTTTATCAATAAAGTCCACAAGGTATGGCTGAATGAGGAGGATACCTTATTAGTTACCATGGACGTCAAATCTCTCTATACCATCATACCAATTCCAGACGGCATAGACAGCACTATCAACGCGTTGCTAACATCTCCCTCACTCCACAATAGACCCCCCATTGAGTTCCTGAGATGTCTGTTAACATTTTGTCTTACCATGAATTACTTTAGATTTGAATTTAAGTACTATCTCCAGATCTCAGGGACATCAATGGGTTCTAACGTGGCTCCAGCATTCGCGAATCTGTATATGGCGGAATATGAACACTTACATTTCACTCCTCTTTTTTCCACACATATACCTTTTTACACTCGATACATCGATGATGTGTTTCTGTTGTAGACAGGTGGCCGTGAATCTTTTGAACTTTTTGCCAATCAGCTTAATCAGCTTAATAAACCGGTCAAATTTTCTTGGCAAGTCCACCCACATGAAATACATTTTTTGGATCTCACAATTTTTCGCCATAACAATCGGCTAGGTACCACCAATTACAGAAAGAATACGGATAGAAATGCTCTTTTGCACTACCGTAGTTTCCATCCTATACACACTAAATCCGGGGTACCTTATTCTCAATTCTTACGTATCATTCGCAACAATTCTGACCGCACAAGAGCAGAATCTCAGGCCAAAGAATTATTCCAAAGACTACTTCAGAGAGGGTACACCACATCTCTCTTACAGCAAGCTTTCGATAAAGCTTTCCAATTTTCTCAGAGTGATTTATTAAAAAATAAAACTCCTAAATCTAACTCCAACAGATTAGTGTTCACATCCAGATTCACTACGCGGAGCACACAGATAAAACAAGCGATTAACAAAAGATGGGATATTTTATCCATGACAACTCATTACCAACCACATTTACACAAGCTCCCTTATTTAGCTACAAACGGAGCCCTAGCCGAAGGGACAAATTGGTACGAACGGATCCTGACCACTGTTATACCAGCAGTTACTCTACATGGTTGAAAACCGATAAGAAGGGATGCTTCAAATGTTCTGGGTGTCTCACTTGCAGGAATCTCATAACTGGCGAATACTTTAATCACCCACATTCAGGCAAACGGATCTACATCAAACACAGACTCACCTGCTCCAGCAAGTTTGTAATATACTTTATTGTTTGTCCGTGTAGCCTCCTCTATGTGGGTAAAACCATTACAGCCTTTAAAGATAGAATTGCAAACCACCGATCTTCTATCAGACAGGCTATACAAACACAGACCAGTGATAAACCTGTTGGCAGACACTTTGTGTTAGCTAAACATTCTTTGGCAGACCTAAAATATATGGTGATTGACCATCAGCCTAAACTAAAGAGGGGAGGAGATAGAGACAGACTTTTATTACAACTGGAAGAGAAATGGATACACAGACTCAACACCCTGGCACCACGAGGGTTAAATGATAAAACTAATTACTCTTGTTTCTATTAATAAACAGTATCTTCGTTTGTCATTCTGCCCTTTTAACAGGGGCACGGTACGCTCATCATCTGGCGTAAACCCTGATGCCACCGTGGATTTATGATTGGGGTTTATACCCTATTCTATGAGTGTGGCCACTCCTCCAGGTCTGGGTGGGCATAGATCCCACTATGGGTGTTGCCACTCCAAACACCCTACCTTAAATCGGACTGAGTGGCCCTCTCTAGCTTCATGTTCTGGTGTTCCACATATCTCTCATGAGTCCAGTTCAGTGTCTACTCTCAGATAGTTGCCATTCCTCCAGGTCAGGGTGGGCATAGATCCCATTCCTGGGTGTTGCTATTTCAAACACCCGGCCACAATAGGACTGAATGGCACTATCATGTTAACTGTTTATATGCTCGTGGTATATCATCTCCTATAGCCCCCTTACAAAATGCTGATGCTCCTTACACTCTATTTTCAAGTAGTTCCACCTACTCATGTGTATATCATTACACTTATGGATTAATACATTGACTCATTTTTACACCCCTTCTTTCTTGCTCCAAGCTCGTCATATGTCACCATAAGTTTGTACTTTATGGTCTCTACTAGCTACTTCAAGGTTCTTATTTGGACGCTTTCTGTGTTTCTATAACTGTCGTGTTTTTCTAGATTCTATATAACTCTTCTGTTATTTTCAGCACTAGGACACGAGGGTGCTTGCTTCATTTGTTTCCACCCTTACCTCGCTATTCCCGACTACCCAAGGGTATTCTAATAGTTAATAAGAATTATTATCTGCTCAGTATGGCCTCCGTTATAAGTATACTGCTCATAGTTTCGCTGTCCCAGTCCGCATTTGCCATACAATGTATCCAAATCTCGGCTATCTAGGTGTGTGCCGAGGTTTTGTCTTATTGTTACATTTATTGTTAAGTTTGTTGCAGTGTTTTACGGAGAGCAATACCACTCGGTTTACATATAGTGTTACTCTGTTAACGTGATCATCCAGTCTACACCTTATTCTTTAGTTACCGGCAGTACACATGTTTAATTGATTCATGTCATTCCCGGCAGGGAGATGACGCTCGCCACACGGGCCTCCGTATTTGCGGCCCGTTGGTGACGTCACCATTCTCTCCCAGGCCGTGCTCGAGTTGCATTAGTGTCTATTTAAAGCAACACGCCATCTTGTGCAAACTGTCTTGATAAAGGTCCCACGCAGGGACCGAAACGTTGACCAACATTGTTGCCAGCCATTGCCTAATAAAATTACTTTAAACAAAGACCCACTGGTGCTGCCTCTACATCTACCTCTCTATGTATATATATATATATATATATATATATATATGTGTATGTGTATGTATATATATATATATATATATATGTGTATGTGTATGTATATATATATATATATATATATATATATATATATATATATAAATATGTATATATATATGTGTGTATATATATGTATATATATATGTATATATATATGTATATACATATATATATATGTATATATATATGTATATATATATGTATGCATATATATGTATATACATGTATATATATATATATATATATATATGTATATATAGATGTATATATGTGTGTATATATATATATATATATATATATATATATATATATATATATATGTTATTATATGTATATATTACACAACACCCTATCACGGTGCCCGTGATTTGCTGCAGTTCCTTGTCTGTCACCACTAGGGGGCTGCTATTGGCTGTCTGCAGATAGCCCGCCTCTTATTGCCTATTTAAACCTGGATTGGGCACCCTTTGAGTGCCCTTTCGTGTTGTTTCTGATCTTCTTGCTATCACTATGCTAGTGATAGCTGGGCCTCTGTTCCAGTGTTCCTGAGTTCCTGATCTCCTGTGTTCCTGAGTTCCTGATCTCTACTGTTCCAGTGTTTCCTGGATGCTGAGTTACTCCAGTCCTGGTTCCGACCTAGTCTCTGGTGTTGCAGTTACTGCTGAACTTCTTCTCTGATGTTTCCTGACCTGACTGATGGTTGCTGGTTCCTGTCATCTCATCACCTGTCTTCAGTATCCTGGCGACCTTCTGCCTGGTCGCGTTGGTGACATTGCTACAATTCCGTGTTGGTCCCAGCGTGCGGACGCTGGTTTGCTCCTAAGCCTTGCGGCTATACAAACTCGCTTGTTACACCAGTGTGCGGTCACTGGTTTGCTCCAAAGCCTATCAGCTATACAAATCTGTGTTGGTCCCAGCGTGCGGACGCTGGTTTGCTCCTAAGCCTTGCGGCTATACAAGCTCGCTTGTTACACCAGTGTGCGGTCACTGGTTTGCTCCAAAGCCTATCATCTATACAAATCTGTGTTTGTCCCAGCGTGCGGACGCTGGTTTGCTCCTAGCCTTGCGGCTATACAAGCTCGCTTGTTACACCAGTGTGCGGTCACTGGTTTGCTCCAAAGCCTATCGGCTATACAATTCTGTGTTGGTCCCAGCGGGCGGACGCTGGTTTGCTCCTAAGCCTTGCGGCTATACTACTCACTTGTTACTCCAGTGTGCGGTCACTGGTTTGCTCGCAAAGCCTAACGGCTATACTATTCCGTGTTGTTCCCAGCGTGCGGACGCTGGTTTGCTCCAAAGCCTTGCTGCTTAACGATTCTGCTAATTTGCCAGTTTCATCTGACTGCTGCTATTATCTCTGGGCTGCCCTGCCCGGTATTGGTAAGGCCGGTAGAACCTTTTGCCACATTCCATCTGAGGTTGCCTTACCCGGTATTGGCAGGGCCGGTAGAGCCTACATTGTGTATCTATTAAGGCTGCCTTGCCCGGTAATTTGGTAAGGCCGGTAGAACCGTTATGCTATTCCATCTGCAGGTTGCCTTACCCGGTATTGGCAAGGCTGGTAGAGCCTAAAGACTGTCCTGTCCGGTATATTGACAGGACCGGTAGAGTCTGCCTTCTGTCTGTGCTATATTCTGTATATATATATATATGTATGTTATTGCCATCCTAAGTTATCAATTTATTATTTCAATAAAATTGATTTTTTACCTAAAACTTGTGTCTGAGAGTCATAATAAACCGTGACAGTACAAAAGGGCCATGACCTCAGACAGCAAGGGTGAAGGTAACGCACAGAATATCCATTGGAGGATGGATGTGCTCGAGCAACGTTTGGATCAGTTGGCAGTTGCAATTCAAACGATCCTTGAACGCACGAGTATCACTTCTCCTCTAGGGGAGGAGATCCTGGCCTCTCAGGGGTCCGCTCCCCATGAAACCCCAGTGGGCAAATGTTTTGTCGCTGAATCATTTCGTACTAGGCTGCTCGAAACCTACCATTCCTCTAAGGCTGCGGGACATATTGGTTGAGACCAATTGTTATGGTCCCTTTCTCAGTTATTTTGGTGGCCTTCCATGAGAAACGATTGTGCCGAATTTACGAATGCCTGTGCCACCTGCGCCCGCGCTAAGACCCCGAGACATCTCCCAGTGGGCTTGCTTCAGCCGGTGCCTAATGGCAAACGCCCCTGGTCTCATGTTTCCATTGATTTTATGGGAGAATTGCCTATGTCTAAGGGGTATTCCTTTATATTCATGGTGGTGGACAGGTTTTCTAAAATGGCTCATTTCGTGCCCCTCCGTGGCCTTCCTTCGGCTAAGGAATTGGCAATGGTGTTCGCCAGAGAAGTATTCCGGTTGCATGGAGTGCCTAGGGTACTGGTGTCTGACAGGGGGAGCCAGTTTGTGTCGAGATTTTGGAGGGCATTTTGCCAACAGATGGGCATACAGCTGTCCTTCTCCTCTGCCTACCATCCCCAGACCAATGGAGCCGCTGAACGAGCTAATCAGGGCTTGGAACAATTTCTCCGTTGTTTCGTTACTGACCATCATGATAATTGGTCCGACTTGTTGCCTTGGGCAGAGTTCGCCAGGAACTGTGCGGTCAATTCTTCATCTGGGAGCTCTCCGTTTCTGATTAATTATGGGTTTCAGCCCTGTTTGCTTCCAGATTCATTTCAGACGCAACAGATTCCAGCTCTGGATGAGCATATCGAGCAACTCCGTTCCACATGGGCACAAGTTCAGAGGGCACTTGGTCAGTCATTTCAGCGTCATCAGCGCCATGCTAATCGCAGAAGGCTTCCAGCGGTTTCCTTTCAGGTTGGGGATAGAGTATGGCTTTCCTCCAGAAATCTCAAGCTGCAGGTTCCGTCTAATAAGTTGGCTCCCCGGTTTATTGGTCCGTACAGAGTTATTCGTAAAATTAACCCTGTCTCCTATGCACTAGACCTACCTGCATCCATGCGTATCCATAATGTGTTCCATGTGTCCCTTCTTAAGCCTCTGGTTTGCAATCGCTATACTACCACACCTGTGGTGCCAGGACCTGTTGAGGTCGAGGGCCAGGAGGAGTACGAGGTTCAGAGCATTATTGATTCCCGTAGGCTTAGAGGAAAGGTACAGTACCTGGTACATTGGAAAGGGTACGGTCCTGAGGATCGATCATGGGTGGATAGTATAGACCTTCATGCACCTAGGCTAACTAGGGTCTTTCATGCCAATTACCCACAGAAACCTAAACCCTATTCTAGGAGAGGGGGTCTTTGAAAGGGGGGGTGCCCGTGATTTGCTGCAGTTCCTTGTCTGTCACCACTAGGGGGCTGCTATTGGCTGTCTGCAGATAGCCCGCCTCTTATTGCCTATTTAAACCTGGATTGGGCACCCTTTGAGTGCCCTTTCGTGTTGTTTCTGATCTTCTTGCTATCACTATGCTAGTGATAGCTGGGCCTCTGTTCCAGTGTTCCTGAGTTCCTGATCTCCTGTGTTCCTGAGTTCCTGATCTCTACTGTTCCAGTGTTTCCTGGATGCTGAGTTACTCCAGTCCTGGTTCCGGCCTAGTCTCTGGTGTTGCAGTTACTGCTGAACTTCTTCTCTGATGTTTCCTGACCTGACTGATGGTTGCTGGTTCCTGTCATCTCATCACCTGTCTTCAGTATCCTGGCGACCTTCTGCCTGGTCGCGTTGGTGACATTGCTACAATTCCGTGTTGGTCCCAGCGTGCGGACGCTGGTTTGCTCCTAAGCCTTGCGGCTATACAAACTCGCTTGTTACACCAGTGTGCGGTCACTGGTTTGCTCCAAAGCCTATCAGCTATACAAATCTGTGTTGGTCCCAGCGTGCGGACGCTGGTTTGCTCCTAAGCCTTGCGGCCATACAAACTCACTTGTTACACCAGTGTGCGGTCACTGGTTTGCTCCAAACCCTATCAGCTATACAAATCTGTGTTGGTCCCAGCGTGCGGACGCTGGTTTGCTCCTAAGCCTTGCGGCTATACAAGCTCGCTTGCTACACCAGTGTGCGGTCACTGGTTTGCTCCAAAGCCTATCATCTATACAAATCTGTGTTTGTCCCAGCGTGCGGACGCTGGTTTGCTCCTAGCCTTGCGGCTATACAAGCTCGCTTGTTACACCAGTGTGCGGTCACTGGTTTGCTCCAAAGCCTATCATCTATACAAATCTGTGTTTGTCCCAGCGTGCGGACGCTGGTTTGCTCCTAGCCTTGCGGCTATACTACTCACTTGTTACTCCAGTGTGCGGTCACTGGTTTGCTCGCAAAGCCTAACGGCTATACTATTCCATGTTGTTCCCAGCGTGCGGACGCTGGTTTGCTCCAAAGCCTTGCTGCTTAACGATTCTGCTAATTTGCCAGTTTCATCTGACTGCTGCTATTATCTCTGGGCTGCCCTGCCCGGTATTGGTAAGGCCGGTAGAACCTTTTGCCACATTCCATCTGAGGTTGCCTTACCCGGTATTGGCAGGGCCGGTAGAGCCTACATTGTGTATCTATTAAGGCTGCTTGCCCGGTAATTTGGTAAGGCCCGGTAGAACCGTTATGCTATTCATCTGCAGGTTGCCTTACCCGGTATTGGCAAGGCCGGTAGAGCCTAAAGACTGTCCTGTCCGGTATATTGACAGGACCGGTAGAGTCTGCC
>CM074724.1:184616354-184641354 GCA_037306005.1 Rhinophrynus dorsalis | reverse complement strand
GTCTGTCTCGCAGTCTCACACAGTCTGTCTCGCAGTCTCACACAGTCTCTCTCGCAGTCTCACACAGTCTCTCTCGCAGTCTCACACACTCTCAGTCTCACACTCACAGTCTCTCTCGCAGTCTCACACAGTCCCTCACACTCTCACAGTCCCTCACACTCTCAGTCTCACACACTCTCAGTCTCTCACAGTCTCTCTCGCAGTCTCACACAGTCTCTCTCGCAGTCTCACACAGTCTCTCTCACAGTCTCACAGTCTCACACAGTCTCACACTTTCACACAGTCTCACACTCTCAGTCTCACACTCTCACAGTCTCACACAGTCTCTCTCGCAGTCTCACACAGTCTTACACTTTCACACAGTCTCACACTCTCAGTCTCACAGTCTCACACAGTCTCTCTCGCAGTCTCACACAGTCTCTCTCGCAGTCTCACACACTCTCAGTCTCACACTCTTAGTCTCACACACTCTCAGTCTCACACTCAGTCTCTCACAGTCTCTCTCGCAGTCCCTCACAGTCTCTCTCGCAGTCTCACACAGTCTCTCACACTCTCACAGTCCCTCACACTCTCAGTCACACACACTCTCTCACACACTCTCAGTCTCACACTCTCACAGTCTCTCACAGTCTCTCTCGCAGTCTCACACAGTCTCTCTCGCAGTCTCACACAGTCTCTCTCGCAGTCTCACACAGTCTCTCTCGCAGTCTCACACAGTCTCTCTCACAGTCTCTCACACTCACACAGTCTCACACTTTCACACAGTCTCACACTCTCAGTCTCACACACTCTCTCACACACTCTCAGTCTCACACTCTCACAGTCTCTCACAGTCTCTCTCGCAGTCTCACACAATCTCTCACACTCTCACAGTCCCTCACACTCTCACAGTCTCTTACACTCTCACACTCTCTCACACACCGTCTCACAGTCTCACACAGTCTCTCACACAGTCACAGTCTCACACTCTCGCAGTCTCACACTCTCGCAATCTCACACAGTCTCGCACAGTCTCAGTCTCACACTCTCACAGTCTCTCTCGCAGTCTCACACAGTCTCTCTCGCAGTCTCACACAGTCCCTCACACTCTCATAGTCTCTTACACTCTCACACTCTCTCACACTCTCTCACATACCGTCTCACAGTCTCACACAGTCTCTCACACAGTCACAGTCTCACAGTCACAGTCTCACACAGTCTCACACTCTCAGTCTCTCTCAGTCTCTCTCAGTCTCACACAGTCTTACACAGTCCCTCACACTGACACAGTCTCTCACACTCTCACAGTCTCTCACACTCTCTCACACACAGTCTCACACTCACACAGTCTCACACTCTCTCTCACAGTCTCACACTCTCTCACAGTCTCACACTCTCTCACTCTGTCTCACACACAGTCTCACACACAGTCTCACACTCTCTCACTCTCACAGTCTCTCACTCTCACACTCTCTCACAGTCTCACACACAGTCTCACACTCTCACACACAGTCTCACACTCTCTCTCACACTCTCTCAGTCTCACTCTCACACAGTCTCACACTCTCACACAGTCTCACTCTCACAGTCTCTCTCTCTCACACACAGTCTCACAGTCTCTCTCACACTCTCAGTCACACAGTCTCACACAGTCTCACACTCTCACACACACAGTCTCACACTCACACAGTCTCACACTCTCTCTCACAGTCTCACACTCTCTCACAGTCTCACACTCTCTCACTCTGTCTCACACACAGTCTCACACACAGTCTCACACTCACACAGTCTCACAGTCTCTCTCTCACAGTCTCACACGGTCTCTCACAGTCTCACACAGTCTCACACACAGTCTCACACTCTCACACACAGTCTCACACTCTCACACACAGTCTCACACTCACACAGTCTCACACTCTCACACACAGTCTCACACTGTCTCACAGTCTCATACTCACACAGTCTCACACTCTCACACACAGTCTCACACTCTCACACACAGTCTCTCACAGTCTCTCACAGTCTCACACAGTCTCTCACAGTCTCACACACTCTCACACAGTCTCACACACTCTCACACACAGTCTCACACTCTCACACACAGTCTCACTCTCAAACACAGTCTCACACTCACACAGTCTCATACTCACACAGTCTCATACTCACACAGTCTCACACTCACACAGTCTCACACTGTCTCAGTCTCTTACTCTCAGTCTCTCTCTCTCACACTCTCACAGTCTCTCTCTCTCACTCTCACAGTCTCTCTCTCTCACTCTCACACAGTCTCACTCACACACAGTCTCACTCTCTCAGTCTCACACACACAGTCTCACTCAGTCTCTCACTCTCTCACAGTCTCTCACTCTCACACTTTCTCACAGTCTCTCACTCTCAGACTCTCTCACAGTCTCACACACAGTCTCACACTCTCACACACAGTCTCACACTCTCTCAGTCTCACTCTCACACAGTCTCACACACTCACAGTCTCACACTCTAACACACAGTCTCACACACAGTCTCACACTCACAGTCTCACACTCACAGTCTCACACTCACACAGTCTCACAGTCTCTTACACTCACAGTCTCTCTCTCTCTCTCACTCTCACATAGTCTCTCACTCTCACATAGTCTCTCACTCTCACATAGTCTCTCACTCTCACATAGTCTCTCTCTCTCACTCTCACACAGTCTCACAGTCTCTTACTCTCACAGTCTCTCTCTCACACTCTCACAGTCTCTCTCTCTCACTCTCACATAGTCTCTCACTCTCACATAGTCTCTCACTCTCACACTCTCACACAGTCTCACTCTCTCACTCTCACATAGTCTCTCTCTCTCACCCTCACATAGTCTCTCACTCTCACATAGTCTCTCACTCTCACACAGTCTCACTCTCACACTCTCACACAGTCTCACTCTCACACTCTCACACAGTCTCACTCTCACACTCTCACATACTCTCAGTCTCGCACTCTCTGTCTCACACTCACAGTCTCACACACAGTCTCACACACAGTCTCTCACACAGTCTCTCTCACACACAGTCTCTGTCACACACACTCTCACACACACACACACACACTCTCACACACACATACACTCTCACACACACACTCTCTCACACACACACTCTCACTCTCTCAGTCTCGCACTCTCTCAGTCTCACACAGTCTCGCACTCTCTGTCTCACACAGTCTCACACTCTCACACTCACACAGTCTCACAGTCTCTCTCACTCTCACAGTCTCTCTCTCACTCTCACATAGTCTCTCACTCTCACATAGTCTCTCACTCTCACACAGTCTCACTCTCACACAGTCTCACTCTCACACAGTCTCAGTTTCAGACTCTCACACAGTCTCACTCTCACACTCTCACACAGTCTCACTCTCTAACACTCTCACACAGTCTCACTCTCACACTCTCACACAGTCTCACATTCTCAGTCTCACACACTCACATACTCTCAGTCTAGCACTCTCTGTCTCACACTCACACAGTCTCACACACAGTCTCTCACACAGTCTCTCACACAGTCTCTCACACAGTCTCTCACACAGTCTCTCACACAGTCTCACACACAGTCTCACACACAGTCTCACACACACACTCTCACACACTCTTTCACATTCACACTATCAGTCTCACACAGTCGCACTGTCTTAGTCTCGCACTCTCTCAGTCTCTCACGCTCTCAGTCTCACACGCTCTCACACTCTCACACTCTCACAGTCTCACACTCTCACACTGTCTCACTCATTCACACTCTCAGTCTCACACACTCGCACTCTCTCAGTCTCGCACTCTCTCAGTCTCGCACGCTCTCAGTCTCGCACGCTCTCAGTCTCACACGTTCTCAGTCTCACACGCTCTCAGTCTCACACGCTCTCACACTCTCACAGTCTATCTCTCTCACTCTCACAGTCTCTCACTCATTCACACTCTCAGTCTCACACGCTCTCACACTCTCACAGTCTCACACTCTCACAGTCTCTCTCTCTCACTCTCACAGTCTCTCTCTCTCACTCTCACACTGTCTCACTCATTCACACTCTCAGTCTCACTCATTCACACTCTCAGTCTCACACACTCGCACTCTCTCAGTCTCACACGCTCTCACACTCTCTCACGCTCTCACACTCTCACAGTCTCACACAAACACAGTCTCTCTCACACTCTCACAGTCTCTCTCACACTCTCACAGTCTCTCTCACACTCTCTCACAGTCTCATACTCTTACAGTCTCACACACACAGTCTCTCTCACACTCTCTCTCACACTCTCACAGTCTCTCTCACACTCTCTCACAGTCTCTCTCACAGTCTCTCTCACAGTCTCAGTCTCACACAGTCTCACAGTCTCTCACACTCTCAGTCTCTCACACTCTCAGTCTCTCACACTCTCAGTCTCACAGTCTCTCACACTCTCTCTCACACTCTCAAAGTCTCTCTCACACTCTCACAGTCTCACACACTCTCACAGTCTCACACACTCTCTCACACTCACATTCTCACACTCTCAGTCTCACACAGTCTCTCTCACTCTCTCAGTCTCACACCCAATCACTCACACACTCAATCACACTCACACAGTCTCACTCAATCACACTCACACTCTCACGCAGTCTCACTCTCACACTCAATCACTCAATCACACTCTCACAGTCTCACACTCAATCACACTCTCACACTTACAGTCTCGCAGTCACACTCAATCACAATCACACTCTCACACTCAATCACACTCACACTCAATCACACTCTCACCCTCAATCACACTCTCACCATCAATCACTCACACCCTCTAACTATCATACACACTCTCACTCACACATTCTCACTCAATCACACACACTCACTAACACACTCACTCAATCACACACACTCACTACCACACTCACTCAATCACTCACATGCAATCACTCAAACTCAAACAGTCTCACACTCACACAGTCTCACAGTCTCTCTCTCACACTCACACAGTCTCACAGTCTCTCTCTCACTCTCACACTCTCACAGTCTCACTCTCACATAGTCTCTCACTCTCACATAGTCTCTCACTCTCACACAGTCTCACTCTCACACAGTCTCACTCTCACATAGTCTCACTTTCAGACTCTCACACAGTCTCACTCTCACACTCTCACACAGTCTCACTCTCACACTCTCACACAGTCTCACACTCTCACACAGTCTCACTCTCACACTCTCACACAGTCTCACACTCTCAGTCTCACACACTCACATACTCTCAGTCTCGCACTCTCTGTCTCACACTCACACAGTCTCACACACAGTCTCACACACAGTCTCACACACAGTCTCACACACAGTCTCTCACACAGTCTCTCACACAGTCTCTCACACAGTCTCTCTCACACACACTCTCTCACACACACTTTCACACACTCTCTCACATTCACACTATCAGTCTCACACAGTCGCACTGTCTCAGTCTCGCACTCTCTCAGTCTCGCACTTTCTCAGTATCGCACTCTCTCAGTCTTGCACTCTCTCAGTCTCGCACGCTCTCAGTCTCACAAGCTCTCACACTCTCACAGTCTCACACTCTCACAGTCTCACACTCTCACACTGTCTCACTCATTCACACTCTCAGTCTCACACACTCGCACTCTCTCAGTCTCACACGTTCTCAGTCTCACACGTTCTCAGTCTCACACGTTCTCAGTCTCACACGCTCTCAGTCTCACACGCTCTCACACTCTCACAGTCTCTCACTCTCACAGTCTCTCACTCATTCACACTCTCAGTCTCACACGCTCTCACACTCTCACAGTCTCACACTCTCACAGTCTCTCTCTCTCACTCTCACAGTCTCTCTCTCTCACACTGTCTCACTCATTCACACTCTCAGTCTCACTCATTCACACTCTCAGTCTCACACACTCGCACTCTCTCAGTCTCGCACTCTCTCAGTCTCACACTCTCTCACACTCTCTCACACTCTCACACGCTCTCACACTCTCACAGTCTCACACACACACACAGTCTCTCTCACAGTCTCTCTCACACTCTCACAGTCTCTCTCACACTCTGTCACAGTCTCATACGCTTACAGTCTCACACACACAGTCTCTCTCACACTCTCTCTCACACTCTCACAGTCTCTCTCACACTCTCTCAGTCTCACACTCTCTCACACTCTCTCACACTCTCACACGCTCTCACAGTCTCACACACACACAGTCTCTCTCACAGTCTCTCTCACACTCTCACAGTCTCTCTCACACTCTCTCACAGTCTCATACGCTTACAGTCTCACACACACAGTCTCTCTCACACTCTCTCTCACACTCTCACAGTCTCTCTCTCACACTCTCTCAGTCTCACACGCTCTCACACTCTCTCACAGTCTCTCTCACAGTCTCTCTCACAGTCTCAGTCTCACACAGTCTCACACACTCTCAGTCTCTCACACTCTCGGTCTCTCACACTCTCAGTCTCACAGTCTCTCACACTCTCTCTCACACTCTCAAAGTCTCTCTCACACTCTCACAGTCTCACACACTCTCACAGTCTCACACACTCTCTCACACTCACATTCTCAAACTCTCAGTCTCACACAGTTTCTCTCACTCTCTCAGTCTCACACCCAATCACTCACACACTCAATCACACTCACACAGTCTCACTCAATCACACTCTCACAGTCTCACTCAATCACACTCACACTCTCACACAGTCTCACTCTCACACTCAATCACTCAATCACACTCTCACAGTCTCACACTCTCACAGTCTCACACTCAATCACACTCTCACACTTACAGTCTCGCAGTCACACTCAATCACAATCACACTCTCACACTCAATCACACTCAATCACACTCTCACCCTCAATCACACTCTCACCATCAATCACTCACACCCTCTCACTGTCATGCACACTCTCACTCACACATTCTCACTCAATCACACACACTCACTAACACACACACTCACTAACACACTCACTCAATCACTCACACGCAATCACTCAATCTCGCACTCAAACGCAATCACTCACACGTAATCACACCCCGGGAGCCAGCACGATCCACCTTCCACCATAGTCTCACTGTCACTCACACCCAGGGAGCCAGCACGATCCACCTTCCACCATAGTATGTGCAATTACCACATGCATTTCAACTATATGAATGAATGCCACAGTAGAGGCATAAGTACAAACACAAACTCATTTCAATGACACATAAGTCAACCCCTTATGACTCACTGCTGTGTGTGTCTCTGTGTGTGCCTGTGTGTTTCTCACTGTGTGTGTTGCATGTCTGTATCACACTCTATGTGTCTGCATGTATGTGTGTATGACTGTCGCTCTTTAAGCATCTCAGTGCATGCGTGTGCATTTGCGTGTGTGTCTCTGTGTTTGTCTCGCATCCGTGTGTGTGCATTAATTCCCTATATATCCTGACGGACAACGCCGTCCCACATTGCTAGTCTATATATAAAAGAATAAGCCTCATTGCATAATTTATGGTACCCCACACACAGAACATAATTTATATCTCCTCAGAAAAGAAACTCGCATTGAACAGAATGTCTAATTACATAATTTATGTCTCATTTGGAGACACAACTCCTATTGGATGATTGAATGGGGACTTTACTGCTCTCATTGGGTGATTCAATGGGGGCGTGTTTATCATACAGGGAGTTGGCCCGCCCCCTCCAGCCCGCCCACCAGTATCCAACTGACAAAAAAAAAAAATATATAACTGCCACTCGCTCCTGAGGTAAGGATATCAGTAACTTCTCCCGGTCCAGTCACACTCTCACTCAGGATCATGACCCCACAAACACACTGTTTCACCTCCCACAGATAACTGTAACCCTCCATACACTCTGTTTCAGTACGAGGGTGTAATGTTCCCATAAAATACAAACTCAGGGATAAACTTAATAGCAACTCTTATTTAACTCATCATCTCTTCAGTCACCTCACTGTCTCAACCGTCACTCCTCCACTTCCTGCTTCCTGCTTCCCACCCTTTCTCCTTAAAGGGAGAGAGATGCTTTGCTGTATGTTACAGAGGGCAAGCCTCAAACACCACTTTCTATTTGATTCCTCAGCATATTGCTACTTTGCCTCAACTGAAGAGCCACCGTGTGTTATATTGCTATGTTAGCTCAACTTAACCCTTTGAGTGCCAGGGGGGTAAGCAACACATTGCAAAGCACACATTCTGTCTCACACGCTCACAGTCTCTCACACAGTCTCACACACAGTCTCACACACAGTCTCACACACAGTCTCACAGTCGCAGTCTCACACACTCTCACATACTCTCACACAATCTCACACTTTCACACAGTCTCACAGTCTCTCACACTCTCACACAGTCTCACACTTTCACACAGTCTCACACTCTCACAGTATCTCACAGTCTCTCTCGCAGTCTCACACAGTCCCTCACAGTCTCACACTCTCACAGTCTCACAGTCTCTCACACTCTCACAGTCTCTCACACTCTCACAGTCTCTCATACTTTCACACAGTCTCACACTCTCAGTCTCACACTCTCACAGTCTCTCACAGTCTCTCTCGCAGTCTCTCGCAGTCTCTCTCGCAGTCTCTCACAGTCCCTCACACTCTCACACTGCCTCACACTCTCAGTCTCTCACACTCTCACAGTCTCTCACACTCTCACACAGTCTCACACTCTCACATAGTCTCACACTCTCAGTCTCACACTCACACAGTCTCTCTCGCAGTCTCACACAGTCTCTTACACTCTCAGTCTCACACAGTCTCACAGTCTCTCACACTCTCACAGTCTCTCGCAGTCTCACAGTCTCTCGCAGTCTCACAGTCTCTCACACTCTCACACTTTCACACAGTCTCACACTCTCAGTCTCACACTCTCACAGTCTTTCACAGTCTCTCTCGCAGTCTCACACAGTCTCTCTCGCAGTCTCACACAGTCTCTCTCGCAGTCTCACAGTCCCTCACACTCTCACAGTCTCTCACACTCTCAGTCTCACAGTCTCTCACACTCTCAGTCTCTCACACTCTCACACAGTCTCACACTCTCACACAGTCTCACACTCTCGCAGTCTCACACAGTCCCTCACACTCTCACAGTCTCTCACACTCCCACAGTCTCTCACACAGTCTCTCACACTCTCAGTCTCACACTCTCAGTCTCACACTCTCGCACAGTCCCTCACACTGACAGAGTCTCTCGCAGTCTCACACACACACAGTCTCACACTCTCACTCTCACACTCTCTCACTCTCACACTCTCTCACTCTCACAGTCTCTCACTCTCACACTCTCTCACAGTCTCACACACAGTCTCACACTCTCTCAGTCTCACTCTCACACAGTCTCACACTCTCACACACAGTCTCACAGTCTCTCTCACACTCTCAGTCTCTCACAGTCTCACAAACAGTCTCACACACAGTCTCACAGTCTCTCAGTCTCACACTCTCTCACTCTCACACACAGTCTCACAGTCTCTCTCACACTCTCAGTCTCACACAGTCTCTCACTCTCACACTCTCAGAGTCTCACTCTCTCACACACAGTCTCACACTCTCTCACACACAGTCTCACACTCTCACACACAGTCTCACACTCTCTCACTCTCACAGTCTCACACTCTCTCACACAGTCTCTCACTCTCACACACAGTCTCACTCACAGTCTCTCTCACACTCTCAGTCTCACACTCTCTCACGCACTCTCTGACACACTCTTTTACACTCTGTCTCACACACTCTCTTACACTCTCAGTCTCACACACTCTCAGTCTCACACACTCTCAGTCTCTCACACTCTCAGTCTCTCACACTCTCTCTCTCTCACTCTCACACAGTCTCGCACACACAGTCTCGCACACACAGTCTCGCACACACAGACTCAGTCTCACACAGTCTCTCACACTCTCACAGTCTCTCTCTCTCACTCTCACACAGTCTCGCACACACAGTCTTGCACACACAGTCTCAGTCTCACACAGTCTCACACAGTCTAACACAGTCTCACACTCTCTCACTCTCACACACAGTCTCACACAGTCTCTCACAGTCTCACACTCACACACAGTCTCACACAGTTTCACACAGTGTCACACTCTCTCACTCTCACGGTCTCTTTCTCTCACTCTCACACACAGTCTCTCTCACACTCTCAGTCTCACAGTCTCTCACAGTCTCTCACAGTCTCACACAGTCACACACAGTCTCACACAGTCTCAGTCTCACACTCTCACACAGTCTCACACTCTCACACAGTCTCACACACAGTCTCACAGTCTCTCTCACACTCTCACAGTCTCACACTCTCAGTCTCACACAGTCTCACACTCTCACACAGTCTCAGTCTCTCTCACACTCTCAGTCTCACACAGTCTAACACAGTCTCACACTCTCTCACTCTCACACACAGTCTCACACAGTCTCTCACAGTCTCACACTCACACACAGTCTCACACAGTTTCACACAGTGTCACACTCTCTCACTCTCACGGTCTCTTTCTCTCACTCTCACACACAGTCTCTCTCACACTCTCAGTCTCACAGTCTCTCACAGTCTCTCACAGTCTCACACAGTCACACACAGTCTCACACAGTCTCAGTCTCACACTCTCACACAGTCTCACACTCTCACACAGTCTCACACACAGTCTCACAGTCTCTCTCACACTCTCACAGTCTCACACTCTCAGTCTCACACAGTCTCACACTCTCACACAGTCTCAGTCTCTCTCACACTCTCAGTCTCACACAGTCTCACACAGTCTCACTGTCTCACACAGTCTCACTGTCTCACACAGTCTCACTGTCTCACAGTCTCTCAGTCTCACACTCTCAGTCTCACACTCTCACACTCTCTCACACAGAGTCTCACACTCTCTCACACACAGTCTCACACAGTCTCACACTCTCAGTCTCACACAGTCTCACACTCTCACACAGTCTCACACACAGTCTCACAGTCTCTCTCACACTCTCAGTCTCACACAGTCTCACAGTCTCACACAGTCTCACAGTCTCACAGTCTCAGTCTCACACTCTCTCACACACAGTCTCACAGTCTCACACTCTCACAGTCTCACACTCTCTCACACACAGTCTCACACTCTCTCACACACAGTCTCACAGTCTCACGGTCTCACACTCTCTCACTGTCTCACACAGTCTCTCACTCACAGTCTCACTCACAGTCTCACTCACACTCTCGGTTTCACACTCTCAGTCTCACACTCTCAGTCTCACACACTCAGTCTCTCACACACTCAGTCTCTCACACACTCTCAGTCTCTCACAGTCTCTCTCTCTCACTCTCACACTGTCTCACACAGTCTCGCGCACAGTCTCGCGCACACAGTCTCGCGCACACAGTCTCGCACACACAGTCTCGCACACACAGTCTCACACTCATAGTCTCACACAGTCTCACTGTCTCACACAGTCTCACTGTCTCACACTCTCACAGTCTCACACTCTCAGTCTCACAGTCTCACACTCTCTCACACACAGTCTCACACTCTCTCACACGCAGTCTCACACTCTCTCACACACAGTCTCACACAGTCTCACACTCTCACACTCTCACAGTCTCACAGTGTCACACTCTCAGTCTCACACAGTCTCACACTCTCACACAGTCTCACACACAGTCTCACAGTCTCTCTCACACTCTTAGTCTCACACAGTCTCACACAGTCTCACTGTCTCACACAGTCTCACTGTCTCACACTCTCACAGTCTCACAGTCTCAGTCTCACACTCTCTCACACACAGTCTCACACTCTCATAGTCTCACAGTCTCACACTCTGTCACACACAGTCTCACACTCTCTCACACACAGTCTCACACTCTCTCACACACAGTCTCACACTCTCTCACTCTCTCACACAGTCTCTCACTCACAGTTTCACTCACAGTCTCACTCACACTCTCGGTCTCACACTCTCAGTCTCACACTCTCACACTCTCACAGTCTCACACTCTCAGTCTCACAGTCTCACACTCTCTCACACACAGTCTCACACTCTCTCACTCTCACAGTCTCACACTCTCTCACACACTCTCTCACTTACAGCCTCACTCACAGTCTCACTCTCAGTCTCTCACACTCTCAGTCTCTCACACACTCTCAGTCTCTCACACACTCTCAGTCTCTCACAGTCTCTCTCTCTCACTCTCACACTGTCTCACACAGTCTCGCGCACACAGTCTCGCGCACAGTCTCGCGCACACAGTCTCGCACACACAGTCTCGCACACACAGTCTCACACTCACAGTCTCACACAGTCTCACTGTCTCACACAGTCTCACTGTCTCACACTCTCACAGTCTCACACTCTCAGTCTCACACTCTCAGTCTCACAGTCTCACACTCTCTCACACACAGTCTAACACTCTCTCACACACAGTCTCACACAGTCTCACACTCTCACACTCTCACAGTCTCAGTATCACACAGTCTCACACTCTCACACAGTCTCACACACAGTCTCACACACAGTCTCACAGTCTCTCTCACACTCTCAGTCTCACACAGTCTCACTGTCTCACACAGTCTCACTGTCTCACACTCTCACAGTCTCAGTCTCACACTCTCTCACACACAGTCTCACACTCTCACAGTCTCACAGTCTCACACTCTCTTACACACAGTCTCACACTCTCTCACACACAGTCTCACAGTCTCACACTCTCTCACTCTCTCACACAGTCTCTCACTCACAGTCTCACTCACAGTCTCACTCACAGTCTCACTCTCACACTCTCAGTCTCACACTCTCACAGTCTCACAGTCTCACACTCTCACACTCTCACACTCTCTCACACACAGTCTCACACTCTCTCACACACTCTCTCACACACTCTCTCACACACTCTCTCACTCACAGCCTCACTCACAGTCTCACTCTCAGTCTCTCACACTCTCAGTCTCTCACACTCTCAGTCTCTCACACACTCAGTCTCTCACACACTCTCAGTCTCTCACAGTCTCTCTCTCTCACTCTCACACTGTCTCACACAGTCTCGCGCACACAGTCTCGCGCACACAGTCTCGCACACACAGTCTCGCACACACAGTCTCAAACTCACAGTCTCACACTCACAGTCTCACACTCTCACAGTCTCACTCTCACACAGTCTCACACTCTCACACAGTCTCACGCTCTCTCACTCTCACAGTCTCTCTCTCTTACAGTCACTCTCACACACAGTCACTCTCACACACAGTCTCACACACAGTCTCACTCACAGTCTCTCTCACTGTCTCTCACTGTCTCACACTGTCTCACACTCTCACACACACAGTCTCACACTCTCACACACACAGTCTCACACTCTCACACAGTCTCACACTCTCACACTCTCTCTCACACTCTCTCAGTCACACTCTCACACAGTCTCACACTCTCACACAGTCTCACACTCTCTCTCTCTCTCTCTCTCTCTCACAGTCTCTTTCTCTCACAGTCTCTCTCTCTCACAGTCTCTCTCTCTCACTCTCACACACAGTCTCACACAGTCTCTCACTGTCTCTCACTGTCTCTCACTGTCTCTCACAGTCTCTCACAGTCTCTCACTGTCTCTCACTGTCTCACACTGTCTCACACTGTCTCACACTGTCTCACACTCTCACACACACAGTCTCACACTCTCACGCACACAGTCTCACACTCTCACACACAGTCTCACACTCTCACACTCTCTCTCACACTCTCTCAGTCACACTCTCACACAGTCTCACTCTCTCACACAGTCTCACACTCTCACACAGTCTCACACTCTCTCACTCTCACAGTCTCTCACTCTCACACACAGTCTCTCTCACACTCTCAGTCTCACACAGTCTCACACTCTCACACAGTCTCTCACAGTCTCTCACTCTCAAAAACTCTCAGTCTCACACACTCTCACACACACTCTCACACACACACACACACACACACACACACACACACACACACACACACACACACACACACACACACACAGTCTCTCACACAGTCTCTCTCACAGTCTCAGTCTCTCTCTCACTCTCACACTCTCACAGTCTCACACTCTCTAACAATCTCTGTCTCACACTCTCCCACAGTCTCTCTAACACTCTCAGTCTCTCTCACACTCTCAGTCTCACAGTCTCACACTCTCTCACACTCTCAGTCTCACAGTCTCTCACACTCTCAGTCTCACAGTCTCTCACACTCTCAGTCTCACAGTCTCTCTCACTCTCACAGTCTCTCTCTCACTCTCACAGTCTCTCTCTCACTCTCACAGTCTCTCTCACACTCTCACACACTCTCTCTCACACTCACATTCTCACACTCTCAGTCTCACAGTCTCACACAGTCTCTCTCACTCTCTCACAGTCTCACTCAGTCATACTCACACACTCACACAGTCTCACTCTCACACTCAATCACACTCTCACAGTCTCACTCAATCACACTCACACTCTCACACAGTCTCACTCTCACACTCAATCACTCAATCACACTCTCACAGTCTCACGCTCTCACAGTCAATCACATTCTCACACTTACAGTCTCGCAGTCACACTCAATCACACTCACACTCAATCACACTCTCACCCTCAATCACTCACACCCTCTCACTCACACCCTCTCACTATCATACACACTCTCACTCACACACTCTCACTCAATCACACACACTCACTAACACACTCACTCAATCACTCACACGCAATCACTCAATCTCGCACTCAAACGCAATCACTCACACGTAATCACACCCCGGGAGCCAGCACGATCCACCTTCCACCATAGTCTCACTGTCACTCACACCCCGGGAGCCAGCACGATCCACCTTCCACCATAGTATGTGCAGTTACCACACGCATTTCAATTACATGAATGAATGCCAGTCAATCACATCCTGGGAGCCAGCACGATCCACCTTCCACCATAGTATGTGCAATTACCACATGCGTTTCAACTATATGAATGAATGCCACAGTGGAGGCATAAGTACAAACTCAAACTCATTACAATGACACATAAGTCAACCCCTTATGACTCACTTCTGTGTGTGTGTGTCTCTGTGTGTGCCTGTGTGTTTCATGTCTGTATCACACTCTATGTGTCTGCATGTATGTGTGTATGACTGTCGCTCTTTAAGCATCTCAGTGCATGCGTGTGCATTTGCGTGTGTGTCTCTGTATTTGTCTCGCATCCGTGTGTGTGCATTAATTCCCTACATATCCTGACGGGCAACGCCGTCCCACATTGCTAGTATATATATAAAAGAATAAGCCTCATTGCATAATTTATGGTACCTCACAAACAGAACATAATTTATGTCGTCTCAGAAAACAAACACACATTGAACAGAATGCCTCATTGCATAATTTATGTCTCATTAGGAGACACAACACCTATTGGGTTATTCAATGGGGACGTTACTGCTCCCATTAGGTGATTCAATGGGGGTGTGTTTATCATACAGGGAGTTGGCCCGCCCCCTCCAGCATGCCCACCACTATCCAACTGACAAAAAAATATAGCTGCCACTCGCTCCTGAAGTAGGGGATATCAATAACTTCTCCTGGTCGACACACACTCTCACTCAGGATCATGACCCCACAAACACACTGTTTCACCTCCCACAGATAATTGTAACCCTCCATACACTCTGTGTCACCTCCCACAGATTATTGTAACCCTCCATTTACACTGTTTAACCTCCCACAGATAATTGTAACCCTCCATACACTCTGTTTCAGTACAAGGGTGTAATATTTCCATAAAATACAAACTCAGGGATAAACTTAATAGCAACTCTTTTATTTAACCCTTTCAGTGCCAGAGGGGTACGCAACACATTGCTTTGCAATGTGTTGCGTACCCCTCTGGCACTCAAATGGTTAACTCTTTTCATCTCTTCAGTCACCTCACTGTCTGTTTTCAACTGTCACTCCTCCACTTCCTGCCCTTTCTCCTTAAAGGGAGAGAGATGCTTTGCTGTATGTTACAGAAGGCAAGCCTCAAACACCACTTTCTATTTGATCCCTCAGCATATTGCTACGTTGCCTCAACTGAAGAGCCACTGTGTGTTATATTGCTATGTTACCTCAGCTTAAGTAAGGAGTTACTGTTCCCATTGGGTGATTCAATGGAGGAGTGATTTAAATCATTCAGGGAGTTGGCCTGTCCCCACTATCCAGCCCGCCCACCACTATCCAAGTGACTGAAAAAACAAAATGGCTGCCACTCGCTCCTACACCACAGACTCACACACAAGCCACACACACACACACAAGCCACACACACACACACACACACACACACAAGCCACACACACACACACACAGAGTCCCTAGGGGTCCCTCCACCAACCTGAGGCACACAATGAGCTGATCCAACAAAGAGAAGGCGGGATCGGCTCCAGTGTACCTTCATTTCTGGTATCCACAACACAACAATGCTTTTGGCTCCTGGTGCACAATGTGCTTCTGCTGTAGGAAGCCCAGCTGCTTCATGTAGCTCAGAGGCAGGCAGGCCCAGTACCAAATCCTTCATGTTCCCCCTTCATGAAGCACAACACTCCACCCCGCAACAGCCCGGTCATGCGGCCCTTCAAGGAGCTCTCTACAAGCAGCAGCTGGATGCGGCTATTACCCGTGGCTGAGGGGCTGGAGACAGACCATGCTGGGGCAACTCTGTAGTACACACTCTTACACACAAGCTTCTTCACCGCCGCTCTCTGTGCGCTGTCACACACCTGCATTGTGTAAGTACCCTGCCACAAAAAATATACATGCCACACTAATGCTGCTCCAACAACACACACCATCCCTGCTCCAACCACACACACCATCCCTCCTCAGTTTCCACTCTCGGTGCCCGGGCTGCATCCCTAGTAACGCTCTTGGCCGAGGCCTGGGGCAGGAGGTGTCTTCTTGGCCAAGGAGATGGGCTGGCGGTTGTCTGGGAGCCTCTGAGTGTGCATGTACAGAGTCCACTTCAGGGACTGTGGACTCCATGACTCTCGCTACATTCTGGGACAGCTGGTTAACCCTTTCAGTGCCAGAGGATTAAGCAACACAATGAGCAATGCCTTGGCTACCCCTCTAGCACTTACAGGACCCTAATAATATCTGTATGTGTGTGTGTGTGTGTGTACGCATGTATGTACGTGTGTATGTATGATCAATGTCTGTATATGTCACTGTATCTGTGTGTGTCTATGTATGTGTGCAATATGATTTTTTTTGCTTCACACAGTACACAAAAAAACATAATCAGTCGATACAGCTAAATGAAATGTACAATACAAACACAAAAAATTCTTACAAAATACCTTCAACATGCCACCTACAACATTTCAAACAAAAAATGCTACATAACACATACCCTACTACAATGACGGGCAACGCCGTCACATATTGCTAGTATATAAATATATATGTATATATAAGTATATATATATATATATATATGTATATGTGTATATATATATATATATATATATATAAATATATCTATCTATATATATAAAAGAATAAGCCTCATTGCATAATTTATGGTACCTCACACACAGAACATAATTTATGTCTCCTCAGAAAACAAACACACATTTAACAGAATGCCTCATTACGTAATGTATGTATCATTAGGAGACACAACTCCTATTGGGTGATTCAGTGGGGACTTTACTGCTCCCATTGGGTGATTCAAAGGGGCATGTTTATCATACAGGGAGTTATCCCGCCCTCTCCAGCCCACCCACCACTATCCAACTGACAAAAAAATATCTAGCTGACACTCGCTCCTGAAATAGGGGATATCAGTAACTTCTCCTGGTCCACACACACACTCTCACTCAGGATCATGACCCCATAAACACACTGTTTCATCTCCCACAGATAACTGTAACCCTCCATACTCTCTGTTTCAGTACGAGGGTGTAATGTTTCCATAAAATACAAACTCAGGGATAAACTTAATAGCAACTCTTTTATTTAACTCTTCATCTCTTCAGTCACCTCACTGTCTGTTTTCAACTGTCACTGCTCCACTTCCTGCTTCCTGATTCCCGCCCTTTCTCCTTAAAGGGAGAGACATGCTTTGCTGTATGTTACAGAGGGCAAGCCTCAAACACTATTTTCTATTTGTTCCCTCAGCATATTGCTATGCTGCCTCAGCTGAAGAGCCGCCGTGTGTTATATTGCTATGTTACCTCAACTTAACCCTTTGAGTGCCCGAGGGGTACACCAGGGGCATTTCTAGGTTCCAAAACGATCTGGGGCTAGAGCCCACAGCAAAATTCAACAGAGTGCCTGCCACCTGCGGTAGTGATGATATCGCTATAGTGTGGAGTGAGTTATCCTTACACAACATATATGTTTATTTTACTAATCTATATATAATGCAAAGAGTTAAGAAGTAAGCCATTTTATGTTCAACTCTTGCCATTGTTTTTGTTCTAACTGAAATTATTGTGGTGTAAACCCACTGTACCACAGGGAACAAATCAAAATTCCTGTCACATTAAATAGGGGTTTTAACTCCTTGAATGCTAGAGCGGTCTTCAATACATTGCAAAACAATGCCTTGGAGACCTCTCTAGCAGTCAAGAGGTTAAAAAACTCTATTCAAGTGCAGTGGATTTTAAGAACTTTTATTTGTCCCTTATTGTACAGTTGGTTTTCTCCAGAGTAAAACCAGGTTGCTTTAATACATATGAGCCATTAATGTAACTGAATAAATTATCAAGAGCACCACCAAAGTGTTTTATTTTCACAGATAATGTATAAACAAATATAACGATGTTTAAACAAACATTAATGTGAGTTTTATTGCTGTGGAGCAATGTGATACACTTATATACACACCACACAGCCTGATCTCCTAAACACAGGGACACCAGGGTGATACACTTATATACACATCACACAGTCTGATCTCCTAAACACAGGGACACCAGGGTGATACACTTATATACACACCACACAGTCTGATCTCCTAAACACAGGGACACCAGGGTGATACACTTATGTACCCACCACACAGTCTGATCTCCTAAACACAGGGACACCAGGGTGATACACTTATATACACACCACACAGTCTGATCTCCTAAACACAGGGACACCAGGGTGATACACTTCTATACACACCACACAGTCTGATCTCCTAAACACAGGGACACCAGGGTGATACACTTCTATACACACCACACAGTCTGATCTCCTAAACACAGGGACACCAGGGTGATACACTTATATACACACCACACAGTCTGATCTACTAAACACAGGGACACCAGGGTGATACACTTATATACCCACCACACAGTCTGATGTACTAAAAAGAGGGAGACCAGGGTGTGAAAGAGGGACAGAGGGATTTGTGGCTCAAAGAGGGACACTTGGGAGGTATGCTTATACCCAGCATTGTTCCATTGCCCACTGGTAGCCATAGAACCCCTCATACTTTGCCTGATAACCTTGTGCTTCTAGCCCCTATTAGCCACACATCCACTGTCTGATACTCCAGTGGTTTGCCACCGGTAGCACCAGGCCCACACATGAACTGATATCTCAGTCTTCTTCTACTGGCAACTGGCAGACATAGAACCACACATATATTGTCTGATACTCCAGCATTGTTTCTCTGGTTACTGGTATCCATAGAACCATACATACACTGTGTGATACCCCATCATTGTTCCACTGGTTACCTGTAGCCAATCATACACTGTCTGATTGCCGGCATTTTTCCATTGGCCGCTGGTAGCCACAGAACAACACACAAACTTTATGATACCACAGCCTTGTTCCACTGGCCACTGGGAGCCACAGACTCCCCATATACACTATGTGACCCCTACCAACTTTGTTCCCCTGCCCACTGGTAGCTACGGATTCCCCACATACACTGTGTGACCCCCACCAGCCATGTTTCTCTGCCCAGATTCCCCAAATACACTGTGTTACCCCACCAGCCTTCTGCAACTGCCTACTGGTCGCCACAGATTCCCCTCATACATTGTGCATCCCCACCAGCCTTGTTCTCCCGCCTACTGGTATCCACAGGTTCCTCACATACACTATGTGATTCCCAACTGCATTTTACCCCTGCCCACTGATAGCCACAGATTCCATACATACATTATATGACCCCCCCACCAACCTTATTCCCATAACCACTGATAGCCACAGATTCTCTACATACACTATATAACCCCCCTAGCCTTGCTCCCCTGTCCACTGATAGTCACAGATTCCTTACATAAACTATGTGACCTCCTCCAGCCTTTTTACCCTGTCCACTGGTAGCCACTGATTCCCCACATACACTGTGGACCCCACCAGCCTTATTATCCTGCCCTCTGAAAGCCACAGATTATACACATACACTAGATGACCACCACCATCCTTATTCCAATACCCACTGATAGCCACTGATTCCCTACATAAACTGTGTGATCCCACCAACCTTGTTCCCCTGCCCACTGGTAGCCAGCCCACAAATTCTCCACATATACAATGTGACACCCACCAGCCTTGTTTACCTGCCACTGGTAGCCATATATTTCCACCATCTATACTGTCCCTCATACCTTCTCTTCTGCTCTGCCCCATTCTGCTTTCTGTTTCAGTGTAGAGCCATGGGCTCCGCACTGCCTCCACTGGTACTTCAGGTGCATGTTGATGACCTCATTGCAAAGCACCAGGAAGTGCTAGAAGAGACAGTGTGGAGCGGATGGCTGTGTGCTGAAGCTGAGAACAGGGTAAGGCAGCAGCCTGCTATTCAAAGCTATATATGCCCACAAGTTGCTGGGCAGCAGCCAGCCAGCCAGCCTCAAGATAAACAGCAGGAGGAGTGAGTCTGCTGATTGTCTGACATTCGGGGCTGCCCACTGACACTCGGGGCTTCAGCCCCCTTAGCCTAACCCTAGCGACGCCCCTGGGGTACACAACGCATTGCAAAGCAATGCGTTGCATACCCCTCTGGCACTCAAAGGGTTAAGTAAGGAGGTGTTACTGCTCCCATTGGGTGATTCAATGGGGGAGTGATTTAAATCATGGAGGGAGTTGGCCTGCCCCCACTATCCAGCCCGCCCACCACTATCCAAGTAACTGAAAAAACAAAATGGCTGCCACTCGCTCCTACAACACAGACACACTCTCACTCTCTCACACCCACACACTCTCACACACTCTCATACTCACACACACTCACACACACTCACATTCTTTCACACACTCTCTCACACACACTCTCACACACTCTCTCACACACTCTCACTCAATCACACACACACACACTCACTAACACACTCACACACTCACTAACACACTCACGCAATCACTCACTCTCGCACTCACTCACACCCCGGGAGCCAGCACGATCCACCTTCCACCATAGTCTCACTCACACTCACTCACACCCCGGGAGCCAGCACGATTCACCTTTTACCATAGTATTTGCAATTCCCACATGCATTTCAACTACATGAATGAATGCCATTCACTCACACACACACACACTCACACACACTCACTCACATCCCGGGAGCCAGCATGAGCCACCTCCCACCATAGTATGTGCAATTACCACATGCATTTCAACTATATGAATGAATGCCACAGTAGAGGCATAAGTACAAACACAAACTCATTACAACGACACATAAGTCACCCCCTTATGACTCACTTCTGTATGTGTGTGTGTGCCTGTGTGTTCCTCACTGTGTGTGTTTCATGTCTGTATCACACTCTATGTGTCTGCATGTTGTGCATTGCATGCATGTATGTATGTATGACTGTGCCGATCTTTATGCATCTCAGTGAATGCGTATGCATTTGCGTGTGTGTCTCTGTGTGTGTTTGTCTTGCATCCGTGTGTGTGCATTAATTCCCTATATATCCTGACGGGCAACGCCGTCCCACATTGCTAGTATATATATATGCCTATATAATGCCTGTCAGAGAATCTCTCTCCATTAATGAGTAAAGCTGACCAAGACTCAGCTCTCAGGATAAAGTAAATTAATGTTAGTCAATGCCTAAAGTAGGAGAGATTCAGCTCATAAGACAAAGTATATTAAGGTTAGGTACTTGCCAAAATGAGGTACCTTGGCGTTGGTGGCAAGCTTAGCATTCTATGGCCATATAATGTAACTAAATCCTCATCTTTAATATAGCAGTGATATGCAGGCATAATGCCGCAGAGTAAAGGGTTAATAGTGATGAAAATTTGGATGTGCACCAATACTTTGTATATTTGCTTTTATATATATATATATATATGTGTATATATATGTATATATATATATATATATATATATATATATATATATATATATATATATCAAAGTCAAAATAAGAAAAGCACTCTCAGGTCTTCTACATCAGTGGAAAGTGAGTTTAATTACAAGAAAATCTGTATATATATATATATGTATGTATATGTATATATATATATATATGTATATATATATATATATATATATATATGTATGTATATGTATATATATATATATATATATGTATGTATATGTGTATACGGATTTATATTTACATGGAATTTATTTGTCCGACTATTACCGCAACAAACAGATCCCTAGAGGCTTTAGAGTATCTAACATTCCCACAATTGGACGCAATAGTCCAGAATTCTGTAGAAGATGGTGTGGGGTATTAAATAAATGCTCATTGGATCTGATGCTGCTGGTAATAGAGGAGGTCAAAAAAGAACTTGGTATAGTGAGATCGGAATTATTAACTTTTGAAACAGCTAATATTGATAAACTTCGAAATGATAAAGACAGTAAATGGTTGGAGAAAATAGAGCAACAAATTAGAGTATATAAGGAGGATTTACACAGATTTAAAAACCGAAAGGTGGAAAGAGTTACTAAAGATTACAAGGATCATAGAGTCTATCCTTGGCTTACTGGGACACACTCCAGAGTGAGATCAAATAGGCGACCAATACGCAAGAGCGAATTCAATAAACAGAATTTAGAAACAGTGGAAGATTCTTCGTGTATATCCTCAGCTTCAGAAAGTGAATCCAACACACAGTCTTCTACAGAGGTCCCTTTTTTAAGAGTAGCAACTCGGTCTCAAACAAGTTTAAACACAGAAGACCCCACCCCAGACGAGGCAAACACAGGTACAAGACCAAAAATCAAACAGAACAAACACAAAAACAAGTAATCTTTAATTTAAGTTCTTACTCCTTAACTAAAGATCAGGTGGCAGTATTGTCTAAGGGTTTATCCTATGTTCCCACGAATAATTTTGATAATTTCCAATTCAAGATTGACTTACATAAATTTCAACGACAAATGAAACTAAAAGATTATTTTAAAAACTCAGACAATGTCATAACAAATGAGGATAGGGGCTTTAGACCTAAAAGTTCATTTGAACCAATTAATACTAATGCCTCTATTAAGACATTCATCAATCTTGTAGATAAGGAAATGTCAAAGGAGGATGGGCAACTTAGGAGGAAACACAATTTGAACAAAGCAGAGCATTTAGCTATTAAACAATTGGCGACAAATACAGACATTGTAATAAGGTCAGCAGATAAGGGTGGAGCAGTGGTCATTATGGACTATGCGGATTATAGAAGGGAGATTATTGGACAATTGGAGGATCGAAACACATATGAGCTCCTCACCTTGGACCCCACGATGTCTGACAAGAGAGTTATAGATGGTATCATCCGTAACGCCTTGGCTTTGGGGTGGATCAGTTCAAAGGTAGCTCAGTTTCTGACCACAGAGTGATCAGTGTGCCCTATAATCTATACGCTACCCAAGATTCATAAGGACCAACAGCATCCACCTGGGAGACCTATCATTTCGGCTAGGAATTCCCTACTGCAGCCCTTGGCGCAATATGTAGATTCTTTCCTTCAACCTATAGTACAAACCACACCCTCATATATCAGAGACACAAGTGATTTTTTGTCTAAAATATTAAATGTCGAATATGAATTTACTGAGTATTGGTTGGTCACAATGGATGTGTCCAGCCTATATACAGTGATACCTACACCAGAAGGTATTGAGGCAGTGAGAAATATTTTGCAGCAGAACCCCAGAACTAGTGGACCGCCGGATCTGTTTCTATTGGAACTGCTTGAGGTCTGCCTGCGGTACAATTTCTTTCGGTTTGAGGGGATGTACTACAGGCAGATCTCTGGCACAGCAATGGGCAGTTCCGTTGCTCCATCCTACGCGAACATATTCATGGCACAATATGAATCCACCTACATATTGGCTCCATACTCTGAACAGGTCATCAAATATTTTCGTTTCATTGATGACGTGTTCATGATTTGGAAAGGAGATGAGTCCTCATTGATTTCTTTCTTTGAGAGGTTAAATAATATAGATTCACCGATTAAATTTACGTCTAGATATGATCGCATAAACATTGAATTTCTAGATGTGACTATATTCATACAAGACAATAAGATCTATTCCACTAATTTCCGCAAACTAACGGATAGAAATACTTTGTTACAGTACAATAGCTTTCATCCGAAACATGTTACTAGAAGTTTGCCATACTCTCAAATGGTCAGGATTATCAGGAATAATACAGATCACAAGAGAGCTGTTATTCAAATTCAGGATTTGATTGAGAGATTTATTGCCAGGGGATACCCAGAAAAAGAATTACAAAGACAAAAGGAACGTGCATTACAGCACACACAGTCATCATTATTATCCTCGGATACAAAGAAGAACAGGGAGAAGGATCAAAGATTGATATTTCCCAATACATTTTCTACGGGAAGTGGCAGAATTAAAAACAAAGTATACCAATATTGGAATATTGTTGCCATGGATGAATCACTACCGGACATCTTTAAAAACAAACCCCTCTTAAGTTACAGAAGAGGTCCTAACCTGAAGGATTTATTAGTTCATACTGATCCTGAACATTGTTACAAACGTAAGAGTGATACATGGTTAAATAAACCAAAGTTGGGATGTTATCGATGTCCGGATTGTGTAACCT
>CM074724.1:184603854-184611354 GCA_037306005.1 Rhinophrynus dorsalis | reverse complement strand
AGTGTTCAGCTCCTTCTTCTGAGTACAGCAATACCCCATACACATAGGTTTCTTAAGGTTTGGGGGAGCTATGGGGCCCAAATTGGAACATGCACATTTCCAGTTTCACACTTTGAATTTTCACAGCTTGCATCACTGGTGCCATGTCTCATTTGGGGCTGTGTAACAGTGCTCCACTCTAAGATTTCCCCCCAAAAGTGTATATTTTTGGAAAATAGACACCCCAGGCTTTCATTTTATGTATGTTTTCAAATTTTTTACGCAGCTATTTTACCACCAATCACTCGTAAATCTTGACGTAAGTTAAAAAAACAGCATTTTTTCACACTTTCACTTCAATGTTGATGTGAATTTCAAGCACATGATAGGTGAAGATTTTTAAAAATGCATTGTTTAGTGTTCAGCTCCTTCTTCTGAGTACGGCAATAACCCATACGTATAGGTTTCTCAAGGTTTGGGGGAGCTATGGGGCCCAAATTGGAACATGTGCGTTTCCAGTTTCACACTTTGAATTTTCACAGCTTGCATCACTGGTGCCATGTCTCATTTGGGGCTGTGTAACAGTGCTCCACTCTAAGATTTCCCCCCAAAAGTGTATATTTTTGGACAGTAGACACCCCAGGTGTTCATTTTATGTATGTTTTCAAATTTTTTACGCAGCCATTTTACCACCAATCACTCGTAAATCTTGACGTAAGTTAAAAAAACAGCGTTTTTCACACTTTCACTTCAATGTTGATGTGAATTTCAAGCACATGATAGGTGAAGATTTTTAAAAATGCATTGGTTAGTGTTCATCTCCTTCTCTTGAGTACGACAATACCCCATATGCATAGGTTTCTCAAGTTTTGGGGGAGCTATGGAGCCCAAATTGGAACATGCGCGTTTCCAGTTTCACACTTTGAATTTTCACAGCTTGCATCACTGGTGCCATGTCTCATTTGGGGCTGTGTAACAGTGCTCCACTCTAAGATTTCCCCCCAAAAGTGTATATTTTTGGAAAGTAGACACCCCAGGCTTTCATTTTATGTATGTTTTCAAATTTTTTAAGCAGCCATTTTACCACCACTTTCTCGTAAACTTGACATAAGTAAAAAAACATTGTTTTTTACACTTTGCCTTCCATGTTGATGTGAATTTCAAGCACAGAACAGGTGAAGATTTTATGAACTGCATTGATTAGTGTTCGGCTCCTTCTTCTGAGTACGGCAATACCCCATATGCATAGCTTTTTCATGGTTTGTGGGAGCTACGGGGCCCAAATTGGAACATGCGCGTTTCCAGGTTGACACTTTGAATCTTCACAGCTTGCGTTACTGGTGCCATTTCTCATTTGGGCTGTGTATCACTGCTCTTTTTTAAGATTTCCCCCCAAAAGTGTATATTTTTAGAAAGTAGACACCCCAGGCTTTCATTTTAGGTGTGTTTTCAAATTTTGCAAACAGCCATTTTACCACCAATCCAGTGAAAACTTGACGTAAGTAAAAAAATTCAGCATTTTAAACACTTTGCCTTCAATGTTGATGTGAATTTCAAGCACAGAACAGATGAAGATTTTATAAACTGCATTGATTAGTTTTCGGCTCCTTCTTCTGAGTACGGCAATACCCCATATGCATAGCTTTTTCATGGTTTGTGGGAGCTACGGGGCCCAAACTGGAACATGTGCGTTTCCAGGTTTACACTTCGAATCTTCACAGCTTGCGTTACTGGTGCTATTTATCATTTGGGCTGTGTAACACTGCTCTTTTTTAAGATTTCCCCCCAAAAGTGTATATTTTTGGAAAGTAGACACCCCAGGCTTTCATTTTAGGTGTGTTTTCAAATTTTGCAAACAGCCATTTTACCACCAATCCTGTGAAAACTTGACGTAAGTAAAAAAATTCAGCATTTTTCACACTTTGCCTTCAATGTTGATGTGAATTTCAAGCACAGAACAGGTGAAGATTTTATAAACTGCATTGATTAGTGTTCAGCTCCTTCATCTAATTACGGCAATACCCCATATGCATAGGTTTGTCGGGGTTTGGGGGAGCTACTGGGACCAGTTGGAACATGTTAGTTTCCTTTTACAGACATGCCATTTTTACAGCTGGTGCCTTGTCTCATTTCGGTCTGTTTGGCAATGCTGCAATTAATTTTACCCCCAAAAGTATATTTTGTAGAAGAGTAGACAACCCTGGCTTTCATTCTATTTGCATCTTATCAATTTTTTCACTGCCACTCTATCACCAATCCCTCCCAAAATCTGCAGTAAGACAGAGAAACACCATTTTTTCACATTTATATTTTAGTGTTGCTCTGGATTTCAGTCAGATGATATTTGCAGATATTTTAAATGCTTTACATTAGTGGTGAGTTACATTGTCTGAGTATGGCAATGCCCCATATGCATAGCTTTGTCAGGGTTTGGGGGAGCTACTAGGCCCAGTAGGGAACATGTGTGTTTCCAATATCAGGGATACATTTTGATAGTGTTAGATCTAAGGAGGGATGTGTTTTGAAAAATAAAAAACAGGATATTTCAGGGGGAAAAAGTGGCCAAATAATAAAAGAACCTTTACAGCACTACTGCATTGTGCCTGAATGGTATTCCTTGAAACAGTCACCAAGGCAGAGGCCAGGTTTGGAAGGGCAATCAGGACAGTAAGTGGTGGTGTCTGTCCATATTCCTTTTCTGTAGCAAACCCTGCAGCGCTTCTGTGGTTTGTTCTTTTGGGGAGTTGGGGGGATTTTATAAATAAAATGTACTACCCCGGGTCTTGGTGGAATTATTTCTGACGCACCTTGAAATAAAAATAGGGAAATAAGTTGTAGCTTGCATTGTAAAAAGCTACATTTTTGATTGGGGTTTGCCAGCTTGAAAAGTAAAAATGAATTATGTACAGCAGTCTGCATCATATAGATGGCAAGTTTTTTATACCATGCCCTACACTTCCTCATTGCAAGGCATGGCTGCATTAGTTGATCACACAGATCAACTCCCCCATGTTTTTATTATAGTCCCTGATGCAGACTTGCTTTCTCAGTACCCCTGTCCTGCCACGAACAGTGACTGCCACAGATCTGTCCTCATGCATTGTGGTCAGCATGTAGACATCTTTTTTGTCCCTAAACTTCACTGCCAGCAGCTCCTGTTGGCACAAAGATAAGGACGTCCCAGTTTTTAGTTTGCTATCTACAAGTGTTTTGGGCAACTCCCTGCAATTGTGCCTGACAGTGCCACAGACCACGGTGTCAAAACAAAACAGAGACTTAAATTAAAGGGGGCTGGTGTAATAATTATCACCGAATAATTGATAGCCTTTATTTAATAAGGGGTAAATGAAATCCCAAACTATTTTCCCACTTGTTCCCATAAATTCGGGGCACCCAGGAGGATCAAGTTGGCTGTCCTTGCCCTCATAAATTCTAAAAGCCTGGGTGTAGCCTGTGGCACTTTCGCACAATTTATAAAATTTTACACCAAAGTTGGAACTCTTGGAGGGGATGTATTGCTTGAACCCTAACCTGCCTTTATACTTCATTAGGGATTCATCTACACTAATTTCTTTTTGGGGCATATATACACTTGGGCAAATTTTTTCTGTAAATGGCTTATTAGGGGACGAATTTTGTACAGTCTATCATACCGGGGGTGTCCTTTTGGGGGGCACAGAGTATTATCACTAAAATGCATAAAGTACAAAATAATTTCAAATCTGGACCTGGTCATAGTCTTGGGGAATATAGGGGTATCACATATGGGGTTTTTGCTCCAGTAGGATCGGATACTTGGCTTTTTTATTATACCCATTTCCATTATTAAGGTCCAGAATTGTTTAAATTCTGTGATGTCTATGGGTTTCCATATTTATTCCTTAACTACAAAAGCTGTAGGGTTGGCGGCAGTATACTGGGCTACATACAAGTTGGTTTGGGACACAATTTCACCTAAAATGTCTTCCCCCAAAAACAAATCAAAAAAATTATCATGGGTAAATCCTTCCACATCAATTTGAATCCCTGGTGTGCCTGTGAATTCTGGGATTTGTGGGCATAAATTGATTGGGGATACACATTCATTATGATCAGGAGTGGCAGGTGTTGGGGCATTTTTTTGGCTAGATCTTTTGGCAGGTGCTGGGGCAATTGCCAGAGCGGCTCTTGGGGCAGCACTTGGGGCATTTCTTTTGGCAGGTATTTTGGCAAGTCTTTTGGCAGATCTTTTGACAGGATTTTTGGCAGGTGCTGGGGCAGTTGCCAGGGCAGATCTTGGGGCAGCTCTTGGGGCAGTGCGTCTTTTCTTGACAGAAGGCCCAGCATCGTCACTAGAGCTGCTCTCACTTTCTGAAAACTGCTCTATATCAAAATCTGACGCAGTGTCTGTTGCCTCTGAGTCAGATGCCAAAAAGGCATATGCCTCTTCAACGCTGTACCTGCATTTTGCCCACTAAAAAAATGTTTTTCTTCTTATGCTATCGCTATCCCTAAACCTAACTCTAACCCTAAAACTTACCCTAACCTACGTATATCCTGCACCTACCTAACCCAAGTAAATTACCTATCTAAACTATACTTATTATATATATTTATTTATTTATTTATTTTTATTTTTTTTCCCTAAACCTAAATCTGTCCCTAAACCTTTCCCTAACACAAGTCTACACTAAACCTACCCACCTACCTACCTAAACTATATTTTTAAATCAATTTTTATTTAAAAAAAAATTAAAAAAAATTAAAAAAAATTCAGAGAATACAAGGGGGATGGGGGTGTCCCACAGATCAGCAAACACTGATCTGCAGTATATTTATCACTCTAAAAGTGATCAGATGGAGGGAACTTATTGATCACTGCAAACCAGTGATCAAAGGGTTAAATTCTTTTTTTTTATACAGGTTTTCACTCAGGAACACTGCAGAATGATCTGACACTATCTCTCTCTGTCTCTCTCCACCTCAGCAGTGTGCAAGATGGAGGGAGGAAGAGATATATAACAGGGACAGTATTTACAAATACTGTCCCTGTCAATCAGCGTTTGCAACATGTGATTCGCTCATCAAGCGAATCGCATGTTGCAACAAACTTTCTACTGGTTGTTACCGGTACCGGGACACTTAGTAACAAGCAGCCCGCGCTCTCCCATCGCTTCGTGCGGCCGCGATGGGAGAGTTTAACCCTTGACGGTCCTGGTACATCAAGGGTCGCTAAAGGGTTAAAGGGTATTTTGATGTTTTTATTATTATTTGTGGGTCCCAGTACAGTGCAATTAAAAACAGCAGACATACAATAAAATAAAAAAAGGTGTAGATGAAGGACTTACCTGGTGCAGGGCCCTTATGGGCCTGCATTAATAAAGTGATTACATATATATATATATATATATATATATATATATATATATATATATATATATATATATATAAATATATATATATGTATATATATATATATATATATATCTATATATATGTGTATATATATATATATATATGTATATATATGTATATATATACATGTGTATATATATATATATATATATATATATATGTATATATATATATGTGTATATATATATATATATGTATATATATATATATATATGTGTGTATGTGTATATATATATATATATATATATGTATATATATATATATATATATATATATATATATATATATATGTATATATATATATATATGTGTATATATATATATATATACATATATATATATTTATATATATGTATGTATATATATATATATTATATGTATGTGTGTATATATATGTATATATATATATATATATATATATATATATATATATATATATATATAATAATATATACTAGCAATGTGGGACGGCGTTGTCCGTCAGGATATATAGGGAATTAATGTGCACACGGATGCAAGACAAACACACACAGAGACACACACGCAAATGCACACGCATTCACTGAGATGCATAAAGATCGACACAGTTATACATACATACATACATACATGCAATGCACAACATGCAGACACATAGAGTGTGATACAGACATGCACACACACAGTGAGGAACACACAGGTACATACAGAGACACACATGCACACACAGAAGTGAGTCATAAGGGGGTGACTTTTGTGTCATTGTTATGAGTTTGTGTTTGTACTTATGCCTGCACATTGGCATTCATTCATATAGCTGAAATGCATGTAGTAATTGCACATACTATGGTGGAAGGTGGATCGTGCTGGCTCCCGGGGTGTGAGTGAGTGGCATTCATTCATGTAGTTGAAATGCATGTGGGAATTGCAAATACTATGGTAGAAGGTGGATCGTGCTGGCTCCCGGGGTGTGAGTATGAGAGTGATGATTGCGTGAGTGTGTGAGTGAGGGTGTGTATGAGTGTGAGGGTATGAGTGTGAGGATGTGTATGAGTGTGAGGGTGTATGAGTGTGAGTGATAGAGTGAGTAAGTGAGTGTGATTGAGTGAGAGTGTGTGTGATTGAGTGTGTGTGGTTGAGTGTGAGTGAGAGAGTGTGAGTGTGTGAGAGAGTGTGAGTGTGTGGGATTGAGTGTGTGGGATTGAGTGTGAGTGTGTGAGTGAGAGAATGTGAGTGTGTGAATTATTGTGTGTATGACTGAGTATGTGTGATTGAGTGTGTATGACTGAGTGTGTGTGAGTGTGTGTGAGACTGTGAGTGTGTGATTGAGTGTGTGTGAGTTTGTGTTTTTTGTCTGATGTGTTTGAGTCTGTGGTGTAGGAGCGAGTGGCAGCCATTTTGTTTTTTCAGTTGCTTAGATAGTGGTGGGCGGGCTGGATAGTGGGGGCAGGCCAACTCCCTGCATGATTTAAAGGGATAGTAATACTTTAGTATTACAAATCCCTATATTAAAGCCCTAGTTAAAAAAAAAAAACGTATTGCCCCCAGTGTCATCTCTCAAACCTTTATGGTTTGAGAGATGAACGCTTCTAAAGTTGCCCTCTCCCTCCCCCTTCCCTGTAGTCAGCATTTTTTGTATATATAGATAATAACAATAACAATGTCAGATTGGGCAAACATGTGGAATATGAAGTTTAATGTGGGGAAGTCATGCATTTGGGAGGAAACAATCCCAAGGCTACTTATAAACGTAATGGAATAATTTTAGGTGACTCATTGCTAGAAAAAGACCTGGGTATCCTTGTCAACTACAAACTTGAAAACAGTGACCAGTGTCAAACAGCAGTAGCAAAGGCAAACAAAGTCCTGTCTTGCATAAAAAGAGGTATCGACGCAAGAGTGGATAACATTATTTTGCCATTATACAAATCATTGGTAAGACCTCACCTTGAGTATGCAGTGCAATTTTGGGCACTGGTTCTGAAAAAGGTTATACTAGAACTAGAGAGGGTACAGCGGAGAGCAACAAAATTAATTAAGGAAATGGAGGACTTGACATATGAGGAACGACTAAACAAACTTGGTTTATTTACTCAAGAGAAAAGACGACTAAGAGGAGACCTTATCACATTGTACAAGTATATGAGA
>CM074724.1:184576354-184598854 GCA_037306005.1 Rhinophrynus dorsalis | reverse complement strand
CATATATCTTTCCATACAGTAGGCTTGTCTTGGTGTACTCCGGGGTGGGACTGGTGGAGATGTTGGCCTCTGGGGCAGGGGTCTAGGTCCGGACCGTCTCTGAGGGCAATTGCTCCGAACATGCCCCAGCTGCAAACAATTATAGTCCAGAACTACGCCTTCTACTGGGCTGGTGGCTAGTGATGAGAATGGGGCAGGGCCCTGGTACTGGGATCCCTCGAGGGGTAGCATTAGATCCTGTGGGGGGACATCGGGTTTCCATATATTTGTTGGCTAACTTGGCCGCTTCTCCTACTGTAGCTGGATCACGGTCCCTTACCCAATCCCGAACTTCAGGAGGCGTATGTTGAAAGAATTGCTCCAGTAGTAAAAGCTGCCGACAATCCTCCATAGTCTTTGCATTGCAGCCCAATAGCCAGTTGGCACAAGCACGGTCCATGCGGTACACTCATTCCGCATAAGAGTCCTGTTGCCGCCATTGGGTATCCCGGAACTTCCGCCTGTAGGCTTCCGGGGTAACTGCATACCGGACTAGCAGGCACCTTTTCACCTCCGCATAATCGCGGCTGACTTCATCAGATAGGGCTCGATATGCCTCGGCTGCACGTCCAGTCAGCTTGCCCACCAGAATTGTTACCCAGTCTCTCTGATCAATCTCATAAAGGGCGCATTGCCTCTCGAAATCTTGCAGGTACCTGTCTATGTCTTCTGTGCTCTCCTCAAACACCCTGAAGGCCTGATGAGACAGTTTGCCCTTCTGGGATCCACAGCTCCGTGGAAATCCAGAGTCTCTCGGGCCTCTCTCCAGTTCTGCCATCCTCAGACGTTCCTCCCTTTCTGCTGTCCTCTCCTGAGTCACCATGGCCATGACTCTATCCACCACCTCAGCAGATGGATTGGGGCCATAGAAAGCAAGCCGGATCTTGACATCTCGGGTGAAGGCATCCTCATGCTCTGTAGGGCTCTCCCTGGATCCCATGCTGGTCTGCAGGCTTGAAGGGATAGCGGTACCAACTGATAGATAGTGAGAATCCCCAGCCCAACCCCCTCCAGAAATACAGCTGAGACTTGTATTAAGGAGAGTAGAACAGAACAGCTTTATTGATGAAACACACTGCTTATATATACTTCCAGACACTCTTATCAAGATTAGAATGCAAAGCAAGGTTTGGAAAAAGGGCATTTTGACTGGACCATAATAATTTCCCCTGATTGGTCAAGGAAGCACAGCAGAAGTCAATCAACATTCCAGTCATTGTTTAGCCAAGTTACACAGGAATTACAGTAATACACCACCCAAACTATTACATTATGTCACACAATGTACAACATAGGGATCAATATTTCAAGTTCTATAGTCGTAAATTATTCCATCTGGTCACAATATATATATATATACATATACATACATATATATATATATATATATATATATATATATTTATACAGGGTGGGCACTCCAAAACACAAATTTCAAAATATTCAAAATTAATGCCTGGTGCAACTTGAAAAAATATATAGCAAACTGCAGATGTACAAACCTCTTACATCAAGTGCACTCTCAGGTCTTTCTTAAATGTAAAATATTTTATTCAGAACATTAGCTCTTATCTATCAACGTTTCGGCCCCTCTTGGGGCCTTTCTCAAGACACTAACAAACACAAAGCACCAACCTTAAATACACTTTGAAACCGAAATAGCGCCAAGAGCGCAGCGAGACCGTTGTAACAACGTATCCGTACAGAATGGAACGCAGCGGTGAACCGCATGCGAAACTGAGATCTCACTCGCTAAAAGTGATTGGTCCAAATGTATCGGAATACCGTTGAATAGCTTACTCTCTCGCAGATGCTCAAGACTTCTCGGCTCAACTGTGTCTTAGTGATATATGAAGCCATTATAATAGAGAATAACACAATTCTCAGTATGCAGATTGAAAAACACATAAAACTTTTAAAAGACAATTAAAATCTACTGTGAAGTCGGGGAAGGAGACGGCACCCGAAGGGGACCTAAAAGTATCCCCTCATGTCAATCTCCCTTCTCACTTTAAAGGAGAATCTATTATGAATTCACATCTCATGCTTCTTCCAATGATTATGAGTAATCCAAAGCCACAGATCACAACAAAGTCTAGCTCATTATGCAAATTCAAGCGTGCGATCCTCACCACTACGTTGGTCATTGGTGGTAATCCACCTCTCAGCGTAGGTGGTATTGTGCAAGTTGAGTGATCCCAAGACCTTGTGAAATTTCTTGTTCTCTCAATATTTAAGCAGATCTTTGATATTTTTATTGTTGTAATGTCTTCTTAATCCCTGGCTCTACGTGTGTTGCTTCATGGCAATCATCACGGAGTCCTATAATGGGATATAGTACGAATTACACAACTTATCAGGCTGCAACTATATTTTGAAAGTCAAGATTTCACAGCTTTAGTCCCCTGGCTCTACGTGTGCTGCCCAAGCAGACATCACGGAGACCGATGACAGGGACTTTAAATTGTCAATGAACGAATTTGAGCTAGACTGATCAAGAAGATGCATAGAGGGTCCCCGGTCTCCGTCCCCGTAGAGCCCAGCCATCGCATCAAAAAGTGACGCGTCCGATTGTGCTCACACCGGGACAGAGTACCCGGGACCGCCGTCTCTCTATTCCCCAACCTAATCACAGTAATGGGATTCCAGCACATCTGATGACAAAAAATGTGTACATCTTATGCGCAAAAAATCTCATCCCTGATTAACGTGTCGATCATACAACACAACAACAAAACGAACTATCTCTGTGGAGGAAAAGCCATTATTAAATAATCAACTCAATCATAGTATTGCATACTGAATTTTGAACACATCCATGATAGTTCGTGTCCCACTGTATCCATTAATTGTACAACATATAACACAAATCAACAGGGGACAACAGCCCACCCTACAGATGAACTACTCCATCTACTTATAGATTATGTGGGCATCAAAAATCGTGGTGTGTACACAGCAGCTCTATGTATATCAGCTAGATATGTAAATATTTCACCAGCTCTTGTCAGTCTACATTCCTGGATTCAAAGTCCAATGTCATTATGATCCATACAGCCGTTCTAATATATAATATTGTTCCAATATACTATTAATGTCCGACTCAAAAGTCAGTGTAGCGTATCCTTTAGAGAAAACATTGTAACAATAGTTTATCATTCAAACCTCGAGGAGCCACTGTATCAAGGAAATGTATCCATTTTGCCTCTTTTTGAAGGAGTAATTTACCTCTGTCTCCTCCTCGTGACAATGGTGGAACATGATCTATTGCCATATATCTCAATGTTGGTAAAGGGTGGTTATGTTGTGCAAAATGTACAGCAACAGGTTGATCTTTAATTTTGGAGGATTGTCTTTGGTTAGGGTTGAATACTTCTTGCTTTTGCTTGAATTCAGTCTTACAAAAAATTATTTCAGATTTGAAAACAAGTTTTACCTTCAGAAGACAGGCACAGCCATGGGGGCGTGCATGGCACCAGCTTACGCTAATGCTTATATGCATATATATGAAATGGAGTTCTTGCAAACACCTGATCTATTCAAATCAAAAAGTATTTTTTACATACGTTACATTGACGATATGTTTATTTTGTGGAATGTAACACCCATTGAACTTGAGACTTTAGTGGCAGATTTGAATAGAAACCATCCCCACATTCAACTGACATTATCATACAGTTACGAGAAGATCCCTTTTTTAGATGTATTGGTACAGTCCTCTAATGGTACATTAACTACTACATTATATAAAAAGCCTACTGATCGTAATAATATTTTGGAAGCCACCAGTCACCATCCTCCACATCTGATACAAAGTTTACCGAAATCTCAGATGTTAAGACTAAGGCGGATAATCAGTGAAGAGGACACATTAGATACAGAATTGAATAAGATGGGAGAAAGATTCCTCAATAGAGGATATCATTTTGATCTCATTAATGAGTGTATCAAGTCCACAAAAGAGACATCTCGGACGGATTGTTTTTTCAAGAAAACACCACCTAAGGAACCAAGAATGACTTTGGCCACTACGTTCAGCACAAGTTCTAATATCATTCAAAAAAGTGTCACAAGACATTGGCCCATAATCACTAGTGATCCAGCTTTGAAACAAGTTCCGAAATCATTACCTATGATGAGTTACAGACGAGGGAAAAATCTCAAAGACTTACTGGTTAAAACGGATCCAGTCAATTGCTACAATCAAAATAAAATGGTTTTAAAGAAGGGATGCTATAAATGTATCTCTTGTGTTACATGCAACTATATGATGGTAGGGTCTTCTTTTAAGCATCCACACAAGGGCTTTAAGATTTCCATTAACTATCATTTGGGCTGTGGCAGCCAATTTGTGATTTACATTATCTTATGCCCTTGCGGACTTGTGTATGTGGGCAAAACCACTAATACATTTAAGGAGAGAATAGGAAACCATCGGGCAGCAATTAAAGCTGCATTGGAAGCCAGCAGAAACCCTAACCAAAGACAATCCTCCAAAATTAAAGATCAACCTGTTGCTGTACATTTTGCACAACATAACCACCCTTTACCAACATTGAGATATATGGCAATAGATCATGTTCCACCATTGTCACGAGGAGGAGACAGAGGTAAATTACTCCTTCAAAAAGAGGCAAAATGGATACATTTCCTTGATACAGTGGCTCCTCGAGGTTTGAATGATAAACTATTGTTACAATGTTTTCTCTAAAGGATACGCTACACTGACTTTTGAGTCGGACATTAATAGTATATTGGAACAATATTATATATTAGAACGGCTGTATGGATCATAATGACATTGGACTTTGAATCCAGGAATGTAGACTGACAAGAGCTGGTGAAATATTTACATATCTAGCTGATATACATAGAGCTGCTGTGTACACACCACGATTTTTGATGCCCACATAATCTATAAGTAGATGGAGTAGTTCATCTGTAGGGTGGGCTGTTGTCCCCTGTTGATTTGTGTTATATGTTGTACAATTAATGGATACAGTGGGACACGAACTATCATGGATGTGTTCAAAATTCAGTATGCAATACTATGATTGAGTTGATTATTTAATAATGGCTTTTCCTCCACAGAGATAGTTCGTTTTGTTGTTGTGTTGTATGATCGACACGTTAATCAGGGATGAGATTTTTTGCGCATAAGATGTACACATTTTTTGTCATCAGATGTGCTGGAATCCCATTACTGTGATTAGGTTGGGGAATAGAGAGACGGCGGTCCCGGGTACTCTGTCCCGGTGTGAGCACAATCGGACGCGTCACTTTTTGATGCGATGGCTGGGCTCTACGGGGACGGAGACCGGGGACCCTCTATGCATCTTCTTGATCAGTCTAGCTCAAATTCGTTCATTGACAATTTAAAGTCCCTGTCATCGGTCTCCGTGATGTCTGCTTGGGCAGCACACGTAGAGCCAGGGGACTAAAGCTGTGAAATCTTGACTTTCAAAATATAGTTGCAGCCTGATAAGTTGTGTAATTCGTACTATATCCCATTATAGGACTCCGTGATGATTGCCATGAAGCAACACACGTAGAGCCAGGGATTAAGAAGACATTACAACAATAAAAATATCAAAGATCTGCTTAAATATTGAGAGAACAAGAAATTTCACAAGGTCTTGGGATCACTCAACTTGCACAATACCACCTACGCTGAGAGGTGGATTACCACCAATGACCAACGTAGTGGTGAGGATCGCACGCTTGAATTTGCATAATGAGCTAGACTTTGTTGTGATCTGTGGCTTTGGATTACTCATAATCATTGGAAGAAGCGTGAGATGTGAATTCATAATAGATTCTCCTTTAAAGTGAGAAGGGAGATTGACATGAGGGGATACTTTTAGGTCCCCTTCGGGTGCCGTCTCCTTCCCCGACTTCGCAGTAGATTTTACGTGTCTTTTAAAAGTTTTATGTGTTTTTCAATCTGCATACTGAGAATTGTGTTATTCTCTATTATAATGGCTTCATATATCACTAAGACACAGTTGAGCCGAGAAGTCTTGAGCATCTGCGAGAGAGTAAGCTATTCAACGGTATTCCGATACATTTGGATCAATCACTTTTAGCGAGTGAGATCTCAGTTTCGCATGCGGTTCACCGCTGCGTTCCATTCTGTACGGATACGTTGTTACAACGGTCTCGCTGCGCTCTTGGCGCTATTTCGGTTTCAAAGTGTATTTCAGGTTGGTGCTTTGTGTTTGTTAGTGTCTTGAGAAAGGCCCCAAGAGGGGCCGAAACGTTGATAGATAAGAGCTAATGTTCTGAATAAAATATTTTACATTTAAGAAAGACCTGAGAGTGCACTTGATGTAAGAGGTTTGTACATCTGCAGTTTGCTATATATATATATACATATATACATACTCTCATCATGGGTGACTTCAACATCCCTATAGATAATCACAACACCCCCCCTGCCCTCAAACTCCTCTCCTTAACAACCTCCTTAGGCTTATCGCAGTGGACCAGCTCTCCCACACACAGTGATGGTCACTCCCTCGACTTGATCTTCACTAACCTCTGCTCGGTCTCCAACTTCTCTAACGTCCCTTTTCCCCTCTCTGACCACCACCTCCTCACCGGTAACCTCATCATACCACGCAAACCCATCACCCCCGCCACAATCAAGCGCATGCGGAGAAATCTACATTCTCTTGATAAGCAACAATTTTCCACCTCCCTGCAGCCTATCCTCAACCCCATCGTCACACTTACTTGCCCAGACAAAACTACTGCTCTCTATAACAGCACTCTCACTTCAGCCCTTGACATCGCTGCACCTGCAACTCCACGCCACCCACGCACAACCCCACTACAACCCTGGCACACAAGACTAACGCGATACCTCCAAAGGTGCTCACGCACTGCTGAAAGGCACTGGAGGAAATCTCGCTCCACAGCCGACTTCACACACTACAAATTCATTCTCCGTTCGTATAGCTCTGCCCTCTCCCTGGCTAAACAGTCATTCTTCTCCTCTCTAATTTCTAATCTTTCCTCCAACCCCAAACGCCTTTTCTCAACCTTCACATCTCTTCTAAACCCACCAACACAAACACCTTCCACTAACTTCTCTGCCCAAGATCTCGCCAACCACTTCAAGAACAAGATTGAATCTATCAGACATGATATTTCATCACTACCACCCCCACCCAGCCAGCCCAGCCCTGTCGCCTCTCCCACATACACACTAAGCTCCTTCCCACCTGTCACTGAGGATGAAGTCTCCCTTCTCCTCACTCGCTCAAACCTAACCACATGCCCTCTCGACCCAATCCCATCTCAGCTCACCCAAGAACTCTCCCCTCTACTAACTCCAATCCTTACTCACTTATTCAACCTCTCTTTGTCAACCGGCACCTTCCCATCCTCTTTCAAACATGCACTAATCACTCCCATCCTAAAAAAACCCTCCCTGGACCCAAACTCATTGTCAAATTACCGGCCAATTTCCCTACTCCCGTTTGCCTCCAAGCTTCTCGAGCGCCTTGCATATAACCGGCTCACTAAATTCCTCTGCTCCCATTCCCTGCTAGATCCCTTGCAATCCGGATTCCGCCCTCATCACTCCACTGAGACTGCCCTCACTAAAGTGGCCAATGACTTGCTCTCAGCCAAGTCTAAAGGCCACTACTCCCTACTCATTCTTTTGGACCTGTCAGCCGCATTTGACACAGTCGATCACCCACTCCTCCTCCAAGCCCTCCACTCCCTAGGCCTCTGCGACACTGCACTCTCCTGGTTTTCATCTTATCTCTGCAACCGCTCCTTCAGTGTTTCATACTCCGGCTCCACTTCCCCACCCCTCCCACTGTCTGTTGGTGTGCCCCAAGGATCAGTACTGGGACCCTTGCTCTTCTCAATCTACACTGCTTCCCTTGGAAAACTAATAAACTCCTTTGGGTTTCACCATCATCTCTATGCTGATGACACCCAAATATATCTTTCCTCCCCAGACCTCTCTCCTTCCCTCCTGTCCCGAGTGTCTGACTGTCTGTCTGCTGTGTCTTCCTGGATGTCCTCCCATCAACTCAAACTTAACCTTAGCAAAACTGAACTAATTCTCTTCCCTCCATCTACAACCAGCCTTATCCCAAACATTACCCTCACCGTTAACAACACTTCCATCACACCAACCCCTACAGCACGCTGCCTGGGGGTCACATTTGACTCTGCCCTATCCTTCATTCCTCACATCCAGTCAATCTCCAACTCATGCCGCCTCCACCTCCGCAACATCTCTAGAATCCGACCCTTTCTCACAGAAGACACTACCAAAATTCTAATCCAAACACTCATCATGTCCCGTCTTGACTACTGTAACTCTTTACTAATTGGCCTGCCTCTCACCCGACTAACCCCGCTACAGTCCATAATGAACTCTGCTGCAAGACTAATCTACCTCACTCATCGCTTCTCTAACACCACACCCCTCTGTCAGTCCCTACACTGGCTCCCGTTAGCATACAGAGTAAAATTCAAAACTCTGGTGCTAACTTATAGAGCCCTCACTAACACTGCACCCCCCTATATTTCATCTCTCATTTCCAAATATACTCCCGCCCGCCATCTTCGCTCTGCACATGACCTTCTGCTCTCCACAGCTCTTATCACATCCTCCCACTCCCGCCTACAGGACTTCTCCCGTGCTGCACCTGAGCTGTGGAATTCCCTCCCCCGCCCCATCAGACTCTCCCCCAGCCTTCAAATCTTCAGACGCTCCCTGAAGACTCACCTCTTCAGGGAGGCCTATCAACTGCCTCCATAAACATCATCACCAAGATTCACCCCTTGCACGGACTACTGCACTCAATGGCACTTCTCACTCCCACCCACTGACTGGCAGTTCATGTGGCAGGAGGCACTTAAACACAATAGCACTTACTCCTTCTGTATCAAACCTACCTTCCTCTAGACTGTAAGCTCTCACGAGCAGGGCCCTCTGATCCTCCTGTTCTACACATCTGATTGTACTATTTAATACCTCTGTATGTCTATTCCCCAATTGTACAGCGCTGCGGAATTAGTTGGCGCTATATAAATAAAGAATAATAAATAATAATAATATGTAAATATATATACTAGCAATGTGGGACGGCGCTGCCCATCAGGATATATAGGGAATTAATGCACACACATGGATGCAAGACAAACGCACACAAAGACACACACGCAAATGCACATGCATAAAGAGCGACACAGTCATACACACATACGTGCAATGCACAACATGCAGACACATAGAGTGTGATACAGACATGCAACACACACAGTGAGGAACACACAGGCACACACAGAGACACACACACACACAGAAGTGAGTCATAAGGGGGTGACTTATGTGTCCTTGTAATGAGTTTGTGTTTGTACTTATGCCTCTACTGTGGCATTCATTCATATAGTTGAAATGCATGTGGTATTTGCACATACTATGGTGGAAGGTGGATCGTGCTGTCTCCCGGGGTGTGAGTGAGTGTGAGTGAGTGTGTGTGAGTGAGTGGCATTCATTCATGTAGTTGAAATGCATGTGGTAATTGCACATACTATGGTAGAAGGTGGATCGTGCTGGCTCCCTGGGTGTGAGTGAGTGTGAGTGAGACTATAGTGGAAGGTGGATCGTGCTGCCTCCCAGGGTGTGAGTGAGTGAGTGTGAGAGAATGCGTGTGAGTGATTGCATGTGAGTGATTGCGTGAGTGTGTTAGTGAGTGTGTGTGAGTGAGTGTGATTGAGTGAGAGTGTGTGAGGGTGTATGAGAGAGAGTGTGAGTGTGTGAGTGAGAGTGTGAGTGAGAGTGTGAGTGTGTGTGATTGAGTGAGAGTATGTGTGATAGAGTGAGAGTGTGATTGAGAGTGTGAGTGAGAGTGTGTGAGTGAGAGAGTGTGAGTGTGTGTGATTGAGTGTGTGAGTGAGAGTGTGTGAGAGTGTGTGTGTGTGTGTGATTGAGTGTGAGTGTTTGTGATTGAGTGTGTATGATTGAGTGTGAGTGAATGTGAGTGAGAGAGTGTGAGTGTGTGAATTATTGTTACTGTGTATGATTGAGTGTGTATGATTGAGTGTGTGTGATTGAGTGTGAGTGTATGTGTTTTTTGTCTGATGTGTTTGTGTCTGTGGTGTAGGAGTGAGTGACAGCTATTTTGTTTTTTCAGTTACTTGGATAGTGGTGGGGGGGCTGGATAGTGGGGGCAGGCCAACTCCCTGCATGATTTAAATCACTCCCCCATTGAATCACCCAATGGGAGCAGTAACGCCTCCTTACTTAACCCTTTGAGTGCCAGAGGGGTAGGCAACTCATTGCTTGTATATATATGTATGTATATATATATGCATACGTATGTATATATATATATATATATATATATATATATATATATATATATATATATATATATATATATAAATAGCCACAGTGTTGAAAGCACTCTCTCTCAACTCTTTACTAGCCCAGGTGCACTTCCCAATAAAGAGATTTACAAACACAGTAGAGAAGGGCAGCACCCGTGGGACTTCTTAAAATCAAATATTTATTGAAAAATTGGCAAAAACAACTGGATCGACGTTTCGGTCCCAAAGCGGGACCTTTATCAAGACAAACACTGCTTCGTTCAACTCGTGTATATAGTCTTACCTAACCTCGGCGTTGCTCATGACGCTAGTGACGTCATCACGCTCCGCGCTCCGATTGGTTCACGGACCGTGGATGAACCCCATTGGTCAATTGCTAACATGACGAGAGGGCACAGATCAATATACCGATAAAGGATTTCAGTGGTTACAATGTAACAAAAATTGTTGATGCTCATAGATCCAATAGGCATAAAGTAGAGGATGGCGGCAGACTACCATAGAATCGTGAAAAGACACGAACATGATAGCCCGCCAGCACGTACCTCCTGCCAGTCTATGAATCGAAGGTTGACATATATTGAAGATTCCACAATAACCAATAACACAATGTGTTAGTAGTGACACAATACCAAACAAGTAAAAAAGAACACAAACCAAGACAATAAGTATGATGCATAGACTAAAAAGGACTGCTCAAGGATAGCCCAAAGGGCATCTATTTTGGTGGCAAAATGTACAGCTCCACCTCACAGACTCCAAATTGTAAGTAGGGAATCAAGAAATATGCCTACAGGGATGGCATGGCAAACCAATACACTGGTGTAAGAGGTAAAGTCACAAACAGGGGAGGCAATTGCTTAAAACCTCTGATGAGTGAGATCTGATATAGAAATGAGAGCCTGAGCGTAATTAAAAGTCATACAGATGAGCCATAGGTACTGATAAGGTCACCGTGACAGAGGGACTATCAAGATCAGAAGTGACACTCAAGGAGTCAGGGCAGTCAAGTCCGATTATGGGTGTATGTTAACAGCAACGCCCTCACTGAGAGGGTTCTATACCCAAGACACCCTGGAGAGACTGCCCAACTCACCACACAGAGATCAGAGGAGAACACTACCAGAGACTGGTGGACATTGTAATTATAACATAGCCAACCATAGGGTACAAATCCTTGATCTCAAGGAAACACATGTTCCATTACAAAAAGCACGTCCATTGTGCGCGCTCATTCAGACCCCTCGGTTGGATGGTGTCCAAAAAGTAGATCCATTTCTCCTCCTTCTGTAACAGTTTCTTCTTTCTGTCCCCTCCTCTGGGTAATTCAGGTTGAAAATCAATAATCATGTACCTTAGTTCGGCCTTAGTATGTTGAGCTTCAGCAAAATGTCTTGCCACAGGCTTATCGCTCTTTTTAGAAAGCAATGCCTCCCTAATGCTTGTCCTGTGATTGGCCATGCGGTCCCTGAATCTAGTTATGGTCTTCCCCACGTAAAGAAGACTACATGGGCATTTAATGAAATACACCACGTAGGTATTAGTACATGTGAGTCTGTGTTTAATCTTTATAACACGTCCAGAATGTGGGTGTGAAAAACTGTCTCCAGTCAGTAAATATTTACAGGTGATGCATCCAGTACATTTGAAACATCCCTTCTTGGGGGAAGGTAACCACGAAGTATATCTTTGCTGATAACAGTGCTTGGGGTCAGTCTGGACCAACAGGTCTCTCAATTTGTGTCCCCTTTTGAAACACAGTCTGGGCCTAGTCTTGAATGATCTAGGGAGTGTGCGATCAGTCGACAGCAAATCCCAGTGTTTCTGGACTGCGGTGCCTATATGTGTACTGGAGGCAGTGTACGTAGTGATGAAAGTAATCTGCTCATCCTCCTTCTTTTCAGACTTCATCTGCAGTAGAGAATGTTGTGTATGTTCAAGTGCTCTTTCTAAGGCCTTGTTCAAAATATGTGGTTGATATCTTCTCTGGAGAAATCTCTCACACAGATCACGTAGTTGAGCAAACCGCAAAGACTCAATTGTGTTATTCCTCACTATCCGCAAAAATTGTGCATAAGGCACCCCTTTTTTCACATGAAATGGATGAAAACTATCAAAATGGAGTAGGGTATTACGGTCAGTGGATTTACGGTAGTTGGTGGTAGCCAAACGGCTACCATCGCGAAATACCGTTAAATCCAGATAGTTAACTTGTTGAGGATGAACACTATATGAGAATTTGATAGGCGAGTCTAGTGAATTGAGGTGTTCAACAAAGCTCAAGAAAGATGCCTCATCCCCATTCCAGATAAGGAACAAGTCATCGATGTAACGACGATAAAACAAAATGTTGGTGGACAGCAATGGTGTTATATGAACACTCTCATATTGGGACATGTATAAATTGGCGAACGTCGGTGCCACATTGGACCCCATTGACGTCCCGGAAATCTGCAGATAAAAATCACGTTCAAAATGAAAATAATTTAAGGTCAAACAGTATTCCAGGAGTTCCAAAAGAAATCCAATAGGTGGGCGACTAGGTTGTTTCGGGGCTTTCATTAATGCAGTTGCCACTGCTCGAATGCCCTCAGGTATAGGGATCACCGTATAGAGAGACTTCACATCCATAGTCACGAGAAGGATATCACTCTCTAGAGGACCTATGGAGAACAAGCTCCCAATAAAGTCTCCCGTATCTTTGACATAAGAGGGTAGCCGCTATACCAGTGGTTGCAACCAGTGGTCAAGAAATTGAGCCACTGGTTGCAATAAAGAGCCCCTAGCAGAGACAATAGGTCTTCCTGGAGGGCTCATTAGGTCTTTATGAATCTTAGGTAGGGTATAGAAAATTGGACAGCAGGGATAGTCCACCGTAAGAAACTTGAGAGTATGTTCATCTAACCACCCATGCTGAAAGGCGTTAGATAGTGAAAGATCCAATCTCCGTTTATGCTTGACAAGGGGGTCCGTGGGAAGTTTTTGGTACACAGTAGTGTCACTTAGTTGTGATAAAATTTCTTGTTTATAATAGTCATAATCAAGAACCACCACAGCCCCACCCTTGTCTGCTGGACGGATGATAATGGATGGATTTTGTGCCAAATTTTGCAAAGCAACTTGTTCAGTTTTCGTCAAGTTGTTACGTGTAGAAGTGCTCAATTGGGTGTTAGCCTCATATTCCGCCATACGTGTGTAACTTCTAATAGATGGATTAGTGTTCGGAGGATCGAATGTGCTTTTAGGGTAGAACATCTTAACAGTACCAGGTGTATTCTGAAAGTAATCTTTAAGTCTCAACGTACGTTGGAATTTATATAGTTCAATAGCAAACTCAAAATTATTGTGTCTAGTTGTAGGCACAAATGTCAAACCCCTAGAAAGTACACTCAATTCAGAATTGGACAGTGGATGTTTACTAAGATTAAATACTAAGGTTTCTTGAGAGGTGGTTTTGCCGCTGTTTTTTTGTTTGAAATTGCCCCTTCTGGTGTGCTTTCTTTTGCGCTTGCAGACCTGGTTGTGACCCCTAAAAAAACCTCCTTAGGGGCCACAGGGGCAGGAGATGAATCCGAGTCTGAGGAGTTGCCAGAAGATACGTCAACAGTCTTAATGTTAGGTTTAGTGATGCGTCTCCTAAATCCAGGAGTGAACCGTGTTCTATCCTGAGTGCCTGTTAACCACTTATATACACGGTTCTCCTTGTAGTCTTGATTGACTTTAAGGACTTTCGCAGATTTAAAACTTGTCCGCTCAGAACTCACTGCCTTTGAAAATACACATCTATCTACTCTGTCTGCTGATACTGATAATCAATGGTCTGAGAAGTTGTCAGCAGATATAGATAAATACAGAACGGATCTTCATAGATTTAAATCTGCGAAAGTCCTTAAAGTCAATCAAGACTACAAGGAGAACCGTGTATATAAGTGGTTAACAGGCACTCAGGATAGACTCGGATTCATCTCCTGCCCCTGTGGCCCCTAAGGAGGTTTTTTTAGGGGTCACAACCAGGTCTGCAAGCGCAAAAGAAAGCACACCAGAAGGGGCAATTTCAAACAAAAAAACAGCGGCAAAACCACCTCTCAAGAAACCTTAGTATTTAATCTTAGTAAACATCCACTGTCCAATTCTGAATTGAGTGTACTTTCTAGGGGTTTGACATTTGTGCCTACAACTAGACACAATAATTTTGAGTTTGCTATTGAACTATATAAATTCCAACGTACGTTGAGACTTATAGATCACTTTCAGAATACACCTGGTACTGTTAAGATGTTCTCCCCTAAAACCACATTCGATCCTCCGAACACTAATCCATCTATTAGAAGTTACACACGTATGGTGAAATATGAGGCTAACACCCAATTGAGCACTTCTGCACGTAACAACTTGACGAAAACTGAACAAGTTGCTTTGCAAAATTTGGCACAAAATCCATCCATTATCATCCGTCCAGCAGACAAGGGTGGGGCTGTGGTGGTTCTTGATTATGACTATTATAAACAAGAAATTTTATCACAACTAAGTGACACTACTGTGTACCAAAAACTTCCCACGGACCCCCTTGTCAAGCATAAACGGAGATTGGATCTTTCACTAACGCCTTTCAGCATGGGTGGTTAGATGAACATACTCTCAAGTTTCTTACGGTGGACTATCCCTTCTGTCCAATTTTCTATACCCTACCTAAGATTCATAAAGACCTAATGAGCTCTCCAGGAAGACCTATTGTCTCTTCTAGGGGCTCTTTATTGCAACCAGTGGCTCAATTTCTTGACCACTGGTTGCAACCACTGGTACAGCGGCTACCCTCTTATCTCAAAGATACGGGAGACTTTATTGGGAACGTGCTCTCCATAGGTCCTCTAGAGAGTGATATCCTTCTCGTGACTATGGATGTGAAGTCTCTCTATACGGTGATCCCTGTACCTGAGGGCGTTCGAGCAGTGGCAACTGCATTAATGAAAGCCCCGAAACAACCTAGTCGCCCACCTATTGGATTTCTTTTGGAACTCCTGGAATACTGTTTGACTTTAAATTATTTTCGTTTTGAACGTGATTTTTATCTGCAGATTTCCGGGATGTCAATGGGGTCCAATGTGGCACCGACGTTCGCCAATTTATACATGTCCCAATATGAGAGTGTTCATATAACACCATTGCTGTCCACCAACATTTTGTTTTATCGTCGTTACATCGATGACTTGTTCCTCATCTGGAATGGGGATGAGGCATCTTTCTTGAGCTTTGTTGAACACCTCAATTCACTAGACTCGCCTATCAAATTCTCATATAGTGTTCATCCTCAACAATTTAACTATCTGGATTTAACGGTATTTTGCGATGGTAGCCGTTTGGCTACCACCAACTACCGTAAATCCACTGACCGTAATACCCTACTCCATTTTGATAGTTTTCATCCATTTCATGTGAAAAAAGGGGTGCCTTATGCACAATTTTTGCGGATAGTGAGGAATAACACAATTGAATCTTTGCGGTTTGCTCAACTACGTGATCTGTGTGAGAGATTTCTCCAGAGAGGATATCAACCACATATTTTGAACAAGGCCTTAGAAAGAGCACTTGAACATACACAACATTCTCTACTGCAGATGAAGTCTGAAAAGAAGGAGGATGAGCAGATTACTTTCATCACTACGTACACTGCCTCCAGTACACATATAGGCACCGCAGTCCGGAAACACTGGGATTTGCTGTCAACTGATCGCACACTCCCTAGATCATTCAAGACTAGGCCCAGACTGTGTTTCAAAAGGGGACACAATTTGAGAGACCTGTTGGTCCAGACTGACCCCAAGCACTGTTATCAGCAAAGATATACTTCGTGGTTACCTTCCCCCAAGAAGGGATGTTTCAAATGTACTGGATGCATCACCTGTAAATATTTACTGACTGGAGACAGTTTTTCACACCCACATTCTGGACGTGTTATAAAGATTAAACACAGACTCACACGTACTAATAGCTACGTGGTGTATTTCATTAAATGCCCATGTAGTCTTCTTTACGTGGGGAAGACCATAACTAGCTTCAGGGACCGCATGGCCAATCATAGGACAAGCATTAGGGAGGCATTGCTTTCTAAAAATAGTGATAAGCCTGTGGCAAGACATTTTGCTCTAGCTCAACATACTATGGCCGAACTAAGGTACATGATTATTGATTTTCAACCTGAATTACCCAGAGGAGGGGACAGAAAGAAGAAACTGTTACAGAAGGAGGAGAAATGGATCTACTTTTTGGACACCATCCAACCGAGGGGTCTGAATGAGCGCGCACAATGGACGTGCTTTTTGTAATGGAACATGTGTTTCCTTGAGATCAAGGATTTGTACCCTATGGTTGGCTATGTTATAATTACAATGTCCACCAGTCTCTGGTAGTGTTCTCCTCTGATCTCCGTGTGGTGAGTTGGGCAGTCTCTCCAGGGTGTTTTGGGCATAGAACCCTCTCAGTGAGGGCGTTGCTGTTAACATAAACTCATAATCGGACTTGACTGCCCAGACTCCTTGAGTGTCACTTCTGATCTTGATAGTCCCTCTGTCACTGTGACCTGATCAGTACCTATGGCTCATCTGTATGACTTTTAATTACGCTCAGGCTCTCATTTCTATATCAGATCTCACTCATCAGAGGTTTTAAGCAATTGCCTCCCCTGTTTGTGACTTTACCTCTTACACCAGTGTATTGGTTTGCCATGCCGTCCCTGTAGGCATATTTCTTGATTCCCTACTTACAATTTGGAGTCTGTGAGGTGGAGCTGTACATTTTGCCACCAAAATAGATGCCCTTTGGGCTATCCTTGAGCAGTCCTTTTTAGTCTATGCATCATACTTATTGTCTTGGTTTGTGTTCTTTTTTACTTGTTTGGTATTGTGTCACTAACACATTGTGTTATTGGTTATTGTGGAATCTTCAATATATGTCAACCTTCGATTCATAGACTGGCAGGAGGTACGTGCTGGCGGGCTATCATGTTCGTGTCTTTTCACGATACTATGGTAGTCTGCCGCCATCCTCTACTTTATGCCTATTGGATCTATGAGCATCAACAATTTTTGTTACATTGTAACCACTGAAATCCTTTATCGGTATATTGATCTGTGCCCTCTCGTCATGTTAGCAATTGACCAATGGGGTTCGTCCACGCTCCGTGAACCAATCGGAGCGCGGAGCGTGATGACGTCACTAGCGTCATGAGCAACGCCGAGGTTAGGTAAGACTATATACACGAGTTGAACGAAGCAGTGTTTGTCTTGATAAAGGTCCCGCTTTGGGACCGAAACGTCGATCCAGTTGTTTTTGCCAATTTTTCAATAAATATTTGATTTTAAGAAGTCCCACGGGTGCTGCCCTTCTCTACTGTGTTTATATATATATATATGTATGTATATATATGTATATATATATATATGTATGTATATATACGTATATATATATATATATATATATGTGTGTATGTGTATATGTGTATATGTATATATGTATATATATGTGTATATATATATATAATATATATATATATATATATATATATATGTGTGTATATAGAGTTAAGGTTGTAGCCGTATTAGTCCAGTGATGTAGATGTAAAATAACAAACAAAATTAATATCTTGTAATACCTTTTTTATTGAACTAACAGAATTTTGGATTGACAAGCTTTCGGGATAAACTCCCTTTCTCAAGTCTGAAGCATTTGTGAGCACAAGGTCACAGAATTCACAGTAATAACAGTTAAAACAGTGAATACATTGAATTCAAAGTTGTGTTGTTTGCTGGGGTTAACCCCCTGAGTACCAGAGGGGCACGCATCGCATCTCTTTGCAATGAGCAGCGTACCCCTCCAGTACCCAAAGGGTCAACACAACGGGACTGCATGTATTAAGAATGCTACAATGCCAATAATTCAACATACATAGTTATATGTATATGCCTATATGTATATGTGTGTATATGTGTATGCATGTGTATACATGTATGTGTGTGTATGTGTATGTGTGTGTGTAACTGCAAGCCAAAACATACCCACCAGGGCTGAATTTCTTCTCGCCAGGGCAAAATTTTCACTCACCATTGCTAGTGGCGAGTGGAAATTTTGAGACCTGATATATGTATATATATATATATGTATATATGTGTGTGTGTGTATATATATATATATATATATATATATATATATATATATATGTGTGTGTGTATATATGTATATATATATGTGTGTATATATGTATGTATATATATATATATGTGTATGTATATATATATATGTGTATGTATATATATGTGTTTGTAGAAAAGGATGCACTCACGATAATTGAGTTACTGCCTGGGTGCCGTATACAACAATAAACATTAGAAGCAGAATCAGCACTCTCATGAATCTTTTTCTTGATGCAAAACCAGATTTAGTCAGAGATCAACGTTTCGATCCCAGCAGGGATCTTTATCAAGATGGCGAACAAACACACAACACCTCTCTTAAATACCCTGTGACCTATAACCTTTGACCTTATCCTAAAACACAAGTGAATTTAAAATCATATAACATGTAGTGCAATATCTATTATCCTAGTGTGATCTAGTCACACATAGTACAATACTATCACCACATAGTTTCTACTATTTTAATTGCATTAATGTAAAAAGTGAAGATATAATCAAAAAAATCAAAAAATGAAATCCAGAAAAATGAAACAGACATCGCACCTAACCTATTAACATTTCCATATATATTATACTCGCACAGTATACTGTTTATAATGCCTGCTACCTGAGACAAATCAGTCCAGGAGTAAATAAATCAAGAAACCAAAATATACAATGATGGAGCACAAGCCTACCGTTGCGGATCGCGGGTCTCCTTGACATTGAGCAGCAAAAACTGTCACATCCACGAGCGCCACACAGGCTTATGTTAATGTGAAAGCAAATGATTTTATCTGGCTATCCGTACATTCATTACTACTTGACATGTTGCTCAGTCCTCTTAATTAATCTGGTCTCCATGTGCTACCCCAGGCTCACCTGCCGTATCAAAGAGAGACCCATCAGTGCATCAGAATAACTTGTACCGCCTCATCCTAGAGAATCCCAATGTATATCTGCCCACTGATTGTTACTTTATAAACGGCGTGATACAATGTATTTCATATATCATAATACTCCTGTTTTGTTGTTACATTATAAACCATATGATACAATGTATTTCATATGAAGACATATCATAATACTCCCGTTTTGTATACTTGCCATGTACATCGATGCAACCCATATTATTATATTTATATGACTGAAATAAACAAATAAATGGAAATGCTTCTAGAGTATATATGAGGACTGGTACAGACTGTTATTACTATGCGTAAGTGATACTATTAGAAACTTGGATGGGGATCTTAGATGGCCTGAGATTTTTCATAATATATTCTCCATCCAACACACTCCAATGCACTGTATTGTTGTGGATAATAATCAAATGATATAAATTGTAATAATAGTGTTAGTCTCATTTGAGAATACATGCATTATGAAGAAATGATCAATAATTGATTCAGATGAGAGCACCATATAGGTACCACCTATTAACCCTTACTCCTGTTAGATCAGGATCCCGTGGATATAATGGATCCCTGAATCCGTCTTCAGAGCTGGGTTATATACAATGTTCATAGATAACCGAGCTCAGATATACTGTAGGCTGATATTAGTCCTGTGTCCACACATGATACCTATGGACCTAAGGTGTTTATTGTATGGTTATAGAGGAAGTAACAAGATTGTGGCAACTGATTAAATCAGAAGTGGTGGCATATGAAAATAATCATCTGAAAACATTAGAAGATGATAAAACTGATACTTGGATGGATACATTGACAAGTCATTTATTGACATACAAAACAGAGTTACATCGGTTTAAAAGAAAGAAAGTAGATAAGGTCAACTTAGATTACACAGAAAAAAGAGTGTATAAATGGCTCTCTGGAGCAGATGATAGAAGACCCCCTCCCCCAGAAAATATCTGAGAAATAGAACACAGAAAATAAATTTATCTACTATTGACACATCATCTGGTAACTCTTCTGGCTCTGAAACGGAGACTCCCAGGGAAGAAACTTCAGCCAGTACTAATCCTAATTCTAATAACACAACAACACCTTTTTTAGGTGTAAGTACAAGAAACCAAACAGCCAGGGGGAGGGGAGGCCCCACAAGAGAAGGGGTGGGAGGAGACACAGGCAATCCTGTATTAAACAACCAGAAACCACCATCAAGGGGCAGGAAGTGATATTTAATCTGTCATCACATTCTTTGACACCCTCAGAAAAGAAGTTTATCCAGAGGTTTGTCGTTCATACCTACTACTAAATATACACAGTTGGACATTACAATTGATATCTATAAATTTCAAAGAAGTATGAAACTTAAAGATTATTTTCAACATAACACTCTGTCTATAACTCCTTTTAAAGCTAAAAGCACATTTGAACTTGTGAATACCAATAAATCAATTAGTACCTTTTTTCAGGTATTAGAAGAAGATGTGAGCTCTGTACCATCAAGAAAACAATTCTCTAATTTAACCTTTCCCGAAAGAGAAGCTATTAAATCTTTAACCTCCAACCATAATATTGTCATTTGACCAGCAGACAAAGGAGGGGCAATTGTTTTGATGAATTATCAGGATTACAGAACTGATATTATGACACAATTGGTAGATGAACAGACAAATAAATTAATATCAGGAGATCCCACGATGAGATACAAAAAAATGATAGATAAGACCTTGGAAATTGCTCATACGTCTGGTTGGATAGATACCAATACACTGGACTTTTTAACCAATGATCATCCGGTTTGTCCCATTTTATATACAATCCCTAAAATACATAAAGATCCAAAACGTCCATCTGGAAGACCCATAGTTCCTTATTACAACCAATAGCGCAATTTTTGGATCACCATATTCAGCCAGTAGTACACAAAACTTCATCATACATCAGAGATACATCAGATTTTTTGCTTAAACTTAAAGCGTTGGATACCATACCGGATGAGGCTTTGTTAGTAACACTTGATGTAAAATCACTATATTACAGTGATCCCTATAGTGGAAGGTATGGAAGCTGTAAGACAAGCACTTATCAAGTATCCTGATCATAATAGACCCCCAACAGAATTTCTGATGACTCTGTTAGGATTCTGTTTAGGTCACAATTACTTCAAGTTTGAAAGATCATATTATTTACAAATTGCGGGTACCTCAATGGGGTCCAACATAACACCATCCTTTGCGAACTTATATATGTCAATGTTTGAAGAGACATATATTCTACCCAAGCAAGCAGATCGTCTATTGTGCTATTATCGATTCATTGATGACTTATTTTTAATTTGGAAAGGGGATGAGATATCTCTTAATATGTTCATAGAAGAACTGAACACTTTAGAGACACCTATTAAGTTCACAAGCACCATCAGTTCGGAAACTGTCAATTTTCTAGACGTGACTATCTCTATTGTCAATGGCACTATCACAACAGAAAATTTTAGAAAACCTACAGACAGAAATACGCTACTTCTTCAAAGCAGCTGCCATCCTAGACACATTACACGATCAGTACCATTCTCACAAATGATCAGAATTTTGAGAAACAACAGTGATAGATCTAAAGGCATGGCTCAAGTTGAGGATTTAATAACCAGATTAAAGAAAAGAGGATACAAAGAACAGGATTTGAGACAGCATTTTGCTAGAGCATGCGAAAAAACTCAAGATGAATTATTACAAGTTAAAACAACTAAAGAACCAACTACACAAAGACTCATATTCAGCACCAAATACACACCAGCTTCTAATATTATTAAAAGAAATATATTAAATCGCTGGCAAATCCTTTCAAATGATAGAAGTCTACCTCCCACATTTCGGCAAACTACAATGATGGCATATAGAAGGGGACCAAATCTAAGGAGTATACTGGTAAAAACAGACCCCAAAGAATGTTACACGAGTGAACCGCATTCCTGGTTACCTAGGGACAAAACAGGATATTTAGAAGTCCAAATTGCATTA
>CM074724.1:184568854-184571354 GCA_037306005.1 Rhinophrynus dorsalis | reverse complement strand
TAGCCTCCATTAATCCATCCAGTGCTTTCTTAATCGCTGAACGGTGATTGTTCATTCTCTCTTTTACCATTGTAGTAGTCTTACCAATATATGTAAGATTACAAGGACATTGGATCATGTAAATAACATATCTGCTTTCGTAGTTCATAAAGTCTTGGATGGTGATTAGTTTGTTAGTACGAGGGTGACGATATTCCTTGCCAGTCATCAAATATCCAAAATTAGAGCACCCCTTACATCTATATACTCCCTTAGGGCGCATTAACCATTGAGTGGTTCCTTTTTTGTTAGTATATTTATCAATGGGGTCCCCTTTATCTAGCATATCGCCTAAATTTCTCCCCCTCCTATAACAAAATAATGGTGGCAATTTAAATAGATGTCCCAGTTTAGCATCCCCACTTAAAATGTGCCAATGCTTTTGTATAGTTCTTTTAATTTCATCTGATGCTGTTGTATATTGTGTTTGAACACAAAACCTATTTTCAACTTTTTCATCTACAAGTTTAGATTGCAATAAATCTTCTCTATTTAGACTCAAAGCATTATGATAATCAATGTTAACTTCTTGTTCATCATATCCTCTCTGCAAAAATGTATTTTTCATGTCAACCAGTGCTCGTTTACATTCCTCCTTGTCAGTTGTGGTTCGTACTACTCGAATCATCTGAGAGAAAGGAAGACCACGTTTAAGTGGTATCGGATGGTGACTAGTGGCATGGAGTAAGGTATTCCGATCAGTATTTTTTGATAAATTTTAGTCAAAATATGTCCCCGTTCTCTATATATTGACATATCCAAAAAATTGATAGTATTCTTATCGTAAGTCAATGTAAATCTTATGGTGGAATCAATGCTATTAAGGTAGTCAATAAACTCCCTCAATAGCTCCGAACCACCATTCCAAAGCAAAAAAATGTCATCAATGAAACGTTTAAAGAAACTAATGTGTTGAGCAAAACGTGAGACCGAAAACATATGTAGTTGCTCATAATGCTCCATAAAGATAGAGGCATACGAGGGGGCCATGTTTGATCCCATCTTCGTTCCCTGAGTTGTAAATAAAATCCATCTTCAAATTTAAAATAATTCTTCTTGAGTATAACGTCCACAAGCAACAGCAAAAATTCCAGTGGGGGACCCTCGTATGCATTATCTCCACTTATCACTTTAGCAATAGCTTCCTTTCCAATATCATGTGGTATGTTAGTGTATAGACTACTCACATCTAAGGTTACAAATATGGTATTATCTCCAATGTCAATAGGTAATTGATTGATAAAATCTGTAGAGTCTTTGATGTAACTATTAAATTTAGTCACGTAACCTTGTAGGAAGTAGTCCATAAACTGAGATATTGGTTGACACAATGATCCTCTTGCCGAAATAATCGGCCTACCTGGCGGATGTTCAGGATTTTTATGGATTTTAGGGATACAGTATAGTACCGGAACTCGAGGGTATCGTTGTGTTAAAAAGTTTTTACAATGAACAGACAACCACCTGTTGTTTAATCCAAGTTGAATGATTGCATCGATTTCTGTTTTATATCCCAAGGTTGGATCACGTGATAGCTGCTTATAATTGCAAGTAACAGATAATTGAGAAAGCACCTCTGATCGATAATCACCATAATTCATCACAACTATACCTCCACCTTTATCAGTTGCTTTATTATAATGTTATTATCCTTAGATAAGTTTTTTATAGCAGAATATTCTGCTTTAGTTAAATTATAGTAACTCGTTTGTTTATCCTTCAAAATTTGACGAGTTTCTGTGGAAATGAGGTTCATAAAGGTGGTAATGTGTGGATTATTGGTAATAGGATCAAAGGTGCTTTTTTGCTTAAATTTAGTTTTAGCCTCTGATTGACCAACCTCAGGATGAAAAAAATCTTTAAATTTGAGCTGTCTGTGAAGTTTATACAAATCAACCTCCCATTTGAATTTGTCTTGTTTATTAGTAGGGACAAAACTAAGCCCCTTACTAAGAACAGATATCTCTGTTGGGGTTAAAACCCTGTTTGACAAATTATAGATGGCTATTTGGCTCGATGGCGTAATACCATCTGATTTGTGGCGGTATTTTCTCCCTCCCTGCCGGATCTTTCTTTTTCTTTTTCTTTTTGTTTCTGTATTCTGGTCCTCTGTCTTTTGCCTGAATTGTCTAAAAAACATGCTTCACCAGTATCATCAGTTCCAGACCTTGAAGTAGTGTCTGAATCAGTAGCAGAGTCACCACCTCCTCTAGTGAATTTGTTTCTAGGTCTCCTAGTATAGGAAAATGGTCTATCAGTTAATCCAAGGAGCCAAGGGTATACTTTCAGCTCTCTATTATCAACTTGAACCTGTTTAAGTTTTTCTTTCTTGGAAGATGCCAACTCCTCTTTATATTTCTTTAAATTAGATTCAAGTTTGTCATATAGTTCCTTGGACTTCTCTGGATTAAAAGTATCCTTGTGTTTTGTCTCAAGTGCTATAATCTCCTGTTTAATCGTT
>CM074724.1:184551354-184563854 GCA_037306005.1 Rhinophrynus dorsalis | reverse complement strand
CACACAGTCACACTCTCACAGTCTCTCTCTCACACACAGTCTCACACACAGTCTCACAGTCTCTCTCACACTCTCAGTCACACAGTCTCACACAGTCTCACACTCTCACACACAGTCTCACACTGTCACACAGTCTCACACTCTCTCTCACACTCTCTCAGTCTCACACTCTCTCTCACAGTCTCTCACAGTCTCTCTCACACTCTCACAGTCTCTCACTCTCTCACAGTCTCACACTCTCTCACAGTCTCACACTCTCTCACTCTCAGTCTCACACACAGTCTCACACACAGTCTCACAGTCTCACACACAGTCTCACACTCACACAGTCTCACACTCACACAGTCTCACACTCACACAGTCTCACAGTCTCTCTCTCTCTCACTCAGTCTCACAGTCTCTCTCTCTCACTCTCACACTCTCACACACAGTCTCACAGTCTCACACACAGTCTCACACACAGTCTCACAGTCTCACACACAGTCTCACACTGTCTCACAGTCTCACACTCACACAGTCTCACACTCTCACACACAGTCTCACACTGTCTCACACTGTCTCACACTCACACAGTCTCACACTCACACTCACACACAGTCTCACACTCACACACAGTCTCACACTCTCACACACAGTCACAGTCTCACACACTCTCACACACAGTCTTACACTCTCACACACAGTCTCACTCTCACACACAGTCTCACTCTCAAACACAGTCTCACACTCACACAGTCTCACACTGTCTCACAGTCTCACACTGTCTCACAGTCTCTTACTCTCAGTCTCTCTCTCTCTCTCTCTCTCACACTCTCATAGTCTCTCTCTCTCACTCTCACACTTTCACACAGTCTCACACTCTCTCACACTCTCTCACACACTCTCTGTCTCTCACACTCTCATTCTCTCACACTCTCAGTCTCACACACTCTCAGTCTCACAGTCTCTCTCTCTCACTCTCACACTGTCTCACTCAGTCTCGCACTCACAATCTTGCAGTCACAGTCTCGCACTCACAGTCTCACACTCACATTCTCGCACTCACAGTCTTGCACTCACAGTCTCGCACTGTCTCTCACACTCACACAGTCTCTCACACTCACACAGTCTCTCACACACACAGTCTCACACTCACACACAGTCTCACACTCACACAGTCTCACACTCACACACAGTCTCACACTCACACACAGTCTCACACAGTCTCACAGTCTCACACAGTCTCACTCTCACAGTCTCTCACAGTCTTTCACTCTCACACTCACTCACAGTCTCTCACTCTCACACTCTCTCACAGTCTCTCACTCTCACACTCTCTCACAGTCTCACACACAGTCTCACACTCTCACACACAGTCTCACACTCTCTCAGTCTCACTCTCACACACAGTCTCACAGTCTCACAGTCTCTCACTCTCACACACAGTCTTACACACAGTCTCAGTCTCACAGTCTCACACTCACAGTCTCACACTCACACAGTCTCACAGTCTCTTACTCTCACAGTCTCTCTCTCACACTCTCACAGTCTCTCTCTCTCACTCTCACATAGTCTCTCTCTCTCACTCTCACATAGTCTCTCTCTCTCACTCTCACACAGTCTCACAGTCTCTTACTCTCACAGTCTCTCTCTCACTCTCACAGTCTATCTCTCTCACTCTCACATAGTCTCTCTTTCTCACTCTCATTCTCACACCCTCACACAGTCTCACTCTCACACTCTCACACAGTCTCACTCTCACACTCTCACACAGTCTCACTCTCACACACTCACATACTCTCAGTCTCGCACTCTCTGTCTCGCACTCTCTGTCTCACACTCACACAGTCTCACACACAGTCTCACACACAGTCTCTCACACAGTCTCACACACAGTCTCACACACAGTCTCTCTCACACACACACTCTCTCACACACACACACACACACTCTCACACACACACTCTCACACACACACTCTCTCAGTCTCGCACACTCGCACTCTCTCAGTCTTGCACGCTCTCAGTCTCACACGCTGTCAGTCTCACACGCTCTCACACTCTCACACTCTCACTCTCACAGTCTCTCTCTCTCACTCTCACAGTCTCTCACTCATTCACACTCTCAGTCTCACACGCTCTCACAGTCTCACACTCTCACAGTCTCACTCTCTCACTCTCACAGTCTCTCTCTCTCACTCTCACACTGTCTCACTCATCCACACTCTCAGTCTCACTCATCCACACTCTCAGTCTCACTCATTCACACTCTCAGTCTCACACACTCGCACTCTCTCAGTCTCGCACTCTCTCAGTCCCACACGCTCTCACACTCTCACAGTCTCACACACACACAGTCTCAAACACACAGTCTCTCTCACACTCTCTCACAGTCTCACACTCTCACAGTCTCACACTCTCTCACACTCTCACAGTCTCACACTCTCTCACACTCTCACAGTCTCTCTCACAGTCTCTCTCACAGTCTCTCTCACAGTCTCTCTCACAGTCTCAGTCTCACAGTCTCACACAGTCTCACAGTCTCTCACACTCTCAGTCTCACAGTCTCAGTCTCTCACACTCTCAGTCTCAGTCTCTCACACTCTCAGTCTCACAGTCTCTCACACTCTCTCTCACACCAGTCTCTCACACTCTCACAGTCTCACACACTCTCACAGTCTCACACACTCTCTCACACTCACATTCTCACACTCTCAGTCTTACACGATCTCTCTCACTCTCTCAGTCTCACACCCAATCACTCACACACTCAATCACACTCACACAGTCTCACTCAATCACACTCTCACAGTCTCACTCAATCACACTCACACACTCTCACTCTCAATCACACTCTCACAGTATCATTCAATCACACTCACACTCTCACACAGTCTCACTCTCACACTCAATCACTCAATCACACTATCACAGTCTCACACTCTCACAGTCTCACACTCAATCACACTCTCACACTTACAGTCTCGCAATCACACTCAATCACACACTCACACTCAATCACACTCACACTTAATCACACTCACACTCATTCACACTCTCACCCTCAATCACACTCTCACCCTCAATCACTCACACCCTCTCACTATCATACACACTCACACATTCTTACTCAATCACACACACTCACTAACACACTCACTCAATGACACACACTCACTAACACACTCAATCACTCACACGCAATCACTCAATCTCGCACTCAAACACAATCACTCACACGTAATCACACCCCGGGAGCCAGCACGATCCACCTTCCACCATAGTATGTGCAATTACCACACGCATTTCAATTACATGAATGAATGCCAGTCACTCACATCCCGGGAGCCAGCACGATCCACCTTCCACCATAGTATGTGCAATTACCACATGCATTTCAACTATATGAATGAATGCCACAGTGGAGGCATAAGTACAAACACAAACTCATTACAATGACACATAAGTCAACCCCTTATGACTCACTTCTCTGTGTGTGCCTGTGTGTTTCTCACTGTGTGTGTGTTGCATGTCTGTATCACACTCTATGTGTCTGCATGTATGTGTGTATGACTGTCGCTCTTTAAGCATCTCAGTGCATGCGTGTGCATTTGCGTGTGTGTCTCTGTGTTTGTCTCGCATCCGTGTGTGTGCATTAATTCCCTATATATCTTGACGGGCAACGCCGTCCCACATTGCTAGTATATATATATATATATATATATATATATATATATATATATATATATAATAGTATTCAACAAAATCGGCACTCACAGGTCTTTTATCGAGTTCAAAACTGCTTTATTGTGATCGACGTTTCGATCCCCGTCTGGGATCTTTATAAAGATCCCAGACGGGGATCGAAACGTCGATCACAATAAAGCAGTTTTGAACTCGATAAAAGACCTGTGAGTGCCGATTTTGTTGAATACTGTTGGAGATAAGTTTTTTCGTGCACCCGGGCATTTATACTTGGTTACGTGAGTGCTTCCCTTTAACTACATTATATATATATATATATATATATATATATATATATATATATATATACTAGCAATGTGGGACGGCGTTGCCCGTCATATTATTTACACATAGAGACATTGTGTGAAACAGAAATATGCAGTGTTACAGACACGCACTTAAAGAGACAGAGATTGTCACATACTGTGAAACGAATACATACAGAGAAACACACACATACATGGACGTATGTCAGATATGTAGACAGTGTTTGACAGGCGCAGTGGTGATGTAGATATGCTAATAAGAGTTGTAAAAAATCTTTTAATTGCAGCTCTTCAGCTTATTGAATAAGGCCCTGTATCCTTACAGTTGAAGTGAGTGTGCTATGTTACTTGATGAAAAAGGCCCTGTATCCTTACAGTTGAAGTGAGTGTGCTTTGTTACATGATGAATAAGACCCTGTATCCTTACAGTTGAAGTGAGTGAGTATGCTGTGTTACTTGATGAATAAGACCCTGTATCCTTACAGTTGAAGTGAGTGTGCTGTGTTACTTGATGAATAAGGCCCTGTATCCTTACAGTTGAAGTGAGTGTGCTATGTATTTGGTGAAGGTCACAGTGAGAAGATGTTTGTGAGTAAAGGAATAATTTAGATTACAGCAGTGGATACTGCAGTACATTTGAAGAAATAGGTTGGCAGACAGAGGGTTAAGTGACAGATGCGGTGACAGATAATGTAATAGTGATGTGGGAGTAAAATGGTGAGATTGGGACTATGGATGAATGGCAAGTGGATAGGTGAGTGGGGGTGACAAGGGAGGAGGAGATGAGAGATTGAGGAGAGGAGGGACAGTGTCACGGTTTGTTAAGACTCTCAGACGCAGAGTTAGGTAAAAAATCAACTTTATTGAAAGTTAATGCAGCCCCGTAGGGGAATATACACGTACACACATATATCTTTATTTAGACAGGAATACAATGCAATACAGAGCATTATTGGCTCTACCGACCCAGCCAATATACCGGGCAGAGCAGCCAGGGAATTGGAACTTGTGAGATAAGGCTTTACCGGCCTTGCCAATACCGGATAAGGCAACCCAAGGAAACAGGACAGGTTCTACCGGCCTTACCATATACCGGGCAAGGCAGCCCATAGACAGGAGATTACACAGGCTCTACCGGCCTTGCCAATACCGGGTAAGGCAACCCAAGGAAATAGAAATGGTTTTACCGGCATTACCATATACCTGGCAAGGCAGCCAATTGACAGGAGACTACACAGGCTCTACCGACCTTGCCAATACCGGGTAAGGCAACCCAAGGAAACAGGACTGGTTCTACCGGCCTTACCATATACCGGGCAAGGCAGCCAATAGACAGGATACTACACAGGCTCTACTGACCTTGCCAATACCGGGTAAGGCAACCCAAGGAAAAAGGAGAGGTTCTACCGGCCTTACCATATACCGGGCAAGACAGCCCGTAGACTGGAGGAAATAGCAACCGCTCAGTAAAGTGACTGATAGGAGTAAAACAATCACTATGATGGAGAAGAGGCTAAGTCAGTAAGTAAGCCGCCAACAGCAGAGATAGTGGAGGTGTGGAGCTTAGCAATGCTCTCACAGATGGAACAACATACCACTATAGAGCAATCAGGTGTGAATGGAGCGAACCAGTACCCTGTACGTGGAATGCTATAATACTGATATAGCCGGGTGGCTTGCAGAGCGAACCAGTACCCAGTACGTGGAAAGCTATAGCACTGAGACAGCCGGATGGCTTGAGGAGCTAACCAGTACCCTGTACATGGAACGCTATAGCACTGAGACAGCCATATGGCTTGGGGAGCGAACCAGTACCCTGTACGTGGAACGATATACACTGAGACAGCCGGGTGGCTTGAGGAGCGAACCAGTACTCTGTACATGGAACGCTATACACTGAGACAACCGGGTGGCTTGAGGAGCGAACCAGTACCCTGTACGTGGAACGCTATAGCACTGAGACAGCCGGATGGCTTGAGGAGCGAACCAGTACTCTGTACGTGGAACGCTATACACTGAGACAACCGGGTGGCTTGAGGAGCGAACCAGTACCCTGTACGTGGAACGCTATAGCACTGAGATAGCCGGATGGCTTGAGGAGCAAACCAGTACCCTGTACGTGGAACGCTATACACTGAGACAGCCGGCTGGCTTGAGGAGCGAACCAGTCTCTTGTACAATAAACCGGCAAGATAACCATGTCGCCAAGGCGACTCAGGAACGTCTGAAGGCAGGAAGGACTGGACAGGAACCAGCGAATGGAAGCAGGAACCAGCAGGCAGACGGTCAAACGGAATCAGGAACGCCGGTGGAGACTGGCAGCAGGAAGCAGAGGCTCAACCAGATCAAACAACGGCAGGAACTCTTCAACTGGAAGCACTGGAACAGGTAGAATACAGGTCGCAAGAACACAGCAAAGGCCCAGGATACTCAGGAACAGTGTAAATCACAACAGCATAGAGACAACACGAAAAGGCAACCAGGTGCCCAGGCCCAGGCTAGGTTTAAATAGGCAATACAGGGTGGGCTGAAGACAGCCAGCCAGTGGAGAGCCCCCTACTGGTGATAGACATGAAAAGAGAGCAATCACGGGCTCTGTGATAGTACCCCCCTCTCAAAGACCCCCTCTCCCAGAGGAGGGTCTAGGTTTCTGAGGGTATTTGAAATGAAAAATATGCAGTAATTTGGGCGCATGAAGGTCCTTGCTGTCCACCCAAGATCGTTCTTCAGGACCATAGCCCTTCCAATGCACCAAATACTGCACCTTTCCTCTAAGCCTGCGGGAATCTATGATGCTCTGAACTTCATACTCCTCTTGACCCTCCACTTCAATAGGCCCTGGCACCACAGGGTTAGTTGTATAGCGGATGCATATGAGAGGTTTAAGGAGAGACACATGGACGACATTATGAATATGCATGGACGCAGGGATGTCCAATGCATATGATACTGGATTGATTCTGTGAATGACTCTGTAAGGACCAATGAATCGGGGAACCAACTTGTTAGATGGGACTTGCAGCTTAAGGTTCCTGGAGGACAGCCACACTCTATCCCCAACCTGAAAGGAAACCGCTGGCAACATTCTGCGATTAGCATGACGTTGATGTCGTTGGAATGACTGACCCAATGCCCTCTGCACCTGTGCCCATGTGGAGCGGAGCTGCTTGATATGCTCATCCAGAGCTGGAATTTGTTGTGCCTGGAAGGAATCTGGGAGCAAACAGGGTTGAAACCCATAATTGATCAAAAACGGAGAGCTCCCTACTGACGAGTTAACTGCAAAATTTCTGGCGAACTCTGCTCAGGGCAACAGGTCGGCCCAATTGTCATGATGGTCAGTAATAAAACAGCGCAAGAACTGTTCCAAGCCTTGATTGGCACGCTCAGTGGCCCCATTGGTCTGGGGATGGTAGGAGGAGGAAAAAGATAACTGTATGCCCATCTGTTCGCAAAATGCCCTCCAAAACCTGGACACGAACTGGCTCCCCCGGTCGGACACCAGCACTCTGGGTACACCATGCAACCGGAATACCTCTTTAGCAAATACCACCGCCAATTCTCTAGCAGAGGGAAGGCCACGGAGGGGCACGAAGTGAGCCATTTTAGAGAACCTGTCCACTATCATGAGTATGAAGGAATACCCTCTAGACACTGGTAATTCTCCCATAAAATCGATGGAAACGTGAGACCAAGGGCGTTCATCATTAGGTACTGGCTGGAGTAAACCCACAGGGAGGTGTCTAGGGGTCTTAGCACGGGCACAAGTGGCACAGGCATTAGTAAAATCGGCACAATCTGCCCGCATAGAAGGCCACCAAAAAACTTGCGAGAGGGACCATAACAATTGGTCTCTGCCAATATGTCCTGCAGCCTTAGAGGAATGGTATGTCTCGAGTAAGTGTGTGCGAAATGGCACATCAACAAAACACTTGCCCACTGGGGTTTCAGGAGGAACGGAGGCTTGGGATGCCAAGATCTCCTCCCCTAATGGTGAGGTGATACTCGTGCGTATAGTAGCCAAAATTCGATCAGGCTGAATAATAGGTGCTGGTACCTCGCCTCTGTCAGTCTCAGCCTCAAATTGTCTTGACAATGCGTCAGCCCTGATATTCTTAGACCCAGGTAAATACAATACAATGAAGTTGAATCGAGACAAGAACAGTGCCCACCTAGCCTGGCGTGGGGATAACCTCTTTGCCTCAGAGAGATAAATTAAGTTCTTGTGATCGGTCAAAATTAAGACAGGGTTCTTGGTACCCTCGAGTAGGTGACGCCATTCCTTAAGCGCAAGAATAATGGCTAGCTTTTCTCTGTCACCGATCTCGTAATTGCTTTGTGCCCCAGTCAATTTTTTGAGAAAAACCCACAAGGTCTTAGAGTTCCTCCTTTAATGGGATGCTGAGAAAGCACTGCTCCAACCCCAATATCTGAGGCGTCCATCTCCAAAGTGAATGGAAGCGATGTATTGGGGTGAGATAATACAGGAGCGTTAATGAAGGCAGACTTCAATTTCTCAAAGGTCTCCTCCGCAGCCACTGACCATTGGGAGGGATTGGCACCCTTGTGCGTAAGGTCAGTAAAAGATTTTACCAAAGTAGAGAAGTTCTTAGTAAATTTCCTATAATAATTAGCGAAGCCCAGAAATCGTTGAATGGCCTTCAAGCTCTTGGGGCGTGGCCATTGTAATACTGCCGTTAGTTTATCTTTGTCCATGGCAATGCCTTCTTTGCCAATTATAAATCCCAGAAATGATACACTAGTTCTGTGAAATTCACACTTTTCGAGTTTACAATATAGTTTATTCTCTCGTAGGCGGAGCAACACCTCAGACATGTCCTTGACGTGTTGTAACATATTCTCAGAATGAATGAGAATGTCGTCAAGATAGACAACAACACAGGACTGCAACATATCTCTAAGAATGTCATTGAAGAATTCATGGAATACAGCGGGTGCGTTACAAAGACCAAATGGCATGACCAAGTACTTGTAATGCCCAGCTCTCGTGTTAAAGGCGTTTTTCCACTCATCACCAGCTCTGATCCGAATTAAATTGTATGTAGCCTGTAGGTCCAATTTGTTGAAAATAGAGGAACCTTTAAGTCTGTCAAATAGCTCGGTGATGAATGGAATTGGATAGGCATTCTTAGATATTAACTTATTTAAGCCTCGGTAGTCAATGCAAGGTCTCAGCTCGCTGTTTTTCTTTTTTACAAAGAAAAATCCAGCCCCAGCCGGAGAGGTGGATTTCCTTATGATGCCTCTTTCAAGGGCATCAGCGATATATTCTTCCATAGCTTGGTTCTCCTCACAAGATAATGGATATGTCCGTCCCCTAGGGGGCACCGCCCCTGAAGGCAATTGAATACAACAGTCATAAGATCTGTGCTGGGGTAGGGTGCCAGCTTCTCCCTTACTGAATACATCACTAAACTGTTGGCATTCATCTGGCAGGGCAGAAGAGGTACACAAGATCTTAACTGGTTGGGTTACGCAATGTTCCATGCAAGACTGAGACCAAGCGGATATTTCACATTTTTCCCAATCAAACTGTGGATTATGCAACTGTAACCAGGGAAACCCCAGGATTACTGCGTGATGAGGAGAGTTGATAAGCTGGAACTGCTGTTCCTCTTTGTGGAGAGCCCCAATAGACATGGACAAAGGCATAGTTTCGAAAGTCACCTGAGCAGGTCCCAGGGGTCTACCGTCAATTGCTTCAATAGCGAGTGGGGTTTCCCTCTCAATGCGTGGAACCCCATGTAATTCAGCAAAGGTATTATCCATAAAATACCCAGCTGCACCAGAATCAGCCAGGGCCAAAACCTCCACTGAGCGTTTTGCCCAAGAAAGTACCACCTGTATGGTGGGTTTCAATATACCACATTCTGGGGACGCCTGAACACCACCAAGGGCCTGTCCCCCAAGGTACCCTAGGTGTGTTCGTTTCCCGGACGTACAGGACAAGATCTTAGTAGGTGCCCATTTTTGCCACAGTATAAGCATAACCCATGTTTTCTGCGATGTGTCCTCTCCTCCTTGGTTAGCCTAGTGAAACCCAACTGCATAGGTTCACCTGGTTCTCGAGACTGATCAATCTGCTTGGAAGCCAAGGGAGGGATGGGTGGGCAAAAAGTACTACTAGATACATTACTCTTTTGCCGCGACCTGCGGTTTTTGGCCATTAGTCTCTCACGAATCCGTGTGTCAATTAGAATGACAAATTCAATATAGTCATCAAGATCAATGGGCAATTCTTTCGCAGCAATCTCGTCTTTAATTTGGTCACTTAGACCCTGAGCATAGGCTGCCAATAATGCTTCATTGTTCCAACCTACCTCTGCTGCCAAGGTACGAAATTCAATGGCGTAGTCACATACCGTACGCCTGCCCTGTTGTATTTCCATAAGGCGCTTAGCAGCAGAGGTGGTTCTACCAGGAGGCTCAAACACTCTCCGAAAGGACTGCACGAATTCTCTGAAACTCGTTGTGCAGGGTTTTGCATTTTCCCATAACGGATTCGCCCACGCCAATACTCTACCGGTTAGCAGGGATATCATAAGACAAACTTTACTGCGGTCACTGGGAAAGGCCTGAGCCGTCAATTCCATAAATATTTCAAGTTGGTTAATAAATCCTCTGCAAAGGTTAGGGCCACCATCGTATCTAAGTGGCAATGGGGCGGAGGCAATTAATCCCTTGACTGCAGCCCCTGAGGGCATGGGAAAGTTCTCAGATGTCTGCCCGGAAGAATCCATGGGACTTATGCCAGCCTTTTCAGAGAGCACTGTGCGTTCAAGTATAGTTTGGATCGCTACCGCTAGCTGATCCAATCGTTGCTCATGTGCATCCATTCTCCAATGGATGTTTTGCGTATTATTATCACTCTTGTTGTCTGAGGTCATGGCCCTTTCGTACTGTCACGGTTTGTTAAGACTCTCAGACGCAGAGTTAGGTAAAAAATCAACTTTATTGAAAGTTAATGCACCCCCGTAGGGGAATATACATGTACACACATATATCTTTATTTAGACAGGAATACAATGCAATACAGAGCATTATTGGCTCTACCGACCCAGCCAATATACCGGGCAGGGCAGCCAGGGAATTGGAACTTGTGAGATGAGGCTTTACCGGCCTTGCCAATACCGGATAAGGCAACCCAAGGAAACAGGACAGGTTCTACCGGCCTTACAATATACCGAGCAAGGCAGCCCATAGACAGGAGATTACACAGGCTCTACCGGCCTTGCCAGTACCGGGTAAGGCAACCCAAGGAAACAGGACTTGTTTTACCGGCCTTACCATATACCGGGCAAGGCAGCCAATTGACAGGAGACTACACAGGGTCTACCGACCTTGCCAATACTGGGTAAGGCAACCCAAGGAAACAGGACTGGTTCTACTGGCCTTACCATATACCGGGCAAGGCAGCCAATAGACAGGATACTACACAGGCTCTACCGACCTTGCCAATACCGGGTAAGGCAACCCAAGGAAACAGGAGAGGTTCTACCGGCCTTACCATATACCAGGCAAGGCAGCCCATAGACTAGAGGAAATAGCAACCGCTCAGTAAAGTGACTGATAGGAGTAAAACAATCACTATGATGGAGAAGAGGCTAAGTCAGTAAGTAAGCCACCAACAGCAGAGATAGTGGAGGTGTGGAGCTTAGCAATGCTCTCACAGATGGAACAACATACCACTATAGAGCAATCAGGTGTGAATGGAGCGAACCAGTACCCTGTACGTGGAATGCTATAATACTGATATAGCCGGGTGGCTTGCAGAGCGAACCAGTACCCAGTACGTGGAAAGCTATAGCACTGAGACAGCCGGATGGCTTGAGGAGCTAACCAGTACCCTGTACGTGGAACGCTATAGCACTGAGACAGCCGGATGGCTTGAGGAGCGAACCAGTACCCTGTACGTGGGACGCTATACACTGAGACAGCCAGATGGCTTGGGGAGCGAACCAGTACCCTGTACGTGGAACGCTATACACTGAGACAGCCGGATGGCTTGAGGAGTGAACCAGTACCCTGTACGTGGAACGCTATAGCACTGAGACAGCCGGATGGCTTGAGGAGCGAACCAGTCTCTTGTACAATAAACTGGCAAGATAACAATGTCGCCAAGGCGACTCAGGAACATCTGAAGGCAGGAAGGACTGGACAGGAACCAGCGAATGGAAGCAGGAACCAGCAGGCAGACGGTCAACCGGAATCAGGAACGCCGGTGGAGACTGGCAGCAGGAAGCGGAAGCTCAACCGGATCAAACAACGGCAGGAACTCTTCAACTGGAAGCACTGGAACAGGTAGAATACAGGTCAGAGGAACACAGCAAAGGCCCAGGATACTCAGGAACAGTGTAAATCACAACAGCATAGAGACAACACGAAAGGGCAGCTAAAGGGTACCCAGGCTAGGTTTAAATAGGCAATACAGGGGGGGCTGAAGCCAGCCAGCCAATGGAGAGCCCCCTACTGGTGATAGACATGAAAAGAG
>CM074724.1:184233854-184538854 GCA_037306005.1 Rhinophrynus dorsalis | reverse complement strand
CAAGACCCCACCTAGAATATGCTGTTCAATTCTGGGTGCCCTTTCTGAAAAAGGACATTATGGAACTAGAGAAAGTGCAGAGGAGGGCTACAAAACTAGTAAGGGGAATGGAAAGTTTTAGTTATGAAGAAAGGCTAGAAAAGTTAAACTTGTACACACTAGAGAAACGGCGTCTTAGAGGGGATATGATAACACTATATACATATGTTCAGGGCCCATACAAAAGGCCCTCCAAAGACCTGTTCATTAACAGAACAGTACACAGGACAAGGGGCCACCCGCTTAGACTTAAGGAAAGGACATTTAATGTACAACAGCGGAAGGGTTTCTTTACAGTAAGGACAATAAAGGTATGGAATTCACTTCCTGAGGAGGTGGTGCTATCAAATACATTAGATGCCTTTAAAAGGGGCCTGGATACTTATTTAAAAGAGCATAACATAGAGGGCTATGTACGTTAGTTTTGGGATTAATATTTAGTTAGGGCTTGTTGATCCAGGGAGAAATCGGATTGCCATTTGGAATTAAGAAGGAATTTTTTTCCCCCCATTCAAGGCAGAATTTTAAATTGCTATATTGAGGGGTTTTTTTTTGCCTTCTTTTGGATCAACGATGGTAAACAGGAATAAGAAAAGGGTTGAACTAGATGGACGCAAGTCTTTTTTCAACCTAAATTACTATGTTATATATATATATATATATATATATATATAACATAGTAACATAGTAAATTAGGTTGAAAAAAGACACAAGTCCATCAAGTTCAACCTTCGCTTCATACCTCAGTAACTGAGAATTTTATAGCTTTCCTGCTACCAATTAAATTAGTCTTTATCAGACCTTCCTGATCAGCCTACTGATAAACAGTATAACTCTGTATGTTCCCTTTTGAAAGAAATGTATCTAATCTTCTCTTAAATGTATCCATTGTATCTGCCATAACTACCTCCCTGGGCAATGAATTCCACAATTTGACAGACCTTACCGTAAAAAAACCCTTCCTCTGCTGAAGTTTAAACCTCCTTTCCTCTAATCTCAAGGGGTGTCCCCTGGTCACCTGATCAGGCCTTGGAATAAATAGCTCACCGCAGAGATCCTTGTATTGACCTCTCATATACTTGTACAATGTGATAAGGTCTCCTCTTAGTCGTCTTTTCTCTAGAGTAAATAAACCAAGTTTGTTTAGTCGTTCCTCATATGTCAAGTCCTCCATTCCCTTAATTAATTTTGTTGCTCTCCGCTGTACCCTCTCTAGTTCTAGTATATCCTTTTTCAGAACCGGTGCCCAAAATTGCACTGCATACTCAAGGTGAGGTCTTACCAATGATTTGTATAATGGCAAAATAATGTTATCCACTCTTGCTTCAATACCTCTTTTTATGCAAGACAGGACTTTGTTTGCCTTTGCTACTGTTGTTTGACACTGGTCACTGTTTCCAAGTTTGTAGTTGACAAGGATACCCAGGTCTTTTTCTAGCAACGAGTCACCTAAAATTATTCCATTAAGTTTATAAGTAGCCTTGGGATTGTTTCCTCCCAAATGCATGACTTTACACTTCCCCACATTAAACTTCATATTCCACATGTTTGCCCAATCTGACATTGTATGTAAGTCCTTCTGTAGAGAGAAAATATCCTGTTCTGAATTAATGACTTTGCATAATTTAGTATCATCTGCAAATATTGATATTTTGCTTTCTATATCTATTTCCAGGTCATTTATAAACATGTTAAAAAGCAGCGGACCCAATACTGAACCCTGAGGTACTCCACTTTCCACTTTAACTGTACTGGAGAATTTTCCATTTACAACCACACACTGTTCCCTATCCTTCAGCCAGTTTTGTATCCAATTGCAAAGGTTATCTCCTAGCCCCAATTTCCTTATTTTATACACCAGCCTTCTGTGTGGTACTGTATCAAATGCCTTTGCAAAGTCTAGATATACTACATCTACTGCCTTGCCATTGTCAAGGTTGCTGCTTACCTCCTCATAGAAGCTGAAAAGATTAGTTTGGCATGATCTATTCTTCATAAAACCATGTTGATTCGTGCTAATGATCTTATTTTTTGTGTTGTAATCCTGAATATAGTCCCTTATTATCCCTTGTAATAGTTTTCCCACTACAGAGGTCAAACTCACTCGTCTAAAATTCCCAGGTTCTGTTTTAGTTGCCTTCTTAAATAGAGGCACTATGTTAGCTCTTCGCCAATCCTGTTGCACTGAGCCTGTGGTGATAGAATCTTTAAAGAGTAAATATAGGGGTTTTGCTAACACTGCACTGAGTTCCTGAAGAACCCTTGGATGTATACCATCAGGACCAGGTGCTTTGTTGGTCTTAATTTTGTTCAGTCTTCCCATGACATCTCCTTGAGTTAACCCAATATCTATTAATTGTATTGTTTTATTTGTTACTTGAGGAGGCTCTTCTACCATTCCTTGCTCCCTTGTATATACTGATGCAAAGAAAGTGTTTAAAACATTGGCCTTTTCCTTATCCTCACTAACCAACTCACCCATCTCATTTTTGAATGGTCCAATGCACTCCCTCTTAAGTTTTTTGCTATTTATATATTTAAAAAACTTTTTTGGATTAGTCTTGCTTTCCCTTGCAATTCGAGTTTCATTATCTATTTTTGCTACCCTAATTGCCTTTTTGCAATCTTTGTTGCACTCCCTGTATTGTTCAGTTCCTTCTGACTTAAATAATTTGAATGTGTTTTTTTTCCTTGCCATTTCCTTCTTTACATGTCCAGTTAACCACATTGGCTGTGACTACCCATTGGTATATACTGTTGGGTACATTTCTGCAACCTAAACTTGAATTCTGACCATTTTTCCTCAGTATTTTTGCCTTTAAATAAAATATCCCAGTCTATGTGTTGCATTGAGGCCCTTAACAATTTGAAGTTCGCTTTTTTAAAATTAAGAGTTTTGGTTGAACCTATACATTTTTGCTTTGCCAGACTGATCTCAAATGTAACCATGTTGTGATCACTGTTTCCCAAATGTTCTCTTACCTTAATATTGGATACCATTTCTGTGTTATTAGTGATCACTAGGTCCAATACATTGTTATTTCTTGTCGGCGCTTCCACCATTTGTAACATGTAGCTTTCACGAAGTGTGTTCAAAAACCTGCTACCCTTAGCACTCTGACAGGTTTCATTTTTCCAGTTGATATCTGGATAATTAAAATCTCCCATAACTATAGTATGCCCAAACTGGGCAGCTTTCCTCATTTGCAATAGCAGTTGGGCCTCATCATTGTCATCGATATTTGGTGGTTTGTAGCATATGCCCACCAACAACTTTTTTTTACCTTTCACACCACATTTAGTCTCGATTTCTACCCATATGGACTCCACAGTTTGGCCAGTTTCCTCACTAATATCACCTCGCAAAACTGGATTTAGCTCTGTTTTCAAATATAAGCACACACCTCCACCTTTTCTATTAATTCTGTCTCTTCTAAACAGGGAATAGCCCTCTATATTTACAGTCCAGTCATGTACATCGTTCCACCATGTTTCTGTTATTCCAATTATGTCCAATTGCTCATTAACCGCCAGCAATTCTAGTTCTCCTATTTTATCTACCATACTTCTTGCATTTGCTAGCATACAATTGATTTTGAAGTCTTTACATATATTAATCCCTACATGCCTTTTTTCTTCACCTTCATTTAGTAGGAGTTCCTCCCTACTGACTAAATTTCTCCCCACCCTTTCTCCACCCCCCTGGTCATTTACTTGGACCCAGTTCCTATCTGCTCTATCTACCCCATTTTTGCTATCTATACCCCCCCTTCCTAGTTTAAAAGCTCCTCCAAGCTTCCTAGCATTCTCTCCCCTAACACAGAGGCTCCTCTACCATTTTGGTGCAATCCATCTCTTCCATATAGATTGTACCCAAGAGCAAAGTCTGCCCAGTGTTCTAAAAACCCAAAACCCTCCTTCCTACACCATTGCTTGAGCCATGCATTAAGCTCCCTGAGCTCCCTCTGCCTACCTGCACTGGCGCATGGCACAGGTAGTATTTCAGAAAATACTACCTTAGAGGTCCTTCCCTTAAGCTTGCACCCTAAATCCCTGAAATCCTTCTTTAGGGACCTCCATCTTCCTCCTATTTTGTCATTGGTTCCAATATGTACCAAGACAGCTGGATCACTTCCAGTCCCTCCCAATAATCTGTCAGCCCTGTCCGCAACATGCCGAAGCCGAGCACCCGGGAGACAGCATACTGTTCGGCATTCACGTTCCTGGCGGCAGATTACCCTATCTACCCTCCTAATAATAGAGTCCCCTATTACCACCACCTGCCTTGGTTTCTGCCTGCTCTGCATCCCATCTAGCCTGGAAGGAGGACTGTTCCCCTGGCTGCTAGAGGAATTAGCCCTCTCCAGTGTTGCCAATTCTGAGCAATTCTCATCAACATCTTCACACAATCTTGCAAATCTGTTGGACTGAGTCAACTCAGAACTGGCCTTCCTCTTCCTCTGCCCACTACTTCCCCTCCTTACTGTTACCCAGCTGCCTACCTGTCGCTCCTCATCTACAACTCCACCCTCTTCACCACTAACCCCACATACTACCTGCTCTGTGAGTTCTAAACTCCTTTCCAGGTTTCCAATGTCTCTCAATGTTGCAATATTTCTCTCCAAATCCAATATCTTAGACTCTAAAGAGAAAATATGCTCACACTTGGCACAGCGGTATGACCCCTGGAACGATTGCTCTAAGTGTTCAAACGTGATAAGATGCGCACTGCGTGAGATTGGCTAAGCTGCTATCACTCATGCTTGGTTTTACAATTCAAATAGCTTTATATTATTCTCTAATGCTCACTATATGGTAAGTAACCAACCTTAAATGTGAATGCAATAAATCCTTTGAAATGATAGTCACCAGATTCCTTCTAACTCTTCACCTGGAACCAGTCACTTGTAATAGCAGTCTCACAGAGCCGGCTCCACAGAGCTAATGGACTGTATTTATAGTAACTAGCAGCCAGGTGAAATCCCTTAGCAATCAGCCCTAATCATACAGGCCAGAGAAAAACCCAATAAACAGTTTTTTAACTCTTGCAATACCCACACAAATTTTTTTTTTTTTTTGTAAACCTTAATAAAATACCAATAAAACACCAAACACACTCTTATGTACTTAACCAGATTCCTTCTAACTCTTCACATGGAACCAGTCCCTTGTAATAGCAGTCCCCTGTATTTGAATTCCCCTGTTTTAAATTCCCGCACTTACCACACTTCTGCACTTGAATTCCCCTGTTTTAAATTCCCACACTTACCACACTTCTGCACTTACACTCTGATGCAAGATTCACACGTTCAAGTATTTACTATGTATATGCTATTTAATCCAGGAATCCACTGTAACATGACGCCTTGTATCATAAGCTGGATACCTCTTTTATAGTTCCCTTCTCCCTCAGAATAACACTCCAATAGTAAACTGACCCTCCTGTTCCCAAACATCAGCCGGGACTTGATGAAGGGAAGAACTCTCTTTTATTGACTCAAACACACAGCTTATACACACTACAGAGACTCTTATCTAGATCAGCATGCAAACGAATACTTGGGACAGTGTTTCTATGCTTGACCAATCAGTCGCCAGCATCCTTATCAGGATAAGAATGCAGATTAAGACTTGAAATCATACATTCTTAACTGGCTCATCAATAACCTCCTCTGATTGGTCAAGGAAGCACAGCAGGAATCAATTAACATTCCTTAGCACAGGCCTGGAGTAGAGTGGAAGCAAAGCCCCACCCCCCACCATCTCTGCACTCCAGAAATGAAGTTGAAGCAACTATGGCTAAGCTCAGTCTATGGGTGTTTGTCTTTTGGGTAGAAATAGTCTGAAGACATGAGATCCAATATCTCTAACACACCAATATCTCCCATGGTCGCCACAGTTCCGTCACATCCACCAATTACAAACACAGCAATTAGTCACTCCCACCACACCAGACTTCAATTATTTGCTTGTCTCACAGCAAAGAGAGGGAAAATTTAACTTAATTAGAAAATATCGTCTCTCCGCTTGATATGACAGCAAATATATTGTGCCACGTAAATATAAATAGCAAAGTCCAAACCTGAGCACTATTCCAACCTAGTATGGATTCACTCCGTCTATACATACAGGTGTGTTGGTGTTAACTTTAAATCATGGCACTTTTAGGGCCTTCCTCCACTCTATCCAGCGGGTGATGTTCACCGGTGCACAATCTATATGTAGATTCCCCTCTATCCAGCAAATAATGGAAACCGGTACACAATCAATGGGTCAACTCCGCTCTATCCAGCGTATGGTATTGTTACGGTTTTAATGACACTCAGACTCAGTAGATGAATAAAACACAGTTTTACTGAACAGGTTTAGGGAATATAACCCTCACGGGTCCAGCTGTATAGGTAACACAATACAATACTGACACAGGACAGGTTATGGCAAACATACAATGTATACCCACACAGGTCCAGTATATGTACAAAACAGACCATACAATATACTGACACAGATCATGTTATGCTCGTGTTAAGTCAAACCGAGGCAGCCAGGAACAGGTTACTATTAGGCCAATACAGCGAGTCGGTACACAGGGATCACACAGAGAACTGGAACAAGCGATGGCAACGGAAACACCATGAAAGGGCAACAGCGAAGTGACAGGACCCAGTATTTAATGAAAAATACTGGGCGGGACAAGGTACTGCAACCAATAAGAGTTAGCTGTGAGAGAGGCTGACAGAATGTCACCAGGAAGCACAGGGACCGTGATAGGTATAAGCCGATGCACAATGAACGTGTCAGTATAGTCTGACCTGGCACCAATCCTTAGAGTTGAAAGCTCCCACTGCGGCCCAGTGTTAGTTTGTATGTAGCGTCAGTGCACACCTGTTGGTCATTCTTATCGATGATCAGAGTATGGAGTGCTCCGTAGTGAGGTTCCTTGCCACGGGCCAATATTCACTTTTTCAGTGGACAAAGCCTTACACCATGTACATACTAGTGACCGTATGCAGCAATATAAAATAAAAAGGTGCAAACTACTGTACAAGATTACGCATTTCGTATCTATGATACTTCCTCAGGGCTAATGCTGTGCAGTCTCTTGGCGCCTATTTAAATATAATCGTTAAAATTCAGTGCACCAATCCCGATGCTATTAAATGGAAGGTATCTCTTAAAGATAATGTCGCCAGTCAGAACTGTTCCTCCAGCACCATAAGATGATAGTGAAGACAGGTGAACCTAACTCCCACTCCTGTGGTAGATGGGAGAATCAAGCCTATCCACCGGAGGATCAGTGACAGTCTGGGTGCCCCACTATAACAGAAAACCTAAAAAAATAAAACCCACAAAGATTATAATAATAATGAAAAGAATTAAAATAAAATAATAAAAATAAAAGAATAATACAAATGAAAATCAAATGATAATAGAAATAATAATAATGAAAATAATAATATTGATAATTTTTAAAGTATGAACCTGATAAATATAAAATAAATAGAATGAAACCTAAAATAAACAATAAAATTATGTGAAAAAAAAAATAAATATATATATATAACATAAAAAAATAGATTAATAAATGAATGAGAAAAAGATCTAGACAAAGGTACTAGCATCCAATTTATCATTATGACCCCTAGGAGTTAGGGTGTCACAATAATAAATCCACAAACTCTCTTTTTTGGCACAACTGATGGAAATGCTGTCCCTGAGGTAAAGCAGACAAAATTCTCTCCTAAGGCATAACTGCTGTGCCTTCCATATTACTATTATGGTATTTTTGATAGTGTATAGCTAATGATCTTCAGTCAAAATGGCCCTTCTGTGTTCTAGGAGTCTCTCTTTTAACCTCCTCTTAGTACGCCCTATATATTTATATGTTGTGCCTTCCATATTACTATTATGTTTTTTTTTTTTTTTTTTTTTGTTTTAAAGCTTTATTGAAGTATATGAAAGTGGTTACATAAAAAATGGACCCTGCAAGGTCCAGAACCAGCTAGGAACAAAAACATCAAGGTAAGTTAACATTAGTCAAAAGTGAACCCATAGTGAGAGCTGGACCAAAGGTCCAGACAGTCAGCAAAAAACCGCTGCCCTCATTATAAACCATGAGAACAACGGAGTAGAGGCCATAGAGAAAACAAGCACAAAAAAAAACAAAGAGACACAGCAAAACAAAGATAGAGACTGAACCAGAGAAACTACAGAGAAAAAGAAGAAGGAGAAGACAGAGAAAGGGGAACGAAAGTAGGAAGGGAAGAGGGAGGAGGGGGAGGGGGGAGCCACCAACCCACGGAGTGTGCCACAGGCCAGGTAGGCCAAGTCACTTAAGTGGACTCACTAAAAGCAATCCAGTGGGACCACGTCTCCTCAAAAGCGCAGCCAGAGGCATGCCTGATAGCCATCAGTCTCTCCATCAGCATAGTCCTGGAGACTTCCGCTAGCCAATCAGCGTGGGTCGGCACATAGACCGTACGCCAATGTCTAGGTATGCATATCTTAGCAGCATTGAGTAAATGGGTGAATAAACGCCTATGAGGGCGTCCGTCACCTAACACACCGGGTACCTCATTCAAGAACATAATCAAAGGTGACAAAGAAATAGGCGACAAGAGAACCCTCAACATGGTCCTCTCTATATCCCTCCAGTAGACTCACAACCTCGAACAAGCCCACCAAATGTGAGACAGAGTCCCGTGGTCCTCACCACACCTCCAACAGTCCTGGCTAACCGAAGGGTAATATTTATGCAACAAATCAGGAGTCCTATACCACCGATTCAGAAGTTTATAATTAAGCTCAAGCATAGCCGCATTCCTGGAACAGAAAGCCGTGGATCTCACCATCCTACTCCAGTCTAAATTTGAAAAAGACATTCCCAAATCTGATTCCCACCGAGAACGACAGGGCTGTGTAGGGAGAATAGTGGTAGCAGAACTCAGTAGGCGATAAAAAGCAGAAATATTACGGGAGCGGGGAGGGTGGGACATGAGGAGCTTCTCAAAAGGTCGAAGATCACGTAGTAAAGCAGTCGTATCAGAATGACTCAAAATAAAGCTGCGAAGTTGTCTATATCGCCACCACTCACCCGAAGGCAAATCCAGCGCAGACTGTAGTTCCGCAAAATCCTCCAATTCCCCCCGGGAATGCATGGGCAACAACCTACCCTGATCAAGCCAGGGGGTAAATGCAGAGGAATCCATACCCGGAGAAAATGCCGGATTCCCCAACAGAGGAGTAAGCGGGGAGGGCTGAGAAGAAAAATCGGGAAATCAAAGATTCGCAGAGAAGGGGTAAGTATAAGTGTAGACGACCCAACCTTCTTCAAGGCATCCCTGGGAAGCCTGGGAAGTCCCGTCAAAGGCCATGGCGAAACTAAGTCCGAAAGCAGACGCACCCAAATCTTCTCCTCTCCCGAATGAAACCAATGAGCCATCATAGACAGATGCACTGCCTGATAGTATTTGATCACCAGGGGAAGACCCAGTCCCCCCTCCCTCCTATTCAGAGCAAGCATTCGAGAACTGATTCTAGCAGGCTTGTCTGCCCATATGAATATGTTAAGGGCCCGTTGAAAGGTCTTCAGAAACGCTGTCGATAAAGATATGGGCACCGTTTGCAAGAGGTAAAGTAGTTTAGGGATAACTGACATCTTGACTAGGTTAATGCGACCCAACCATGAAACATATAGGGGACGCCACCTTTGAAGATCCCGCCGAACATGTTCCAGGAGAGGGGAATAGTTCAAAGAAAACAAGTCTCGGGAACGGGAAGAAAGATAGACACCTAGATTTTCAGCCTACCCGGAGCACAGTGAAAAGTGGAGATCCGCGAGATTGCCTCCTTGAGTTCAGCAGGAATGGATACAGCCAAAAGCTCCGATTTAGAAATGTTAGGTTTGAAGTTCGACAAGATGCCGAAAACTCGAAGCTCCTCCAAGACCACCGGGAGGGATTTGATAGGGTCCGTGACCACCAATAAAAGATCATCAGCGAATAACGCCAATTTATGCTCCATGGACCCGGAGCAGAGCCCCTGGAACCCAGGGTTGTTACGTAGGGAGCAAGCCAAGGCTTCCATGGTCAAAATAAAAATAAGTGGGGAAAGGGGGCAACCCTGCCTTGTGCCGTTTCACAGAGGGAAAGGATCAGATGAACCACCTGAAATCCGGACCCGGGCAGAAGGAATGGTATACAGGGCTCGGACGAACGTACGGAAGCAAGGACCAAGACCTAGATGGCATAGGCAACTTTCAATAAAGGCCCAAGACACCCTGTCAAAGGCCTTTTCCGCATCGACAGAAAACAGTAGAGTAGGGATTTGTTGCTGTTGTGCCATCTCGATCAGCTGTATAATCCTGATGGTATTGTCCCTAGCCTCTCTACCCGGTACGAACCCTGTCTGGTCTCGACCAACCACAAAAGGCAAAAGGGGGCGCAGCCGATTAGCCAGAATCTTGGCATAGAGCTTAATATCGGTGTTGAGTAGTGAAATAGGTCTGTAACTCCCAGGCAATTTTGGGTCCTTGCCCTCTTTGGGGATCAGAATAATATGAGCCTCTGAGAATGCTGGGTAGGATGTAATCTGTTCTGGTAGACAATTGAATACTTCCATCAAGATAGGAGAGAGCTCCGGGAGAAATGTCCGATAAAAAAGCACAGGAAAGCCATCCGGACCCGGGCTGCGATTGGCGGCGAGTTGTTTAACCCCATCCGCCAAGTCTTGAGGTCGTATAGCAGACTCCAAAGCGCTAGCCTGACCTCCAGACAATTTAGGCATCCCGGATGCCCTCAAATAGGATGCAGCAGCCTCCTCTGTATTTTGATCAGAAGATGGAGGGAGATTATATAGATCCGCGTAAAAACTGCGGAAAGACTCCACTATCCCAGGGATATCCCAATGAATACATCCCACAGCATCCTCTATCTGAGTGATGGGAGCATGAGCTCGTGGACCCCTCACCAACTGGGAAAGTAATCTACCAGATTTGTTATTGTATTCATAGAATTCACTACGTGCCCACTCCATAGAGCGGGCTACCCTGGAGCGCATGAGATGCGTAACCTGGTCCCTCAGATCATTCAGGGATCGCAGCATCTCCGGATCTAAAGAAAGCATATAAGAAGCTTCCAACAACTGTATGGAAGCAAGTAAGTCTCGAATTTCCGCGTCATTGCGTTTCCTTCTCCTGCCCGAAAGGCTGATAAAAATCCCTATCAGATAGCACTTCAGGGATTCCCACACCCCTAGCACCTCAGGAACAGAATGCAAATTCACATTCAAGAATTCGACAATCAAGGAGCGTATCTCCGCACATACTTGAGGATCCTCCAATAAGGAGGTATCCAGACGCCACACCGAAGATCTGGGGACAACCTTCGGAATCTCCAATGTCAAGAGCACCGGAGCGTGGTCTGACCAGGTGATAGGCAGTAATCGAGCAGAAGACAGGTAGGAAAGATGCGCTTGCGAAAGAAAAATATAATCAATCCTAGAGTAGGAATTAGCCGGATGAGAGAAGAAAGAATAACCACGTGTGGTAGGGTTAGACAACCTCCAAGTGTCAACTAAGGAAAGGAGGTGGATAGACTTAAAGGGATAGTAATACTTCGTTTTAACTTTATTTTATTTTGTAGGCATTAAAAAAACATGAAGAATGATATAAGTCTTATCTCTCAAACCTTTATGGTTTATGAGATATTCACAAGCAAAGTTTCCCCCTCCCTCCCCTTTTACTGATGCCACACTCTTCAGCCTGAGCATAAGGGAGGTGGCCAGGTAGACTGCAGAGAGGGACAATCTTCAATTAAGATAAAGGGAAAAACCTGAAAAGCTTGTCAAGGGGGGCAGGGATTTCATTGTTTTCATGGGAATAAGAGTGTCCCCTTCTGTTATCTGTCCAGTCTATGGACTGCATTCCACATCTGAGAAGAGATTGTTTACACTAGGTAAAAGGGGCGGGAGGGGGAAACTTTGCTTGTGAATATCTCATAAACCATAAAGGTTTGAGAGATAAGACTTATATCATTTTTCATGTTTTTTTAATGCCTACAAAATAAAATAAAGTTAAAACGAAGTATTACTATCCCTTTAACAGTAGCAGAGAGGTGGGAATAAGGAAGGGAAGATCTAGAGGACTAACAATCCACCGCTGGGCACAGAGAGACATTCAAGTCCCCACCAACTATCACTATCCCAGACTGGAACTCACCAAGCCTAGCCAATATGTCCACCAAAAAATCCCACTGACCCTCATTGGGGGCATAGATCGAGGCCACCGTGAGCGTCAGATCCCCCACTTTACCCTTAAGGAAAAGAAAACGCCCATCGTTATCTTTGAGAATGTCAAGAAGTATGAATGGAACAGAGCTATGAAACAGAATACCCACACCACGTTTCTTACAAGGTGCCGAGCTAAAATGTTGAGTGGGGTAATTCCTATGAGACAATCTCGGAGGTGCGGAGGCCATAAAATGAGTCTCCTGGAGGAAACAAATATGAGCATGATAACGCCTGCATTATTGAAATACTAGGCTACGCTTATGGGGGGAGTTCAACCCCTTAACATTCAGAGAGAGAGTATTAAGTTTAAACATGTCAGCCATTGTATAGGAGCAACCGGTCAACCCGGGCATCAAAAGCTAGAGGCCCCCACCCCCCCAAAGGAAGTACACGATGCGTGAGGAGAAGGAGATAGTAGAGGAGCAATAAAAAGGGAAAGTGAAGAGGAGAAGAGGGGAAGGTAAAAGCAAGTATACAGAAGCGGAAGAAAAGAAATAGAAAAGTACGAAAGAGAAAAAAAAGCAGGCCTCTCCCCATAAAAGGACTGAGGAGCCAACCGAACAAAATCATAATAACCGCAAACTGCAGAGAAGAAGCCCATTTTAGCTTAAAGCGGTAAAAAATTGGGGTGTGGAAAATACACCAGCACATAAACGAACAACTCATCACAATTGCCCTCATAGTAGCACAAGAAAAGAGCAGAAATCCCCCCCCAGGTCAACGGAGCAGACAGTAGAGAACAAATGTACTCCACCCCGCTCCCGTACCCTCAGAAAAGCACAGGAGGACATCCAAAATGACCTGGGGAAAACCAGGGTTCCCACTCCGCCAGAGACTAACTGGCTAATTTATATGAAAAAAAACAGATCGAACACACCTAACACATAATTTCCTGAAGCATTGTGTAGTAAAGGTATACCAAGACAAGGAACCTCTAGACCCCTCCACCCTCCAACATATAGCAGCCTGGAACCAAACCACACGGGCATCCCAGAGCTCCAAAGGGCGCATAGCACTCCCTAGAGCTCCGAGGCTATCAGATGGTCCCCTCCAACAAGGAGGGTCAGACCAATAATCAAAGATGTTAGAATAAGACTAGACAGCGTGTGGCTGAGTCCAAGCTAATATAAAAGGGGGAAACATTAGCTAACAAAAAGGCAAGTAGGTCATAGATCAGCATGCTTCACAAAGAAAAACAAGGATATGCATTGGATACCAACCCTAATAAAGAGGGACCCATCCCCCACCCCTGGGACAACCCTGAAGAAAAAAAAAAAAAAATGACAGGTGTAAAAAGAAGCTTCAGAACAAATAAGTGACAAGACATATTATAATATAACATTCTCCCACGACAATAGACTGCAAACCGAATCCCCCCCAAAGAGGATACGTGGACGACAGGGACGGGCCTCCTCCAAAAACCAAAGGAAACCCCCCGTGGTCCACGCCACTCTCCCACCCACCCACCCCCCTCCTGAGAAACACATATCGAATCCCCACAGCAACCATGGGGGCATACAGAGCTCAAAAACTAAAACCCCCAAAAAGGGATAAGAATACCCCCCCAACTATTCATAACAAGAGTGAACCCCGGGCAGGGAAGAAATCCCGACCGAGGGGCGCCCCAACCTCTATTTCCCCCGTCGGCGCCCCCCCCCCCGAAGGAGAGGGATCTGAGGGGGTACTACATTAACCCCCCAACAAAGCAAACCACAAATGAAATGGGTAAATAACAAAATAAGCCTTAGTCCATTCCAGGGGAAGAACCACCAGCACGAATCCTGTCCGCCCGTCTTTTCCTGGGAGTCACCTCGGCCCAGGGCTAGGGCTGCAAGGCCCTAGACAGATTCTGTTTCTTGTGAATGATAGGGTTCCAGAGCTGAACTTGAGCAAAATTCAGCTGGTTGCACAGTTTCGCTGCATCCTCCGAGTCTTTCACAGTAAAAGTGGAGCCCTCATGGGTCACTAGTAGAGCAAAAGGAAAACCCACCTGTAGGCAATGTGATTATTCTGGAGAGTGTCCGTTAGGGGTTTGAAGGCCCTGCGAAGTTGGAGAGTATAGGCAGACAGGTCATTATATAATTGTAAGTCTGAGTCCTCCCACCGCAGAGAGTGCAGTTGGCGAGCTAAGCGCATAAGTTCATCCTTTTGGCGAAATGACTCCATACAGCAAATAACATCTCTAGGGCGCTTGCCATTTTGGGCCCTAGGTCTCAAGGCCCGGTGAATCCTCTCAATGTGGATCTGTGCAGGGTCAATTTTCAAAATAGAGGCAAAGATCTTTATAGCAGTTTCCCTCAGGTCTTGGGGTAGAACCGAATCTGTAAGGCCCCTGATCCTGACATTGTTGCGCCTGCCACGATTCTCGATGTCGTCCAAATGAAAGCGTAGTTTCGCGATCTCCTCCTCCTGATCAACCAAGCGCTTGGTCAGGTCTCGTTGGTCCGCAAGAACTGAGGTGTGTGCATCTTCCATATCCGCCACTCGCTCCCCAATATGTCTCACATCAGTACAGAGGTCCGCAATATCATTCCGAAGAGAATCACGGAGCTTGTCCATCAGGGTTTCCAAGTCGGTTCTCGTCGGCAAAGAGCGAATGTCGTCCTTCGTAGCAAAGGAGCGGGGATCAATCGCCCCGTTAAAAGATCCAACGTCCACTACTCGTAGAGGATCTCTGGCGGTCGAGTCCTCGCTATTCACAGGTAAGTCCGCCATCTTGGGATCAGAATGGCACGTCAAAGCCAGTTGTCGGGGGATGGCGTTTTCTTTAAGGAATCCCGTTATCTTTTGGGACTTGGAGCGTCTCCCTCACATAACAGAACACTCCTAGGGTGTGGGGTATAGGTCAAAGTCCGAATACACTGCCAATGAAAGCTTTAAATCCAGTTAGAAGCAATTGTGATTAGAAGCAGTCTCAGGGTTCCTGAATAAGGGCCCAGATATGCCACAAAGTCAGAGGGAATTTCTGCTTGACAGCATTGAGTTCATTTTAAATACTATTTCCAGTTCCAGGAAACGTTTTACCACCAGGTGAGGGGAGCCGCCATGGGGGCCAGCTTTACCCCCAGCTATACTAACCTATACGTGGGGGCATAGGAGCTGGAACATGTGTGGGGTGCAAACTTGGGGGCGAGGCTGGTCTTCTATGGAAGATATATTGATGATCTGCTCCTCATCTGGAGGGGAGATGCACTGGAACTGGAAAACTTGATTTGTCATTGGAATTACAACCAAAAGGGTCTCTTGTTCACTTACAATATTGATAAATAGAGCCAAACTATTTAGATCTCGTGCTAATGCATGAAGATAATGAAATAATTACACAAACTTATATTAAACCTACAAATCTTAAAATTATCTTCACTATGGAAGGTTCCAGTTGGAAAGGTGGAAGGCAGGAATACCAGGAGGGCAATTCCATAGAATTTGTCGTAATTGTAAGAGAGACAGAGACTTCCATACTCAGTCTCAAACACTCAGTGACAAATTCATCCACAGGGCTTACTCTAAGGAGCTGGTATCCAGTTCCTATCACAGGGTGGTAGCCATGGAGAGGAATGAAGTCCTGAGTATGAAAAAGACTGTAAGACAGAAGGATGGACTCAGTGCACCAAAGGTTGTCACAAAATTCAGTCGGGCTCAGGTGGATATCAAAAAGACCTTAAAGAAACATTGGCATTTATTACAGCAAGATCCAATACTAAGATATAGACCCAAAGGTGATTTATACTAAGAATAATAACTTAAAAAATATATTTTCTAAAAATAAACCACCCAGAAAAGAAAAATAGGCAAAGAACTTTCTCACATCATGTGGGATATTCAAATGCAGAGTCAAACGTTGTATTGCTTGTGCCTTTATCTATCATAATATTAGGGAGTTTAAAGATGGAAGAGAACAAATACACTTGATTAAAGATCACATTACCTGCAATACCAGCTATGTCATATATAGTATTTGTTGTCCTTGTGATAAAAAAATTAATAGGGCGTACTAAGAGGAGGTTAAGAGAGAGATTCCTGGAACACAGAAGGGCCATTTTGACAAAAGATCACAAATATCCATTAGCTATACACCATCAAAAATACAATAATAGTAAAATGGAAGGCATTACAGTTATGCCCTTGGAGAGAATTTTGTCTACTTTACCTCAGGGACAGCATTTCCATCAGCTGTGCCAAAAAGAGAATTTGTGGATTTATTATTGTGACACCTTAACTCCTAGGGGTCATAATGATAAATTGGATGTTAGTATCTTCATCTAGATCTTTTTCTCATTCATTTATTCATCTATTTTTTTATATTATATATATATATTCACATAATGTTAATGTTGTTTATTTTTAGGTTTCATTCTATTTATTTTATATTTATCAGGTTCATACTTTAAAAATTCTCAATATTATTATAATCATTATTATTATTTCTATTATCATTATTATTTGATTTTCTTTTGTTTTATTCATTTATTTTTATTATTTTATTTTCATTCTTTTCATTATTAATCTTTGTGTTTTTTTTTTTAGGTTTTCTGTTATAGTGGGGTACCCAGACTGTCACTGATCCTCTGGTGGATAGGCTCGAATCTCCCATCTACCATAGTTGTGGGAGTAAGGTTCCCCTCTCTTCACTATCATCTTATGGTGCTGGCTGAGCAGTTCTGATTGGCGACATTATCTTTAAGAGACACCTTCCCTTTAATTTAATAGCATCGGGAGTGGTGTACTGAATTTTAACACATATTTAAATAGACGCCAGGAGACTTCACAGCATTAGCCCTGAGGAATTATCATAGATACGAAATGCATAGGCTTGTACAGTAGTTTGCGCCGTTTTATTTATTTTATATTGCTGCATATGGTCACTAGTATGTATATGGCGTAAGGCTTTGTCCGCTGAGAAAGAGAATATTGGCCCGTGGCAAGGAACCTCCGTACAGAGCACTACATACTCTGGCCATCGATAAGAATTACCAATAGGTGTGCACTGACTCTACATTGTCGGGCTATTTATATGAAGGTATCCAAAGGGTTAAACAGAGAACCACACAGGTTGGATTTCTTCACTTAAATAGGCAAATGACAATATAAAATAATTCGAGAACTTTATCTTTAGTATGTATTGACACGCTACTTCACAGTAACGAATTGATCACAAGAATCAATCCTTCATATTTGTGCAAAAATATATATTTTATTAAAATACAATATATATACAAGTATCAGCAACAATGAAATATATAAGTGACTAGCAATTATAATAGGTACATAGAAAATCAAACCACACTTATTATAAAGACTACCAGCGGTGCAAGGGTTAACCACACATAGGTATATTCAGAGGTATAATAACAATAATTGCATTCAGCAGCATAGAATAGGTTAATTGATTGTTACAATTAATATAATACAGTTGGCTGCAGGGTCTCTTAATACCTCTGCCCCAGAAACTGTACAGACTATGCCAATTATGATGTAAGGGGTATTGCGAGATGAATTAAATAATTCCTCTAACAATTCCTTGTATCATATATCAATAATAATTAAATTTAGGGAATGACTGGAATAAAATCCCAGATTTAAATCACTATATTTTAATTATCTACTGAATTCAATATTGAATACCTCTGAATAAAATATATAAATTGCAATTAATATAGTCAAACAAAGATTATATAAATAATCTACCAGAATTAATCCAGTAACATATGTCTATAAAGTAACCAACTTCAGGCAACATATATTATGACAATAGCAACCTATATAAAACCTGTAGGCACTCCAAGGGTTAACCCACACGTTTAAAACAGATGCCACACGCAGAAGTTATTTTGTCTATAAGGTAACCTTCCAATTTCAAAATATAAACCTGGCACATATACAAAGAACTTTAGAATGCACACCACAAATAAATAGGCAAACAGCAGTTAGAGAGTTAATAAATGAATTCCAAGAATTCCCTTGATTAACTATCAGCTATTATAATTTTACCAGAAACACAATATTCTAGACATACTCAAAATTATATTAACCAATATAAACAAGGATAAATATATCTCACTGCTATCTCTATTTTATGATCTCTCTGGTAATTTATAACAATTAATTAATTAATTAATTCTGCATAATTTCTTAATAACTATGCTAAATATATAGCAAATTAGAATATTTTCCATAAAACTGGCCAGGCTTCTATGGACAAATATATATATATATATATATATATAATTTTCCTCAATTATCGAGGAAATATACTTATTTTGAAATTAGGCAGAATTAGAATAAATATAATATAATTACCAGGTCAATCAGTGTGGATTTTTGAAGTTATAAGGTGTGGTCAGGAATTTTCTCAGCAAAGCCTTCTTCTATCAGGAATCACCAGGAGTTCTTATTCAGGAAGTCACCCAGAGAAAGACCTTCTGTTTCAGCCAGTTAAGTTTAGTCAAAGACCCTTAGCTAAGAGTAATTGGGGATTATATTTGCAATTTTTGCCTTATCAGTTATCCCCACCTTTTTCTGATGATTGGACAAAGATCCATCTCATTATACCGTGACATCACCGGTCTGCCCTGATTGAATATTAATATATCCCTAATTATTCAAGGAATGTGGATAATCCCAGTCATAATGCTCTCAAGACTCTAGATGGCACTCTTACTCTACTTTAGAATTTTACCTATAATCAGTTTTATGTCAGATCATGTGGCTTTCGTCAAGACTGGGAAAGGTCAGTAGGGTTATCAAAAACCTCATAAACCAGTCATTTTGCTATGTCTTTCACATAAGGGAGTCCGTCTCTCTCAGCCACATTGTCTCCAACTGACTATCCATCTGCCATTAAACTGACATTGTTATTTTTACTCCCTACCTTGGACTAATGGCTCATTGTTCACATATGATGTAATTTGAACACATTTTAAACAGCATTTCAGCTAATTCTACAATTAGAATTAACCCTGTATGGTCCCCCAGGACAAAGTCTCTGACATAATCCCCCTTTTAGCAAAAGATTTTCTAACTTGATAAAAGTTCTAAAATATTATTGCTAAACTGGAGGAGACTGTTGTCATCTTCGTCCTGTGACTGGGATCGTCTCCGAAGTTAATACAGTTCGCTTCAGTTCATCAACTACTTAATGGCATCGGCTTGTTCACAAAAGACGAGGCACTTATTGTTCTCTTCAATAGATGGAACAATCTCTCTGATTAGAGAATCCATATACCAATTTTGTTGATAGGAAGACATTGTGTCTAATACGAATAGTTGCTTGGCCTACTCAAGGATCTCCATTGTTTTGGCTTGAGCTGAAAAGGCATGCAGATCATATCAGACTCCCAGTTTTGGAACAGGTGATGGGAGAAATAGCAAATTCTTCTTGGATGGTGATTTATGGGAGCAGGTTGGCAGAACTCCTCTAGGATCCAAATTCTTCTCCGTTAGGATGGCCTCCGGCATCTCTTGCCCAATGGTTCTTTGGTAAAGACACTGGAACCACGCTTGGCTGTGTCCAGAACTCCTGTCACAGAAGAAGGATGAATCACATCATGGCTTTGGCTGGAACTCCTGCAATTGAAGGAGGATGATCCACATCACGGCCTTGGTCTTGACGTCCATAACCATGGCAACTGTCAATTGACCTCACTCTTTTAAGGACTCTTTGGTCTAAAAGAAATGACACATGAATGATCTCATATTGATACATTTGTTGCATGTATACATACATGACAATACAGTTTCAATCAGTATCCCTATGACCATGGTACTGTTATGATTACTGTATATTGATTTTTGCACAAGTTTGCTTGTGGCCCTTGCTAGCCTTAAGCTAAACTATCATAAACTAACACTGTCTGTCTTTACTCTTCCCCCTTTTATAGAGGAATGACCCTCAGCCGTATGCTACAAACAAAACCTGGTCAAAAGGAAAAATAAAATTAGCATAACAACATTTTCAGAGAATCGTAGAGCATCAAACCATTTGTTGACGAGATATGTTAGAGTGTTAGTGGGGAACATACATGCCACACAGACAGACAAAAGAGAGAGAGGCGTATTCACTGAAACAAAAGAAGACAAGAAAACCAAATATGACAATGTCAATTATACAATCAAGGATACTCATCCATCCAATGATTAATTAGGATCCTTGTTCTTCTTCCGCTTCTCCTTCTATGATCTGTAACTGAGATTTAGGGTGACAAGCACGCAGTTGGTTTATATGAACCCACTTCTCTACAATTTCACCATTAATAGGGATAGAAACCTTATAGGCCACTGGAGATAATTTATCAGTAATGATATATGGCCCTCTCCATGAGGGTAAGAATTTCTTTTCTTTTACCTGGTTTCTTGCAAAATTGTACAGATAAACACGATCATTTACCTCATACTCCCTTTTGGTGGTTTTTAGGTCATAGTAAGTCTTATTACTTACCACTGCTTTTTCCAGATTTTTCTGAGCAAACGCAAATGCATGTTGTAAATGCTTGCGTAACTGGTCTATGTATTGGTGTGTTGTGGAGGCATTAATTAGATTTTGATCGGACGTACGGTATAGCAAGTGCTGGGGAAGGACCATCTTTCTACCTGTCATTAATTCAAATGGTGACATTTTCATGGCTGCACTGGGAGTAGCCCGAATAGCCATGAGAACTAGGGGTAGTTTAAGATCCCAATCCTTACCTGATTCCTTAACAAACTTCTTGAGAATGTTAACAATGGATTGATTATATCGCTCCACCCCACCACTTGACGCAGGACGGTAAGCGATATGTAATTTACGTTTTACCCCCTAGAGTTTCCAAAGTTTGTTCATCACTTCGCTGGTGAAATGACTACCTCTGTCAGATTCAATCCTCTGCGGTAGGCCAAACCTGGAGACCACATGGTTAATTAACAAAGCAGCATCGGTTTCTGCCGTATTATTGTTTGCGGGTAAACATTCAACCCATTTGGTGAACAGACAAGTAACCGTTAGCATATACTTGTTCCCCCTTGCTGTCCTAGTAACCGGTCCTATAAAATCTATTTGAATATCCGACCACGGTAATGACATCCCCCTCTTCTGTAGTGGTGCACGATGAGTGGGGCCAGATGGTTGGAATTGGGAACACACCAAACAACCTTGACAATAGGTTTGTACATCTTTAAGCATATGAGGCCAATATGCATAATCGCGGAGAATCTCATACGTGATTTTATCACCGCGATGACCTGAAGTAGGTGCATCATGAGCATGCATTAAACCTCTAAATGCAGTAGGTACAACCCATTGTTGTATTCCATTTTTAGAAGTTCTGATTAACAGACCATCTTGTATATGGAATTGGGCCTTGGACCTCATCAAGATCCTTAAGTCTTCTTTTCCCACCCATTCCTCGTCAGAAATTGGGTGGTTTAGGGGGTCTTCTATGTGCTTATAGAATAGCCCTATGATAGGGTCCCACTTTTGACTTGTAATCAAGTCCTCACTAGGTGAGTCTTGAATCCACTGTGCTACCGGGGTGTCTGCTTCGTTACGGGCTTGTTGCCTAGTAATGGCATTTACCTGTACAGGACCCAATAGATGGGATATATCTAAGGCCTCTCCCTTAAGGGCGCCTTCTTTAGCCAATTGATCGGCTAGATCATTACCTTGTTTTTCAGGGCCTAGGACCTTAGAATGCCCCTTGTTCTTTTTCCAATAGATGGTAAGGCCATTTGATGTTACGAGATTGTCAACCTCACAAAACAATTTACCATGTTTCACTGGTTTATTATTGGATCGGAACATATGGCTTCTTTTCCAACCTGGGAGGTATTCTACAAAGCTATGGCGAACATAATTAGAATCAGTTATAATGACAAACTCCTTTATGTTATGCTCAATAGCTAAGAGGACTGTCTTATAGACTGCACAGAGCTCTGCCACTTGGCTACTCTGTGGTCCTAGACTATATCCTTTAGATAAAATAGGGCACTCACCTGTCCAGGTAATCCCGATACCTACCACCAGTTTTCTTTCAGTGCCAGTAGTGACATGGTAAGAACACCCGTCAATGTACGCGGTTGGTAAGGTTGTGCAATAATTCTCGTCAAATGCCTTATAGGGGGAAAGCAATTGTTCCTCAAGGTAATCGTCTCCACTGGTAGCAGTCTCCGTGGGAGGTGCTGAACAATCATGGAGCTCGGCGAGTCCTTGAGCTACAGGATTCTTCCTGTTTTGCTTATACCTAATTTCTAATGGCCATCCTTGTAGGGATAAAGTCCAAGAGGTGATCCTACTATTGGAGAGGTGTCCTTCCTTTATCCGGTCACTTTGCAAATACTGCAAAAGGCTGATGAGCGGTTTCAATGATGATCTTCTCACCCTGAATAAAACTCCGAAAGTTCTGTAATGCCCAAACAGTAGCCAATAAAGCTTTCTCACAGTCATTAAATTTAATTTCCACGGAAGACAGGGATTTGCTAGCATATGTGATAACCTTATTCAGGTTATCCTGCTTTTGATACAAAACCCCGCTGAGACTAAGATTAGTGAATCCTGTCTCAAGAAAAAATGGCTTACCTCCTTCTGGATAAGCCAGACAAGGAGCCTGGGTGAGTCTACTCTTGAGCTCAGATACGGCATGTTCCTGAGCTTCACCCCAGATCCACGGTTGAGCTTTCTTCAATAATAACAACAATGGTTTAGTTATTTCTGAATAATTATCAATAAACTTCCGGGAATAATTCATCATGCCTAGGAAGGATCTCAATTCATGGAGATTAGTTGGTGTTTTAGATTTAACTATCGCTTCCACCTTCTTTCTTTGTGGGTTTAACCCTTCGGTGGTCACCTCATGACCAAGAAAGTTAACTTTGGTGCGGCACATCTGTGCCTTTTTGAGCGACAGTTTAACACCAGCTTCCTTTAGCTGATTAAATACATATTTAATTTCTGTGATATGCTTTTGGAAGGTAGTATTTTTAATCAGGACATCATCCACATAGCAGAGAGTCCCCCTAGCCATAGCATCAGGCATAGCCTTGTGCATAAAAACGGCAAATTCATGACCTGAGTTGATATACCCAAAAGGCATTCTAACCCAGGCGTATTGTACTCCTCCAAAAGTGAAAGCTAGCTTATATTGGTCTTCCTCACTGACTTTAATGGTCCAGTACCCTTGGGCACAGTCAATTGCTGTAAAGAATTTGGACCCTTGCATCTGAGCCAAACATTGATCTATATACGGCACCGGCCAGCCGGACATATATACACGTTTGTTCAGTTACCTTAAGTCAGCACACAAACGCCATTGACCATTGGGTTTAAGGATTCCCAAGATTGGGTTATTATAAGAGCTGTGCACTGGCCGTATAATACCCCTCTCTTTGAGGTTCCTTATGATTTCTGCCAATGAGTCATAGGACGCAAGTGGAAGACGGTACTGTTTGACATATACAGGAGGTAACTTAGGGTCAGTTTGTATGCGGGCGACATGTAGGTTTGTTAAACCGCAATCATAAGAATCCTTGGCAAACAGCTCTTGGAATTCCATAAGTATTTCCCTTAGCTGTTGGCGTTCAGAATCATCAGAGCACGCATCGGCTAGAGAGATTTGCTCTTCTACTAGCTCATTAAAACCTGGAAATGCTTCAGGCTTACCTAACTCATAGGTTTCCTCCAGCTGTGTAGATAAATCATGAGCATTTACTCTTACCTTATCCACAGCCTCCTGATACTCTTGGGCCTCTGGTTCCTCCATCTGGTGTTCAAATACCAGAGAGGATTCTTCAATCCGGCATGTACCTGTATCAGGGCTATATGGATACACAGATTGAACGGAAAACAGTCCCTCTGGAAGGGAGTAAAACAGTTGCTCAACCAGTTGCTCCTCAGACAGATAATTATCAGGTAGTAGGCCTATTACTTGGTTCTGAAACCCAAATGTATAGTATTCTGAATCCAGAGCATACCCTATTACAGTTCCTTTCTCCAAGGTAATACTGTGTGGGTTTATGTTATTTACCACTATGTGGACTGGTGTTCTACGAATACTCACCATAGGGGTGTGTGATACAGAAATTCCTAATTTTTGAATCCTATTTGAGAGGCATATTAATGCATCAGGATTCTCAAGGTTCTGACCACTACGAACCTGCAAGGGTATGGGGACCTGACTTGCCCCACCAGGTAAAGTGACCTTATTAGCTACCTGTAACTTTACTGCATATGGCAACAGTTGGCATGACTTCATGGCTTTTAAGTCATCCTGAAATCGACAAGGATTCCCTTCTAACCTAGTCCATAGGTTGTTATTCACCAGATCAATCTGGGCAGCAAAACGATGTATTAAATCGTTGCCTATATAGATCTGGTGTTGGGGATTCTCCACTACAAGAAAAACATGTTTGGCAGACCTGTCACCTAGAGATATAGAAAACAGACACCTCGCAACAATGTTATAACTCATAGCATCGTCATCTAGGTCATGTACCAATTTATCATATGGTGCCAGATACTTAATATGGATAGGATCTCTTACCTCCATCAGTAGGCTGTTACTAATGTAACTGTTTTTCAATTTAAGATTCAGTTTGGCCTGTTTGATCCTCCCCAAGTCTTTAACCTGTAAGGAAACAAACAACTCACCCCCTGTATTGTCAATAGACGTCAGATATTGAGAATGATTCTCTGGATCTGCTGGTTCAGAGGGTGATCTGTGAAGAGAGATGGTTAAAACATCGCCTTCTAGCTTCACGTTCTGAATCTGTTCTGGTAACGCCTTGATGGAGATATCACCTTCCATATATTCCGTATCAGTATTAGGTATCTGTAAAACAGTGAGGTTAGGGTTCTGGCTATTGACAAAGTGAATTTCAATAGTATCCCTATTTTCCTCTACCACATGATCATTTCTATGGGGGCGTTGCAATGCCCGCTCATAATTGATCGGGGTTTTAACCTGCAACCAGATGACATTATTCACACAGTCTATGACGGGACTTAATCGCCGCAGTAGATCGGCACCTATAATTAACCTGTTATAGGGAACTTCAACTACTATGACCTTATGTATGAATGATTTGTTACCGATTTTAAAATGTAACCATGTGGTTCCCAATACGTTTAAGGGGTTACCTCCTACGCTTATTATGGATCCATCAAATGCCTTTAACACTGGCTTTACAGAAGCTTCCTCCATAATTTGATGGAAATGGGAGTTAGATAAGATGGTAGCTTGTGATCCTGTATCCAGGAGACTGGAAATGATTAGGTCATCAAGCCCCTGCAATGTAACATCAATAAAATATCTTCCTTCATATTCATTAGACCCCTGGGAACTAACAGAGGCAGGTCCCTTCTGTCCTGGTGCCTGTTTATGAACCTGTGGAGATTTTAACACCTCTGCATAGGTTCTCTTGCCAGATTCAAAGGGCAAACTTTCCTCAACCAATGTTTCTGCTACACACTGGGAGGCAGGCTTCTTGTCCCTAGCTGGGGTATTCTCACTCTGCTGGGCATTATACAGCTTAATAGCCTGAGTGAGTAACCAATCTACTGATAATAGGGGTGAATAATGCCTAGCTAGATTAGTTTTCATGTATCTAGGCAGAGCATTAAAGAACAGTTCCCTGAACTCATATGAATGAAAATCTGCATCCCTATCTGCAAGGATATATGCATATTTTAGCTCTGACAAGAATTGCCTGGGGTCCTGGTCTGGCCTACATTTTAGTGCATATATAGCACATTTAGCCTCATGGCGAGTTTTATAAGGACCAAACGCTAGGATTATCTGTTCCACTGTTTCCTCCCAGGTAGTGATCCCCATCTCAGCTAAAGAACTGAAAAAGAAATTCTCTGAAACATCAAAAACCCAAGGCACATAATCCATTTTATGACGGTAAGAATGAAGGCCTAGAGTTGTAAGTGTTTCAGTATAACGGTCTAAGTGACTCACAATGGATATTTTAGATTTTCTGTGGAAAACTGGCACGGTATCCCTCAGAAATCTTATTATCTTAGTTCCTTCAACTAAAGGTGACTGTTCCTCCTGTTCAAACCTACTTAGTGTGGGCATTGTCCTCCTGTTAGGTTTGAACATTGACTCCCTGTTAGAGGGTAATCTGTGGCCTGTTAAAAGGCTCCGTGGTGCAGGGTGTGTGGCTTGCTCTGGGATGTTACCCTCATCGTCACACTTCAGCAAGAAGTGTGACTTCTGAGGACTGACATCCCCCTCCTTCTCAGGTGAGTAATCCTGATGACTACTAGATATAGCTGGTTGGGCCTGAACTACCTTGTCAGGACTAATATCCTGTCCCATCTCAGAGGGGGTATGGTCAGAATCAGAAGCAGTAAGGGCCTGCATTCTTTCTGACAATTCCTGGATCTGGCTGGACAAGACATTAAACATATCTAGATCCACTGATTTATCCCCCTTAGGGGCATTATCACTGGTCTGATATACCGGCACTTGCTCTCGCAATTTTATATTCTCCTGAACCCGCTTGTCTAAATGGGATTGGAGTTGCCTATTGTGTTCTTGCAAAATGTCTATCTCACCTTGTAGAGCATACATTTTATCAATAATGGCAGTATTCTGTGCTTTTGTAGACCACATTTCCTCAAGAGCTGTTTTACGCCTGCTCTCTAGCCCATTTACCTGGTGCTGGAGATACTCAATTTGCTCTTGTTGTGAGTTTGCAATTTTAACAAATTTACGCACCTCTTCCTCTAACTCAGAAATCTTTTCAGTCTGAGCCTTTAGTGCCTGTTTTAGTGGCTCTACACCCTTTTGATAAGCCTCCAATTTGTTTCTCTGGAAGCCTATAATAGTTAACAATTCAGGCACAATTAATAAAATCTGGGTGTCCAAATCCCTTGCCTTAGTTTGATCTATACACCTATTCAATGCTTGATAATAGAAGCTATCAGGCTGCCACATTTTATCAAATTGAGATACCACTGCACCATTGTTGGGCATCAGTTTTAATTTTGAGGCGAGAATGGATAGCATAAATTAATCTCCCTTCTACAGCCCATTTCATGTCTTCTTCTGGTCTCTGTTCCATTGGATCAGACACTGAAGAAGTTGCCTGAGACATGTTTAAGCACAAATACGTTACTGTGTAATATATCTGTCAATAAAATTATTTGACAAATGTGTCAATCCTATATAAAGATCTTGCTGGGGCCTCCAAAAATCGGGCTATTTATATGAAGGTATCCAAAGGGTTAAACAGAGAACCACACAGGTTGGATTTCTTCACTTAAATAGGCAAATGACAATATAAAATAATTCGAGAACTTTATCTTTAATATGTATTGACACGCTACTTCACAGTAACGAATTGATCACAAGAATCAATCCTTCATATTTGTGCAAAAATATATATTTTATTAAAATACAATATATACAAGTATCAGCAACAATGAAATATATAAGTGACTAGCAATTATAATAGGTACATAGAAAATCAAACCACACTTATTATAAAGACTACCAGCGGTGCAAGGGTTAACCACACATAGGTATATTCAGAGGTATAATAACAATAATTGCATTCAGCAGCATAGAATAGGTTAATTGATTGTTACAATTAATATAATACAGTTGGCTGCAGGGTCTCTTAATACCTCTGCCCCAGAAACTGTACAGACTATGCCAATTATGATGTAAGGGGTATTGCGAGATGAATTAAATAATTCCTCTAACAATTCCTTGTATCATATATCAATAATAATTAAATTTAGGGAATGACTGGAATAAAATCCCAGATTTAAATCACTATATTTTAATTATCTACTGAATTCAATATTGAATACCTCTGAATAAAATATATAAATTGCAATTAATATAGTCAAACAAAGATTATATAAATAATCTACCAGAATTAATCCAGTAACATATGTCTATAAAGTAACCAACTTCAGGCAACATATATTATGACAATAGCAACCTATATAAAACCTATAGGCACTCCAAGGGTTAATCCACACGTTTAAAACAGATGCCACACCCAGAAGTTATTTTGTCTATAAGGTAACCTTCCAATTTCAAAATATAAACCTGGCACATATACAAAGAACTTTAGAATGCACACCACAAATAAATAGGCAAACAGCAGTTAGAGAGTTAATAAATGAATTCCAAGAATTCCCTTGATTAACTATCAGCTATTATAATTTTACCAGAAACACAATATTCTAGACATACTCAAAATTATATTAACCAATATAAACAAGGATAAATATATCTCACTGCTATCTCTATTTTATGATCTCTCTGGTAATTTATAACAATTAATTAATTAATTCTGCATAATTTCTTAATAACTATGCTAAATATATAGCAAATTAGAATATTTTCCATAAAACTGGCCAGGCTTCTATGGACAAATTATATATATATATATATATAATTTTCCTCAATTATCGAGGAAATATACTTATTTTGAAATTAGGCAGAATTAGAATAAATATAATATAATTACCAGGTCAATCAGTGTGGATTTTTGAAGTTATAAGGTGTGGTCAGGAATTTTCTCAGCAAAGCCTTCTTCTGTCAGGAATCACCAGGAGTTCTTATTCAGGAAGTCACCCAGAGAAAGACCTTCTGTTTCAGCCAGTTTAGTCAAAGACCCTTAGCTAAGAGTAATTGGGGATTATATTTGCAATTTTTGCCTTATCAGTTATCCCCACCTTTTTCTGATGATTGGACAAAGATCCATCTCATTATACCGTGACATCACCGGACTGCCCTGATTGGATATTAATATATCCCTAATTATTCAAGGAATGTGGATAATCCCAGTCATAATGCTCTCAAGACTCTAGATGGCACTCTTACTCTACTTTAGAATTTTACCTCTAATCAGTTTTATGTCAGATCATGTGGCTTTCGTCAAGACTGAGAAAGGTCAGTAGGGTTATCAAAAACCTCATAAACCAGTCATTTTGCTATGTCTTTCACATAAGGGAGTCCGTCTCTCTCAGCCACATTGTCTCCAACTGACTATCCATCTGCCATTAAACTGACATTGTTATTTTTACTCCCTACCTTGGACTAATGGCTCATTGTTCACATATGATGTAATTTGAACACATTTTAAACAGCATTTCAGCTAATTCTACAATTAGAATTAACCCTGTATGGTCCCCCAGGACAAAGTCTCTGACAACATACAAACGGACATTGGGCCGCAGTAGGAGATTTCAACTCTAAGGACCGGTGCCAGGTCAGACTTTACTGATACGTTCATTGTGCATTGGCTTATACCATACGCTGGATAGAGCGGCGTTGACCCATTGATTGTGTACCGGTTTCCATTATTCGCTGGCTAGAGCGGAGTATGCATATAGATTGTGCACCGGTGAACATTACCAGCTGGATAGAGTGGAGGAAGGCCCTAACAGTGCCACGATTTAAAGGTTAACACCGACACACATGTATATATAGACGGAGTGAATCCATATTTGGTTGGAATAGTGCTCAGATTTGGACTTTGCCATTTATAATTATGTGCCATAATATAATTACGGACATATCAAGCGGAGAGACAATATTTGCTATTTCAGTTACTGCAGAAGGGAGAATTAGCCTTTCTAAAGTCTGCCAGCACTTTTACCATCTCACCTGTACAGTGACTTTATATAGCAGCATAGCATTGAGTTTTACATTGTATTGTTATACATTGGTATATCTAGATACACAGTGTATCCGGACTGTGATCTCTAGCTATCATCTAGAGGGTATCTGAGGCATATGCTACGTTTATGCCCCAATATACATCTGGATAGGAGTGTTTGTATTTTAGTATTTATATTTTCATTACCTTTGTGTCTCTATTAATGAATTTTATACTTTTTTTATAGTACTACAGAGCAATTTTCCTTATTGTGTTCTCACACACATATATATATATATATATATATATATATATATATATATATATCTATATATATATATATATATACACACACACACATATACACATATATACTGTATATATTCACATATATATATATATATATATTTAAATATACACATACATATATATAAAAAATACAAAAGAAGAAACTAACGTGTGCTACTCTACTTAAAAATAGATTAATATTTCAAAACAGCAGCTACAAGATATATACTTTCACCTTAGAAGTATTAAAAACATGTGAAATCCCAAAAAATAAATAATATCCTAGAGCTTATATGCATCTAGCACACCTTAAATTAGCCAAAAACGTGACAAGCGGATGTAAAGTCAAAAGTATAAAGAGTTTATTGTCTCCGGATAAGTAATCGGAGAATAAAATCACCTCTAAACAGTAAAGTAGTCCTGTTCCCTCTCCACTGTCCAAAGTACTGGATATTAAAGATGATAATATATCACGATCAAAAGAGTGAGGAGGAAGGGAGTGTCATCAAAAACCAACCGATCAGTTTCAACTTAAATATGTCTTTTGGGGCCCTTACAGAACACCTGAACAAAGTATACAAAATTATTGTATACAGTGGAACAGATCTGGTAGGTTCTCATTCAACACTCCAATACATATACAATGTATAATATCACCAAATACAATATAATATACCAATAATATAAAAACATTATATTTCTTATTTGATTAAAAATGTAAAAAACAATGAGGAAATAGTCTTAGATCTCTCATAAATGATTAGCCATGCACAGCTATATTTTGTTAGTGTTACAAAGTCTCAGTTCTTTTAACAGATTCAATGCCACCAAGATTTTTTAGGGCTAACAGGATGCGTAAATCTGTTCACTCATTTTATGAGGTATTAAAAATCGAAGAATTGATCTTTTTTCTCTTCTTTCAGGAACTTAGTAGATACTGATTATAATTAGTTCTTCACTTGGTTCTGTCCTTTATTACGTGACCAAGACTCTTCTGTCAGTCAGATGTAATCAAAGTTCCGCCAATACAATATGATATGTTGTTGACGTAAAACCAGTGTTTCTTGTGGTGTACTTACTGTTGCAGTCTTCACTTGGGGTTTTCTTATATCACCGTTAACTCCAATGTGCACGCCTTCTTGTAACACTTTAAACAGTAGTTGGCTTGCAGTGTTCAAACACGCTTAATAACTGTAGATAAAGAGAAGGTTGTTCTGCCACCACAACCTATAGATGGAATATTTGCTATTGTGCAGGCTATTATTCCTCAAAAGTAAAAACTCAAATATAGAATATAAAGATATTGCTACAGAATTTGAATGTGTTTCAGAAAGCGCTGTTTCTTTTCTCAAAGCATACAAAAATACAGAGGAAATTTTTAATCACCGCTACTAGATTGGTCAAACTGGCAACAAATGAGGGACAGATCCTTCAGCCAACCAGACATTGCTTTGAAAAAGGCGCAGAGAGAGCACCGAAACCTGTTAGCCAAGTCGTGTTCAGAGGATGCTGGTAGCGGACCTGCAAACAGACACTACGGGAAAACTGAGGAAGGACCAGAGACGGACGGGAAAGAAGAGGAGGCTATGATCCAAGGAGAAAGACATTACCCAACACGTTAAAACTCAACATAGAACTAAAGTAAGGGGCCATCCTAACAGATTGAGCGCCAGGAGTCGAGCTCTACCCTGTAGTGGGCTCCGTGGGTTTGCTCTCTAGTAAGGGGCCATTTCACTTAAAATATTGAGCCTAGGATACGGGTTTTATTATTCTCTCCCCAAAACAACTATTGGATATATCCTGAAGAATAGCCTATACCGTCCCATTTAAAATTCTAACTCACCGTATTCTCCATGTATATTATATATATATATATCTCCAGCCTTACCATCCAGCTGTACCAGACATCTTTAGATCAGTCTGACTTGTCCTCCAACACAAAGGAGTCCAATATATTTTTATATCTTTTTATATTTATGAATATATACCAGCTTGGAATTTTCATATATGATTATTTTCTTTTTTTTCTTTGACTCCAAGAGCCCTTTGAGGAAATTCTTTATGTGTCAATACTTTATTTAACCTTTTACTATACTAGTATTTTATTGTCACCTGTTATTTGAAAGTGTATAAAATAAAAGTATAATTGTTAAAGTACTACACTTAGATCTTCTTGCGCTGTCTCTCCCCCATTCCTATATTCTTTTGCATGTGAGATCTCTACAGAGACTGGCATGCGTCTACTTTTTGAGACCAGCAGTAGAAACGTGTTTCTGAGAAACTGAATTAGGGACAGTTTGGAATCATTATTGCCATTAAAATAACCTCCTTTTTTCTATACCCACTAACTGGAGTATAATAGGTCTAAGGAGGATTCATAGAACTTTAAGATTCCCACTGCTTACTAGACCTCTTTTTCTTATCCCATAATCTCAAAACTTGAGATGGGTACTTTCATCTAATAAATATTCTATCTATTTGCACGTTCTGTGTATCATTTTATGTCTGTAACGATTTGTGTGTGACGCTTCCCACCTTTAAGTTGAAACTGATCAATTGGCTTTTGATAACACTCAGAATAATATTAATTTCCTCCTCACTCTTTTCATTGTAATATATTATCATCTTTAATATCCAGTACGTTGGACAGTGGAGAGGGAACGGAACTACTTTATTGTTTAAAGGTGATTTTATTCTCAGATTACTTATCCGTAGACATAGTAACATAGTAACATAGTAATTTAGGTTGAAAAAAGACTTGCGTCCATCTAGTTCAACCCTTTTCCTATTCCTGTTTACCATCGTTGATCCAAAAGAAGGCAAAAAAAACACAACAATACAGCAATTTCAAATTCTGCCCCGAATGGGGGGGGGGGAAGAATTCCCTCCTGATTCCAAATGGCAATCAGATTTCTCCCTGGATAAACCATAAGACTCTTTATACTTTTGACTTTGCATCCGCGTGTCACATTTTTTGGTTAATTTAAGGCATGTTAGATGCATATAAGCGCTAGGATATTATTTCTTTTTTTTGATTTCACATATATATATATATATATATATATATATATATATATACACACATACATGTACATATATATGTATATATATACACACACACACACACACACAAACACATATATATATGCAACAAAGAGAAATGAACAATGGGAGAGCACTAGTGCAAATTGTATTGAATAAAAATAATTTATTATCAAACATAAAATAATATGAGACAACATGCACAATACATATGTCAAAAAGACACTAAAAATGTGCTTGTACAAAACAGTGAATTCACTGAAAAAGTTAAATTCTTAATAAAAAAATACATATATCACCTCTGCATGTAATGTCCTTATGGAGCAGATGGTAGATGCCTTTAAATGCTTTAATGATACTGACAAAGCGTGCAGGTGTAAATGAGTACACCAGGTTTAACCTGGAATAGATCTCTCTATATATGCCAACCAGTCAAATGAAAGTTCTTTCTTTGAAGAATGAGGATGTTCTTTATTGTGGGCTGAGTCTCATAGTATCTCTCCCATCTGTATACAAATTGTACTCGGGTATGGGTCCACCAACAGCCTTTCCTTTCCCAATGCGGGCAGAGTCCTCCAACTTCAGCCATACTGTTCTCAGTATATATATATATATATATATATGTATCAAACAAACAATAAGTATAGGTAATGGCGCCTATCCAGATAAAAAAAAGTTACTGAGAGGAGAGCGCTAGTGAAATAATCAATAACAGTTTAATGCATAAAGCCTAGGATACAAAATATCTAAATAAAATTCACTTTAATAAAATAAAAATCCTAGTAAAACTAGCTTAAATTAGTGAATTCACTAATAACAAAAAAATATAAAAAATAAAAAAGCATTAACCCCTTGATGTGCAATGTTCAAAAAATAGTCTCATGTATAAAAAAAACGGTACTGTAAATAAACTAATATCCAGTGGGCAGGTCCCTTATAGATGATATTCACACTTGATATACTGAATCTCTCCCGTCTTCACGGCTGTAACATTAGAGATCCATTTCCCAAGAATAAAGATCTTACTTATTCAGAAGCGGGCAGAGGTGTAAGTTTTTCAAGCACATATGTCAGTGCTCCCTGGCTGTGAGTCCAAATGTCTGAATCCCAGCAGGAGTCTGTCTCAGAGACAGTGGACAGCAGCTGATACTGCCAGGTGAGCACAATCAGGCTGATCTGTAAAACACAATCCACAGCACCTCCCGGCTATAGGAGTATAAAATTCCAAATATTCATGAGACTGTGTAAAAGTTGTAATAAACTAAAAACTATATAGAAGCACAATGGGGTCAGCAAGGTCCGACACGTTTCATATCCATAGATACTTCTTCAGGGATATGCGTGCAATAGATTAAATGTCATTTAAATAATAGTATCATTCTGTTTTGACTAATCAATGGTCTGAGCAAATGAAGCAAATCCAGGTGAAGCATGTTAATTATAATGAATCAACACATACATTCTGTCTAGTGCTACAAAAACATGATCAAATAACTACAATAAAAACCTGACCCTATTTCTTAGAGAAAGTGGGAAATAAGGTATATACATATCATTACTGCACACTATAGCCATATAGCTATAATAAATATCAAAAATACATATCAAAAAAGAGATATTCCCACTTTCATCTAAATGGATCTCCTGTTTATAACATGTGGGAAAGGAGATCACACACAGTGGAAACAAAAAATTCCACAAAAATGCCTAAGATGCAGATAAGAAAAAGAAACTGCTAGAAGTGTAACGTGTGCATAAGGATAGATAATAAAGGTAAGAAGAAAAGAAGCAAAAAAGTAAAATATGTGTAAAACATATAAAACCTGATCAAATGAAGGTGGACACATCCAATCTATCGTTGTGACCTCCTGGAACAATGGAGTCACAACGATAGATCCAATAGGTCTCCGACAAAGGAGTCGAAAGCTTTCCCCCTCATTCAAATGACTAGAAATGTTCCAGGGGGAGAAGAGTGGTACCTTCTATATTACCTTGATGATAGTCTCTATAATGTAGAGCCAATGGATATTTATGATCTGTAGAAATGATGGCTCTCCTATGTTCAAGGAACCTATCCTTTAATCTTTGCTTAGTGCGGCCAATATAAAGCTTGTATGTGTGTGTGTGTGTATATATATATATAGAGCACAAACTGAAAAAGTTATGGTGGGGAAAAAAGTGAATGAAAACCCCTTCCACCTGAATTTGGTGGGTGGTAGATACAATGCTAAACAAAATTTGACATACCAGTCAAGCCATAAGACTTGCTTTTCCCAAAGAAATCACACTTTTGCAGTGGTGTTATTACTGCAAGGGATTCTGGGTAGGCATATGCAAATAAGTTTAGCAAGGAATCACCTTTTTGCCTCAAATTCCACTTTATACATGGATTCCTCAGAGTATGTGCATGCTGAGTAACAGCTTTAAGACACAACTCAGGATGAGGTGCAAAGCCAGTGAACCACTCATGGACAGCTGTTTCGTTGTCTATGCAACTCTTCAGCATGAGGTTGGTTCTACTGGCTTGCTATTGAGGCTTGGTGCACATGTGGAGCACAAACTGAAAAAGTTATGGTGGGGAAAAAAGTGAATGAAAACCCCTTCCACCTGAATTTGGTGGGTGGTAGATAACACCACTGCAAAAGTGTGATTTCTTTGGGTACAGGTGTAGCCATTTTGATCAGAGGGGGGCGTTTCATGTTTGATTCTGTCCAGGAGCTAGTCTGCGGCAGACTTCTTGTCGTGGATGGCTCCTGGGCAGGTGAGCCTGTGCGGCTCATCAGCGTTTACGCCTCCCCTGAGAGAAATGAGCGACTGGAACTTTTCCAGCGCCTGCGGACCCAGCTCGCTACCACCCGGGCAGTGGTGATGGGTGGGGATTTTAATTGCCCAATTGAGGAGGATGGGCGCAGCTCCTGCCATAATGCAAAGCTGGATAAAACATCCAGGTTACTGATAGAGATGGTCAGGGTGGCATCCTTGCGGGACGCGGTGGGCTCCATTGGGGTGGGCTCCATTAATTATACTTGGAGCCACCCCGATGGCTCAACGCATTCTCGGATTGACTTCCTGTTCACCTCCAGAACAGTAGAGCACAAGTGGCACTCTATGGTCCCCTGCTACTTCTCTGACCACAGGGCCATTCACTTCCAGGGGGTCCTGGGCAAAGGGTTTCCTCCCGGTCCAGGCTCCTGGAAGTTGAACTGTGCCCTGCTGGAAAGGGAGGAGATTGTAGAGGAGCTGCGGGGTGCTTATAAAATGTGGAAACTAGATAAAGTGTACTTCCCCACTGTGGCCCAGTGGTGGGAGTTTATGAAAGTTAATTTCCGCAGTTTCTTTCAGGTGAAAGGCAGACGCCAGGAGTGTGAGAGGAGGAGTGAACTCAGGAGACTTCAAAAGAAACTGCACTCCCTGCAGGACCTCCAACTCTGTGGCTGGGATGTGAGGAAGGAGCTGGATGAGACCAAAGAGGGCCTGAAAAGGCACTTTGAGGAGGAGTCCAGACGCATTATCTTCCGTTCCAAGGTGGAGCACCTGGAGAAGGGTGAGAAATGTAACTCTTACTTTTTCAGGAAGCTCCACTCTGCACACACTCCCCTGATAGAACTGAGGGATAGAGATGGCAGAATCCAAGAGGGGAAGGAAGGTGTCATGAAAGTGGTCACAGACTTCTACAGAGACCTCTACTCCCCCAAAGACACAGATACAGACCAAGCCGATAAGTTCCTGTCAGGTATCACTAACTCTGTTGATCCCGCAGGTAGAGCAGCTATTGACTCCCCCCTGGCATTGGAGGAGCTGTTCTCTGCTGCCAGATCCTTCAAGTCAGGCAGGACCCCGGGCTGTGATGGTCTCCCAGCTGAATTTTATATAAAGCTGTGGGACCTCATAGGCCCGGACCTGCTTGAACTATACGAGGAGATGGTGGCGGAGGGCAGAATGCCTCCGACGCTAAGGGAGGGGATGATCACGATCTTGTATAAACAGAAGGGAGAGAGATGCGACCTTAAAAATTGGCGGCCCATCTCTCTCCTGAATGTGGACTACAAAATCCTTGCCAAGGTACTAGCCAACAGGCTAAAGAGGGTCATTGGTCAGATTGTTCACCCAGACCAAACCTGTGGCATTCCCGGTCGCAGAATAGCAGATAACCTTGCCCTAATCAGAGAAGCGGTCCACTATATCAGAGACCGCCATATAAAGGCAGCCCTGGTCAGCCTTGATCAGGAGAAGGCCTTTGACCGTGTCTCTCATGAATTCATGGGCAGGGCACTGCGCAGATTTGGGCTGGGAGAAATGTTCTGTTCATATGTTAACCTAATGTACCTTGACATTTTCAGTACGGTGCTGGTGAATGGCTGGAAGACTGACCCCTTTCCAGTGCTTTCTGGGGTCAGACAAGGTTGCCCTCTCTCACCTCTCCTTTTTGTCTGTTGTATAGAACTCTTCGCTGAATGCATCAGACGGAATCCAGAGATCAGGGGGATCACTGCACCAATACATGGCAGACAAGAGGCAAAGTGCTCGCTGTACATGGACGATGTAACCATCTTCTGCGCTGACGAGCAATCAGTGAAAGAGCTCGTCCAGACATGTGAGGACTTTGGCAAAGCTTCGGGTGCAAAGGTCAACTGTGGGAAGTCAGAGACCATGCTCTTCGGGGAGTGGCACCTGTCTTCTGACCCCTTCCCTTTCCCCATCAGGACAGGCCTCATCAAAATCCTGGGAGTCTGGTTCGGTGGAAAAGGCGCGGCCCTGAAGTGTTAGGATGAAAGACTAGCAAAAGTGAGACAGAAATTTGGACTATGGAGCCTCAGGGACCTCACCATAGAGGGAAAAATACTGGTACTGCAGAATGAGATCCTTCCAGTTCTGCAGTATATGGCCCAAGCTTGGCCACCCTTAGCAACAATTTGCAGAGCCATCACAAGGGCAGTGTTTCACTTCATCTGGGGCTCCAAAATGGACAGAGTGAAGCGTGTAGTTATGTACAAGGAGCCCCACAAAGGAGGAAAGGGGGTGCCAGACATCCCCACCATGTTGCGGGCCTTCTTTGTGTGCAACTGTGTGCGGAGGACCTTAAGAGAGAGCGACCAGGGATCTGCCGGTAATGCCATGTCCCGTTTCTTCCTGCTTCCTCTTTGGAGGGGACTTGGTTGGGAGAGGTGGGACAGCTCCATCCCTTACAACTGGACTACCCCCTGGTTCTACCAGGATGTTGGTAGATTTGTGAGGGAGAACCAACTGGAGGGTGTTAAACCAGAACTGTGGACCCCAAAGGTCATATATAAGCTCATCAGAGCAAAAGACATTATAGAGACAATTTCAGGCCTCCCAGCTGCCACTTCCAAGATGGTATGGCAGAACTTGTCATCAGGGAGACTCACCAACAGACACAAGGACACTGCATGGATGGCCATTCAGGGGGGTCTGTCTCTCAGATCATTCATGCATGCAAGGAACCTATGCAGGTATAGACACTGCCCCAGAGGATGCGTAGCAGAAGAAACTGCCCTGCATGTTTTTTGGCAGTGCCCCTTTGCCCAAGCTCTGTTGGATGACCTGGAAAATGAACTCAAAGACTCTGTTCCAAAGAGACACTTGTCCTACCACTCGGTACTGTATGGACTATTTCCAGGGACACACTCGTATGGTGCTATCCAGGAAGCCTGGCGCATCATGTGCTGTGTCAAAGATGCTCTGTGGTTTGCAAGGAATCGTCTGGTGCTGAGGAGAGAACAGGTGACAACACAGGACTGCCGCAGACTGATCCACAGTCTGCTAAGAGACTATAACATCTTGGACAGCCCGGAAGAGGAGGACTAGCACCCCCTCTAATGGCTCAATATCACTGTCACCTCCCCTTGGCACCTTGACCTATCCTGACCCATGCCCCATATCCCACACCCCCAGGCGAATGCCCACAGAGACTTTAATACAGTGAAATAAAGTACAAGTGTTGAGTTCAATAAGGTGATGTGCCTGTGTGCTGCCAAAGTGCACTGCATTGCAGGTATTAAGAATGTTATTGTTTTAAATGTACGAATGCACTCTGCATTGGAAAGCATTACTGGACAAAGAAATGTTGTATTGTATTTTCCATGGCAAAATAAAGATTATTTTTTCAAAAAAAAAAGCTGTCCATGAGTAGTTCACTGGCTTTGCACCTCATCCTGAGTTGTGTCTTAAAGGGATAGTAATACTTCGTTTTAATTTTATTTTATTTTGTAGGCATTAAAAAAACATGAAGAATGATATAAGTCTTATCTCTCAGACCTTTATGGTTTATGAGATATTCACAAGCAAAGTTTCCCCCTCCCGCCCCTTTTACCTACTGTAAACAATCTCTTCTCAGATGTGGAATACAGTCCATAGACCAGACAGATAACAGAAGGGGACACTCTTATTCCTATGAGAACAATAAAAGGCCTGCCCCCCTTGACAAGCTTTTCAGGTTTTTCCGTTATCTTAATTGAAGATTGTCCCTCTCTGCAGTTTACCTGGGCAGCTCCGTTCTGCCCTGGCTGAAAAGTGTGACATCAGTAAAAGGGGCGGGAGGGGGATACTTTGCTTGTGAATATCTCTTAAACCATAAAGGTTTGAGAGATAAGACTTATATAATTATTCATGTTTTTTTAATGCCTACAAAATAAAATAAAGTTAAAACGAAGTAATACTATCCCTTTAAAGCTGTTACTCAGCATGCACATACTCTGAGGAATTCATGTATAAAGTGGAATTTGAGGCAAAAAGGTGATTCCTTGCTAAACTTATTTGCATATGCCTACCCAGAATCCCTTGCAGTAATAACACCACTGCAAAAGTGTGATTTCTTTGGGAAAAGCAAGTCTTATGGCTTGAGTGGTATGTCAAATTTTGTTTAGCATTGTATCTACCACCCACCAAATTCAGGTGGAAGGGGTTTTCATTCACTTTTTTCCCCACCATAACTTTTTCAGTTTGTGCTCCACATGTGCACCAAGCCTCAATAGCAAGCCAGTAGAACCAACCTCATGCTGAAGAGTTGCATAGACAATGAAACAGCTGTCCATGAGTGGTTCACTGGCTTTGCACCTCATCCTGAGTTGTGTCTTAAAGCTGTTACTCAGCATGCACATACTCTGAGGAATCCATGTATAAAGTGGAATTTGAGGCAAAAAGGTGATTCCTTGCTAAACTTATTTGCATATGCCTACCCAGAATCCCTTGCAGCAATAACACCACTGCAAAAGTGTGATTTCTTTGGGAAAAGCAAGTCTTATGGCTTGACTGGTATGTCAAATTTTGTTTAGCATTGTATCTACCACCCACTATATATATATATCTATATATATATGTGTTAAAAGGATCTGCACTCAGTGCTATAAATTGATTAAATCACCGGTGTTATGGACATGAAAAATAAGTAACATTTTGATCTCTGCTTTTGCAGCCATAATTCACTAAAGTTATAGATTTGTTTTTGTTCACCACTTAAGCAGATATTCCCTGGATTAAATGCTAGTTTTCAGCACTGGAAGGGTTAATTTCCTCTGTTTGAAGTTGACTCTTCCAGGCCAGAAAACAGTAGAAAACCAGTTATTCCAGTTCTAGGAAGGCATAGCTTTTCAAAAGACAGGAAATGGGCGGAGAGTGGGTGCAACATAGGAGGAGACAATAGGGAAATTAGAGGGGGGGATTTGGTTATTTAATCCCATACCCTGAGCTAGTGGAGGTTAGTTTTTTTTTTATTTTTAATCTTGGAGTCTTGGAAGTCTTGGAGTAGAGCCATGGAGGGTAGTATGTGACCAGCAGCATGGGCTGCAGAGGCCCAAAATCTAGCAAGGCAGCCATGCCTTCTAGGAAAAATACCCTAGTAACCAACATATATAATTTCTGTTATAATTGTTGCATATTGTGCTCATCTGCACTGCAGTAAGTAATTGTCTAGTTAATATTATTAGGTGTTTAGCTAGAATATATTTGATAATATACAGTGTATTGTTAATATTCTTGTTTGTTATTAAATATTATTGCTTATTGCTAGTACTGGAGTGTTAATGTGTTAATTGTGGTATTGATCATTAGAAGAAATTTCTGTGGATATATCCTATAATTAAAGGGTTGGCTTTTTAGGTGTGGGCAAATTCATATTGTTTCTAATAGCTGTGTTGGGGTCTGTGTGGTGTGAGCATGCTGTAAGCCCTGGCCTTGTTTTTGTTCATAGATTTCCATCTCAGAGCAAACACATGGTCTGACTCCATCTTGCTAGGCCCCCAGCCTGTCTTTGTTCTCATAGCCACATGGCTGAGGACGCCATTTTGTAAAATAGCACATGGTTGTGAGTTTGCAGTTTCTTCACAACTACATTGATTTTAACACAGCTGCTATTGTGAAAACTTTTGCACCAAATTAATTCACCCAAAGCCACGAACTTAAACAAATGGCGTAGTCATCAGAATATCCGCAGAAGTTTTTAATATTAATGATTAATAACCATTATTGACATATTTCCTAGAAATTAATATTTTGTTAAAAATTTATTTTTTAATTTTTTTAATTAATATTTTTTCCTGGACAATTTAATCAGTAAGCCTCACAAGTTATTTTTGTGTACCAATACCACACTGCGACAAGAGTGGTGTGTTTTAGTATTGTCACATTGCAAAAGGCTTATTCCCTAAAAGAGGATTTGTGTTCTGGAATACTCTTGAACTGTAATAGGTGTACTTTGCATGCTTTGATTATAGACTTGTGGGAACTCATAGAGGAGTTTCAAACTTCAAAGTGCATAGATAAGTGCTCATATTACAGTTATCTGTATTATCTGTAGTGCATATATACATATATATGTGTGTATATGTATATATATATATATATATATATATATATATATATATATATATATATATATACACACACATACACATTTACACTATGTATTATATATATATGTATTAGGTGCATAGTTGTATATATGCTGGGTATTGTGTACCCTAGACAGGTGACTTTGATCACTTGTTCCCTAGGCAGGTGACTAACTAGCACTTGTACCATTACATTGGACAATTGACTAGTCACAAGCACTTGTACCTAGACAGGTGACTTCAAATACTTGTACTAAATATCCCAAGACTTATGTATGTGTTATGTATGAGTTAGTTTGTTTTCTAGAAGGGCAGGAAAAAAAACATTCAACAGTATGTGTGTTCTGTGACTTTCACTGTTAGTTTGAGTGTTTTCCCATGAGTGAAAGTAAAAACACATAAAAGTGCGGCCTGTGTGTGTGTTTTAGTGGTGAAATACATACTAGTAAGGCTCACTACAAACACGTGATTGTCCTGCCGTCTGATTGCGCTTGAGATTCTGACTGAGAGAATGGGTTTCTTAAAGAAGAAGTTGAGTGCATTGATTGGGGGCAAAAGACCCATATTTGGGGCTGTACCACATTGGGTTACCTCTATGGGCAGATGGAATGCCATAGCAGATGAGCTAGGATGTCACAGTGCTCCAGTGTACCCAGAGGTTGGAGAAGAGATAGGGTATGGCACTTAAGCTTGATTTAGGGGTCTATTCTAAACACGAGAGCAGAGCTACGGCAGAAGTGGGGTGGATTATTTTACATGCCTTAAAAATTGAGGTAGTAAAGAGACAGGCCCTATAAAAAGATTTAGCTGATGTAAAACAAAAATTGTTAATATCAAATGAATGTTTGGAAAATAACAATGCCCTAAGAATGAATTACAGGAGACTAATACTCGGCTAATCAATAAAATTGACCATAGTTGCTCTCACAGGGATAAAGTGCTATACACCACCAGAAATGTGAGAACACTGACTAAAGGGACCTGCAGGGGCCAGAGTCACTTTTCTCATCTTCCACTGAAGAAAAGGAGTACTCAGAATTCTCATATGTTTCCTCCTCTGATGATGATGAAAAGGTGGACAGCTTCAAAGCTCGCCCACTCATCACCCAACAGAGAAAACGAAGGGCACACAGGGACTGTGATAGACATGAGTCTATAAATGCTAAAAGAGGGTCCCCTTTGTCAGTGCTAAATGGTACAGCAGAAAATGGTCAGATTTTTGTGAGTACAAAAAGGTTAGAAGAATTGGGGGAATACAAAACAGAGGGAAAAGGTTAATCAGAAAAGGTGTGTCTCCATGGCTAGCAAGCCAGAAAGGAAGGATGAAGGGAAACCACCTATTGATAAACCTAAGTGGAATAATAAACAGGATGCTTCCCCATGCACAAAGGTGTCAAGGAAAGAAATAATGGCAGATCTTGTTAAAGCTGGTGTCAATGTAGATGAGCTAAAAAAAAGATCAAATCATGTCTTGTTCAAAAGGTGGAAAGCTTTTATGAGAAAGGTACAGATTAATGTACCTATTTCTAAAACTCTCACTAATGAAGCAAATCTGATATACACGCCATCTGAATGTAATATTCCTGTTGCTAACTCCTGTCCTCCTGTTCCCCATCCTAGGAAAACAAAATCCCTTGTTTTAAGTTCGTGGCTTTGGGTGAATTAATTTGGCGCAAAAGGTTGCACAATAGCAGCTGTGTTAAAATCAATGTAGTTGTGAAGAAACTGCAAACTCACACCATGTGCTTTTTACAAAATGGCGTCCTCAACCATGTGGAGACAGGCTGGGGCCTAGCAAGATGGAGTCAGACCATGTGCTCTGAGATAAAATCTATGAGCAAGGCCAGGGCCTACAACTTGCTCACACCACACAAACCCCAACACAGCTATTAGAAGCAATATGAATTTGCCCACACCCAAAAAGCCAACCCTTTAATTAAAGGATATATCCAGAGAAATTTGTCCTAATGACCAATACCACAATTAACACAATAACACCCCAGTACTAGCAATAAGCAATAATATTTAATAACAAACAATAATATTAACAATACACTGTATATTATCAAATATATTCTAGCTAAAACATCTAATAATATTAACTAGACAATTACTTACTGCAGTGCAAATAAAACACATGATACAACAATTATAGTAGAAAACACTATACGTTGGTTACCAAGGTATTTTTCCTAGAAATATTATAGATAGTATGAAAATAATAGAAAGATACTTAGTTTCTATACTCATCTATCTGGAACAATGAGGATGGTGCTGCAGGGGAAAAAACAGGCCAGGATCCTGGAACAGTTCTTGGGGCCTAGGCAAGGCATGGCCCCCTTACTGCTGGTCACATCTCCCTCTCCATAGCTCTCCTGCTCCAAGACCCTTCTTCCCAAAAGACCTGCCAAGGCTGCCCCCTTTGACTCTCTGCACACCTCTCTTATTGTTGGCAAGCCCCACCCATCTCCAGCCCACTTTACCTGATTGACACACCCCTCCTCCCCTTCTCCTAGAAGGAAGAGAAACAAAAGAGCAGGTTGTCCTCCTTTGTCATTTTCCCGCCCAAACAGACCAGGGAGACAACAAAGGAAAATGGTGTCTAAAACACTAAATGTGATTTTATGACAGGGGAACATATCCATGTAATGGACGCAGTTTTTGTCGCAAATTCTGAAGCAACATACCTGTGTCCATAACATTCCACCTCTTGGTCCCATGTCATAAACCACACTAAAGTCGCTCACTGGATAGGTAGGTCACTGACTTCCCAAATCACCCAAATAGTCCAACGTCTGATGTTTCCTGGAGTTTGTCTATTATAGCTGTCAGTTTCGATGGATCATAAATAAATTCGCCTTCATAGTTCACAATATAACTGCAGCATTATTTTCCTACCAGCCAGCAAACTCCTACTTTGGCAGTAAGAAAAGTCCAGGGCTAGGCGATTTTGGAGAGCTACCGCCCTGATTTGTAGCTGCTCATAAGACAGTTTGGTAGTAGAGTCCAGTGTTGTGTCCAGAGAGTTGTCTCATTTCTCACTGGGCCCACGGGACTCCAAGGAACGGGTACCCGGGGATGGTGCTGCAACAGTCAGAGGAGTTGTCCACTCTTGCATAGATGGCCAAGGGGTTCATGAATGTGTTGGATGATCAAGGGTTCAGAGGAGCTAGCCGGCCACCCATCTATTTGAGGGAAAGAAGATAGGTACAGAATCACCATTTCATAATACAACTTTAGTATTACCAGGACCATCTGAAATAACCTCTCCTTTCTGCCTGTGCTGATCAGTGGATCGCGGTAACACCCACACTTTGGACCCCATGAGCACTTGTTTATCCTCATCCCAGGATAACAAGATTTTATGGGGTACCCAGGCTGCCACCTCTCCTAGGATTGTACCAGCAATTAACCTACTTGGGTCATTCCTAGACAGAGATGCATTCATCCATCCACACTCACACTCCCTGTTGTGCTCCAACCCTCTTTGGTCAGTTTTTTAGTGAGCACTAAGGTTACCTCTTGTTCCTGGAGGCATATTGCCTCCTATGGGAAAGACTAACTTCTGTTAACCTCTCCCACTACCAAGAGAAAAAAATAAAATAAAATGTTAGTTTAAATTGAAATATGGGGTGGCTACCAGTACATGTCAACCCGCAAACTAACAAATGGATTGTCATTACATGTAAGCCGGGCATATAGAGATAAGTTCTGTTGGTCAGTCATGTAAAATCCTAAGAGCCTGTGTAAAAGTTCTATCCCACCCCTTCTATGACATACTTGGGGATAGTGTATGAATCTGTCCTTTCAAAAGCCCATTGCACCTTTTAATCAACCCCGAGGCTTGGGGTGATATGGGATAGCCTGTGCCCATTGTTGGACTGACCAGCAAAGCGAGTACCGGTGTCAGTTTTGAAAACTATACGGGAAGTCTTCATTTTGGTCTTCAGGTTCCTTATTTGAGTCAGTTCTTCCGTAGTTTTATTGAGGTTCATTTCCCCCACAACTCTTAGCATTAGTCTTGTTCAGGCGGCTGCCCAAATCTTCTCCCAGAGTTCTGTACCTCCCCACACTAATGTTCCATGTAATAAGCCAAAGGTAGTCTCTTTATATCGGCATACTTCTGGTAATTTGAATCACCTGTATCTTGCTCTTATATCACCACCTCTCCATACGGATTGCATGTTACAACAGTCCAGCATCTTTTGTTCTTTGCGGGGTATAATTCCTCAGATGGCAAAGTTGACTTGATTGGAGAAAGCTGTGACGCAGGTATCTTCCAAGTATTTGGATGTGGCAAGAATTCATATGTCGCGAGACCATTGAAGCTTTGTTAATCCACCTTGCTCTTGTGCGTACCATTTTCCACTTCATGAGAGTTGGACTCCTGGCCCACCTCTGCACGGATAGGTAGGCCTCTTCACCCCAAGTGGTTGGGGCCTTTAATGTCACAGTCTCTAAAAGGTATTGGAAGTTGGCTTGATTCTCTGGCAACCGGATCATGGCATGTGGCGGGGGAGTGTAGATAGTGTTGGGGCATCAAAGGTGTATTAGCTTCCTTCCCAAGTGAATGCAAATGGAATTTTGTGACTCAGGTGCAATGAGAATTGGAAAAGAAAGTATCCACTATATCAATCGCTGCATGCCACCCCTGTGTCTGTTTGGCTGTCATAAATGACAGGGACGATACTGGGGACCGCAGCGCTCATTGGCGGTGCCACTCTATTGAGTCCCCAATAATCTATCGTTCCACACCAAGAAACCGTCTGACTTCTTAACAGGAATCACAGGAGCGTTTAAAGAGCAAAATTGCAGGATGAACTAAAACTGACTAATCTGATTTCTTTCAACCCTCCTGGTAGCCCTTGTTGGACTACAGGGAGGGAGAAGGACAACAGGTGTCCAGTTTGTATTTCCTCTCACCACCTCCCCTGCCGCATGAACATAAAAGGGTTTGTGAGGAAAGCCAAAATCTGAACACCTCTCAACTGCATCTCTATTATGTGTCCTAACAATATATCTACCCCCAAGATACTGTCAGGAAATTGGAAACTCAAAATATTATCCATAAACACAGGGGCCCTTTGTTTATGGAATATGTGACTGTGGTTTGTATAGCCTTAGTTACTCTTTCCCCTAGGCCCTCTCTGTGAAATGATGGGGCCTACAAGTTTGGAAGGGTTGCCTGTAACACTGTTACCTCGGCCCCAGTGTATACTAAGGCTAAAACCTAGGTGTGGTTGGTTTCCTTTCCCCACCCTACAGTCAAAGGAACATGGGGCTGTTGATCCCCAGCCTTGATGGGTAACTTTTTGCTGGGGATTGGCCGTCCCATGGGTCCATTCCGTCATTGTCCGCTATGGCACATAATGGGTACAGGGATTTTGTTTTCCTAGGATGGGGAACAGGAGGACAGGAATTAGCAACAGGAATATTAAATTCAGATGGTGTGTATATCAGATTTGCTTCATTAGTGAGAGTTTTAGAAATAGGTACATTAATATGTACCTTTCTCTTAAAAGCTTTCCACCTTTTGAACAAGACATGATTTGACCTTTTTTTTAGCTCATCTACATTGACACCAGCTTTAACAAGATCTACCATCATTTCTTTCCTTGACACCTTTGTGTGTGTGGAAGCATCCTGTTTATTATTCCTCTTAGGTTTATCAATAGGTGGTTTCCCTTCATCCTTCCTTTCTGGCTTGCTAGCCATGGAGACACCCCTTTTCTGATTAACCTTTTCCTCTGTTTTGTATTTCCCCAATTCTGCTAACCTTTTTGTACTCTCAAAAATCTGACCATTTACTGCAGTACCATTTATCTTTGACAAAGGGGACCCTCTTTTAGCATTTACAGACTCATGTCTATCACAGTCCCTGTGTACCCTTTGTTTTCTCTGCTGGGTGATGAGTGGGCGAGCTTTGAAGCTGTCCACCTTTTCGTCATCATCAGAGGAGGAAACATATGAGTATTTTGAGTACTCCTTTTCTTCAGAGGAGGATGAGAAAAGTGACTCTGGGTCCCTGCAGGGCCCTGTAGTCAGTGTTCTCACCTTTCTGGTGGTGTATGGCACTTTACCCCTGTGAGAGCGACTGTGGTCAAGTTTATTGATTAGCCGAGTATTAGTCTCCTGTAATTCAGTCTTACGGGCATTGTTATTTTCCAAACATTCATTTGATATTAACAATTTTTGTTTTACATCAGCTAAATCTCTTTCTAGGGCTTGTCTCTTTACTACCTCATTTTTTAAGGCATGTAAAATAATCCACCCCACTTCTGCCGCAGCTCTGCTCTCATGTTTAGAATAGACCCCTAAATCAAGCTTAAGTGCCATACCTCCTATCTCTTCCCCAACCTCTGGGTACACTGGAGCACTGTGACGTACTAGCTCATCTGCTATGGCATTCCATCTACCCATAGCAGTAGCCCAATGTGGTACAGCCCCAAATTTGGGTCTTTTGCCCCCAATCAATGCACTCAACTTCTTCTTAAAGAATCCCATTCTCTCAGTCAGAATCTCAAGCGCAATCAGACGGTAGAACAATAACGTGTTTGTAGTGAGCCTTACTATTATGTGTTGTACCACTAACAAATACACACTCAGGCCGCACTTATGTGTTTTTATTTTCACTCATGGGAAAACACTCAAACTAACAGTGAAAGTCACAGAACACACAAACTGTTGAATGTTTTTTTTTTTTTTCCTGCCCTTCTAGAAAACAAACAAACTCATACATAACACATACATCAGTCTTGGGAATTTTAGTACAAGTATTTGAAGTCACCTGTCTAGGTACAAGTGCTAGTGACTAGTCAATTGTCCACTGCAATGGTACAATGCTAGTTAGTCACCTGCCTAGGGAACAGGTGCTCAAAGTCACCTGATACAGTACGATGTTATGTAGGTAATAATCCAGTTTATCCAGACATATTACTTTGGGCAGTGTAGAATTAATCCCCCATCAAAGCACTCAGTAATTCATGCTCTCAGGAAATTCATGCTCTCCGTTAAATATACTTTAAAGTTAGTATTGTAAACAATACACAAGTGTTTCTAATTAAAACAATTTAACAGCAGAGCAGATATGCGTGTTTAACCAAGTACCTGAACACAGGTTAGCAGGCACACGTATGTTTTTACTTTCACACAGGGAGAAAACACGCAAACCACTATGAAAGTTACAGAACACACAAACTGTTGAATGTTTTTATGCCTTTGAAGAAAACAAACAAACTCATATACACACACCTGCACGTCAGGTGACTTCCTATTAGGCTTCAAAGTTAGTTCTCCCAATGAAAGGACACACAAGTTTTATAATTGAAGCACTACTTCAAAGTTAGTGACATCTCCACAAAGGCAAATGGTACAAATGCTAGTTAGTCACCTGCCTCAGGCGTTCAAGCCACCTGTCTAGGTACAAGTGCTAGTGACTAGTCAATTGTCCAATGTAGTTACCCTTTATGGAAAGCACACAAGTCTATAATTGAAGCGTGACTTTAAAGTTAGCAACTTCTCTGCAGAGGCACACAAGGATTTAACTGAAGTAGGACTTCAGAGTTAGTTACACTCTACAGAGAGCACACAAGAGTTAATTAAAGTCCCTTTAATAGGAAATCTTGACAGTACAGAGATATGCATATGCGCAATAAATCTAGCCACACTAGAAATATCACGTCCGGCAATTGCAGAACCTTGACCTGAACGGTTACAATTAAAATGCCTCAAAGTTAGCACTCCTCTAATGAGAGCACACAAGGGTTAATTGAAGCAGTGTAACTGTAAACGCTCCCTCTTGCCTCTGTATATATGTATACCCATACACATACACAATAACCAGGCATATACATCACAATACCCAGGCACGTATCATATATGCAATACAGACAATACAGGTAACTGTAATATGAGCACTTATCTATGCACTTTGAAGTTTGAAACTCCTCTATGAGGGCCCCACAAGTCTATAATCAAAGCATGAAAAGTACACCTATTACAATTCAAGAGTATTCCAGCACACAAATCCTCTTTTAGTGAATAAGCCCCTTGCAATGTGACAATACTAAAACCCACCACTCTTGTCGCAGTGTGGTACTGGCACACAAAAATAACTTGGGACACTTACTGACTAAATTGCCCAGGAAAAAATATTAATTAAAAAATTATTAAAAAATTTATTTTTTAACAAAATATTAATTTCTAGGAAATATATCAATAATGGTTATTAATCATAAATATTAATAATTTCTGCGAATATCCTGCCGACTACGCCATTTGTTTTAAGTTCGTGGCTTTGGGTGAATTAATTTGGCGCAAAAGGTTGCACAATAGCAGCTGTGTTAAAATCAATGTAGTTGTGAAGAAACTGCAAACTCACACCATGTGCTTTTTACAAAATGGCGTCCTCAACCATGTGGAGACAGGCTGGGGCCTAGCAAGATGGAGTCAGACCATGTGTTTGCTCTGAGATAAAATCTATGAGCAAGGCCAGGGCCTACAACTTGCTCACACCACACAAACCCCAACACAGCTATTAGAAGCAATATGAATTTGCCCACACCCAAAAAGCCAACCCTTTAATTAAAGGATATATCCAGAGAAATTTGTCCTAATGACCAATACCACAATTAACACAATAACACCCCAGTACTAGCAATAAGCAATAATATTTAATAACAAACAATAATATTAACAATACACTGTATATTATCAAATATATTCTAGCTAAAACATCTAATAATATTAACTAGACAATTACTTACTGCAGTGCAAATAAAACACATGATACAACAATTATAGTAGAAAACACTATACGTTGGTTACCAAGGTATTTTTCCTAGAAATATTATAGATAGTATGAAAATAATAGAAAGATACTTAGTTTCTATACTCATCTATCTGGAACAATGAGGATGGTGCTGCAGGGGAAAAAACAGGCCAGGATCCTGGAACAGTTCTTGGGGCCTAGGCAAGGCATGGCCCCCTTACTGCTGGTCACATCTCCCTCTCCATAGCTCTCCTGCTCCAAGACCCTTCTTCCCAAAAGACCTGCCAAGACTGCCCCCTTTGACTCTCTGCACACCTCTCTTATTGTTGGCAAGCCCCACCCATCTCCAGCCCACTTTACCTGATTGACACACCCCTCCTCCCCTTCTCCTAGAAGGAAGAGAAACAAAAGAGCAGGTTGTCCTCCTTTGTCATTTTCCCGCCCAAACAGACCAGGGAGACAACAAAGGAAAATGGTGTCTAAAACACTAAATGTGATTTTATGACAGGGGAACATATCCATGTAATGGACGCAGTTTTTGTCGCAAATTCTGAAGCAACATACCTGTGTCCATAACATCCCTGTACCCATCAGCTGAATTATGTGCCATAGCGGACAAAGACAGAATGGACCCATGGGACGGCCGATCCCCAGCACAAAGTTACCTATCACGGCTGGGGATTGACAGCCCCATGTTCCTTTGACTGTAGGGTGGGGAAAGGAAACCAACCACACCTAGGTTTTAGCCTTAGTATACACTGGGGCCGAGGTAACAGCGTTACAGGTAACCCTTCCAAACTTGTAGGCCCCATCATTTCACAGAGAGGGTCTAGGGGGAAGAGTAACTAAGGCAGTACAAACCACAGTCACATATTCCATAAACAAAGGCCCCTGGGTTTATGGCTAATATTTTTATTGTTAAAGCACATAATAGAGATGAAGTTGAGAGGTGTTCAGATTTTGGCTTTCCTCACAAACCCTCTTATGTTCATGTGGCAGGGGAGGTGGTGAGAGGAAATACAAACTGGACACCTGTTGTCATTCTCCCTCCCTGTAGTCCAACAAGGGCTGCCAGGAGGGTTGAAAGAAATCAGAGTAGTCAGGTTTAGTTCATCCTGCAATTTTGCTCTTTAAACGCTCCTGTGATTCCTGTTAAGAAGCCGGACGGTTTCTTGGTGTTGAACGATAGATTACAGGGGACTCAATAGAGTGGCACCGCCATTGAGCTCTGCAGTCCCTGGTATCGTCTCTGTCATTTATGACAGCCAGACAGACACAGGTGTGGCATGCAGTGATTGATATAGTGGATACTTTCTTTTCCAATTCTCATTGCACCTGAGTCACAAAATTCCATTTGCATTCACTTGGGAAGGAAGCTAATATACCTTTGATGCCCCAACACTATCTACACTCCCCCGCCACATGCCATGATCCGGTTGCCAGAGAATCAAGCCAACTTCCAATACCTTTTAGAGACTGTGACATTAAAGACCCCAACCACTTGGGGTGAAGAGGCCTACCTATCCGTGCAGAGGTGGGCCAGAAGTTCAACTCTCATGAAGTGGAAAATGGTACCCACAAGAGCAAGGTTGATTAACAAAGCTTCAATGGTCTTGCGACATATTAATTCTTGCCACATCCAAATACTTGGAAGATACCTGCGTTACAGCTTTCTCCAATCAAGTCAACTTTTCCATATGAGGAATTATATTCTGCAAAGAACAAAAGACGCTGGACTGTTGTAACATGCAATCCGTATGGAGATGTGGTGATACAAGAGCAAGATACAGGTGATTCAAATTACCAGAAGTATGCCGATATAAAGAGACTACCCTTGGCTTATTACATGGAACATTAATGTGGGGAGGTACTGAACTTTGGGAGAAGATCTGGGCAGCCACCTGAACAAGACTGATGCCAAGAGTTGTGGGGGGAATTAACCTCAATAAAACTACGGAAGAACTGACTCAAATAAGGAACCTAAAGACGAAAATGAATCTGTCCCATAGATCTAGTTTTCAAAACTGACACCAGTACTCCCTTTGCTGGTCAGTCCAACAATGGGCGCAGGCTATCCCATATCACCCCATGCCTTGGGGTTGATTAAAAGGTGCAATGGGCTTTTGAAAGGACAGATTCATACACTATCCCTATATGTCATAGAAGGGGGTGGGATAGAACTTTTACACAGGCTCTTAGGATTTTACATGACTGAACAACAGAACATATGTCTATATGCCTGGCTTACATGTAATGACACTCCATTTGTTAGTTTATGAGTTGACATATACTGGTAGCCGCCCCATATTTCAATTTAAACTAACATTTTATTTTTATTTTTTCTCTCGGTGGTGGGAGAGGGTAACGGAACTTAGTCTTTCCCATAGGAGGCAGTAGGCCTGGAGGGAAAGAGATAACCTTACATTCACTGATGAGCGAACCAGAAAGGGTTGGAGTACAACTGGGTAGTGAGTGTGGACAAATGAATGTGGAGCACATCTTTGTTTAGAACTAATATAAGTGGGATAACTGCTGATACCGTATTAGGAGAGGTGGCAATCAGGATAACCCACCAATTATAAGTAGGGTCCAAAGCATGGGTATTACCAAGGTCTAATGCTGTAGAAGGAATAGGTTATTCCAAATAGTCATGGTAATGCTAAAACTTTATTATTAAATGATGATTCTTAACCTGTCTATCCTCCTTCCAGTGACCGCACAGCCCTGCTGATTCCATAGATGTCCAACACATTAAATCTAGACCAGATGTACCCTCCTTTAGACGACTAAAGTCCCACCAGTGAAGAAGAATGAGTATTTATCCAGCCTGGCTGCAGCAATAAAACAAGCTTCATGAAACACCAGACATCAAATTATTTGGGGTGGATGGGAAGCTTAGGAGATAATATTGTAATATGTATTTCTTTAAGTGTTTCACCATATGTACATGTTATATATACAAGCAAGACAGCAAATAGGGATTTTTGGAGAACCCCCTATTAGAACATAACTTCAGTATATTTATGGTGTAATAGCAATAGGTGGAATGTTATGGACATGAAAAATAAGTAACATTTTGATTTGTGCTTTTGCAGCCATAATTCACTAAAGTTGTAGATTTATTTTTTTGTTCACCACTTAAGCAGATATTCCCTGGATTAAATGCACTGGAAGGGTTAATTTCCTCTGTTTGAAATTGACTCTTTCAGGCCAGAAAACAGTAGAAAACCAGTTATTCCAGTTCTAGGAAGGCATAGCTTTTCAAAAGACAGGAAATGGGAGGAGAGTGGGTGCAACATAGGAGGAGACAATAGGGAAACTAGAGGGGGGGGGGAGGATTTGATTATTTAATCCCATACCATGAGCTAGTGGGGGTTAGTTTTTTTTGGAATCTTGGAGTCTTGGAAGAATTGGAGTAGAGCCATGGAGGGTAGTATTTGACCAGCAGCATGGGCTGCAGAGGCCCAAAATCTAGCAAGGCGGCCGTGCTTGCCTAGGCCCCAAGATCTGTTCCAGGATCCTGGCCTGTTTTTTCCCTGCGGCACCATCCTCATTGTTCCAGATAGATGAGTATAGAAACTAAGTATCTCTCTATTTTTTTATACTATCTATAATATTTCTAGGAAAAATACCCTAGTAACCAACATATATTGTTTCTGTTATAATTGTTGCATATTGTGCTCATTTGTACTGCAGTAAGTAATTGTCTAGTTAATATTATTAGGTGTCTAGCTAGAATATATTTGATAATATACAGTGTATTGTTAATATTATTGTTTGTTATTAAATATTATTGCTTATTGCTAGTACTGGGATGTTAATGTGTTAATTGTGGTATTGATCATTAGAAGAAATTTTTGTGGATATATCCTATAATTAAAGGGTTGGATTTTTAGGTGTGGGCAAATTCATATTGTTTCTAATAGCTGTGTTGGGGTCTGTGTGGTGTGAGCATGCTGTAAGCCCTGGCCTTGTTTTTGTTCATAGATTTCCATCTCAGAGCAAACACATGGTCTGACTCCATCTTGCTAGGCCCCCAGCCTGTCTTTGTTCTCATAGCCACATGGTTGAGGATGCCATTTTGTAAAAAAACACATGGTTGTGAGTTTGCAGTTTCTTCACAACTACATTGATTTTAAAAAAGAACAGAATGTCTGCAATCGCTAGTATATATAAAGTGTAAAAAAATAGAGCTTTATTGAAAAAGTAAAAACATCCGAACACAGGGACAACATCAATCACCCCATGATAATCCCCTTACTCTTTTTGGACTGCAATGGTCCTTACTCATAGGCAAAAGGGGCAGGTATTCTCACTCTTTAAAAACACAAATACATTACCGAGAAACTCCTACCTCTTAAAGGTACATACACTAAAAACATCAAAGTGAATGCAAAAATCGATACTAAGTGTCAAACCACTAAAAGTACTGCATGGAATGAAAATGTATCCAGAACACACAGGTAAAAATCCATATACTTAAATAAACTATCATATATCTACCCATACCCCTATATGTGCTCTGGACAAATAAATGATCATATAGAGGGAATTACTGTAATGTTTGATCAAATGCAAGGCCAAGTTCCAAAAAGACTTACCATTTTCCCAAATACCACAGAACCAGATCACCTAGTAGAACAGACTCAAGTCCCATATTGCATTAAGACCCTGAGGTATTCTGGTATCCAACAGGTATATCCAGTACATCTCGTGTTTACCTAGACAACGAAACATGTTCCCACCTCTAGGATGTCCGGTAACCCTTTCAATACCTAGAAATACAAAATTGGTCAATTTTGCATCATGTGACATGAAATGTCTGGCTACTGATGATCTCACATCTAAATTTTCTATTGCATTAAGATGCTCCTTGATACGTTCCTTTAACGGGCGAACCATACGTCCAATATACTGCTTAGAACATTCTCTACAGCATATTAGATATACAACCCCAGACATATTACAATTAATAAAACTTTTTATAGTAAACTTCTTATTTCCAACAGAATTATGAAATACCTTAGATACAATGGCATAATTACAATATTTACATCTTCCTCCACATTTGTGGAAGCCTCTCATGGTAAGCCATGTTCCAGTATTTTGTTTCGCCCATATAAACATACTGGGAGATAGACCCCTCCCCAATGTTGGTGCCTTTCTACTAGTGAATCTACAGCCATTTTCCAATATATATATATATATATTTTTTTTTTTTCCAATATATTTTTAACTATTTCATCACCATATAGTATAGGAAAAAGGCCCTTAATGATTCCACACACCTGTTTAAACTCCTGACTATATTTCGTAATGAAAGTCAATGGGGTCTTGCTTGAAGCATTACAATTATATGCAAAAGATGTATCTCTCTTAAACGATCCCTCAATTAAACTTTTCTGATTCATATGTTCAACAGAATTTCTTGCCCTATTTATCTGTTTCTCAGAATAATCCCTAGCTTTTAACATTTCCGATAGGCCACAGGCTTGTATATTGTAAGAACCAGCATCACTACATATCCTTTTCAAATGTATGAATTGACCTTTTGGTATGTTATCAATAAGATGTCTAGGATGACAGCTATCAGATCTTAACAATACATTACCAGCTGAAGCCTTACGAAAAACATCAATATTCACCTGCTTAGAAAACGTATCTCCAGTAAGTTTTACATCCAAATATTCAATAGTATCTTTCTTTAGAGTATAAGTGAAAAACAGGCCACATTCATTAGAGTTCAGGTAATCTATAAATCTTTTAGCCTGTGAGTCACTCCCACTACAAATAAATATAAGATCGTCTATATATCTATAAAACATAACTATGAAAGGTCTAAAGGGGTTATCCCCACCAAAGACATGGAGCTGCTCCCACCAACCCACATAGAGGTTGGCAAACGAAGGGGCAAATTTTACCCCCATTGTGGCTCCACGTTTCTGGAGGTAAAAAACCCTGTCAAAAATAAAATATTTATGTCGTAAAAGATAGATAATCGCATCAATAAGAAAACACTTTAAATCACTAAAGTATTTACTCTGATAATCCAAGAAATAGTTTATGGCCTTTACTCCTGTTTCCTGTGGTATGCTTGAATAAAGAGATATAGCATCTACAGTCAGCCACATATACTAAGGTAACCATTGTACATAATCCATGATACTTAAAACATGGGTGGTATCCCTCAAATATGTGGGTAGCTGTAAAACAAGGGGTTCCAGGTATTGGTCCACCAAATCCGAGAGATTCTCGTTCAGAGAGCCAATACCTGAAACTATGGGCCTGCCCACTGGTTGCACCAAAGATTTCTGAGTCTTAGGTAAATGGTGGAAGATCGGTATAATTGGATCCTCCACATACAAAAACTCTGATTCTCTATTGGTAAGGCAACCAGTGGACAGGCCCTGATCTACAAGTTCTCTTAGATGTCTCTTATACTCCAATGTGGGATCTCTTTTCAAGGGAATATAGGTATCTATATCAGAGAAATGTCTAATAGCCTCCCCATGGTAATATTCCTTATCCAACACTACAATATTTCCCCTCTTGTCCGAGTTCCGGATTACAATACTCTCATCAGATTGTAATTATTTTAAAGCCAGGAACTCTGACTTGGTAAGGTTATTATGCTCATGTTTAGATTTTGAATAAATCTCATGGGAGAGTTCAGTTAACTCACGCTCTACTCTGTTCTGAAAGATATCTATACTACTCCCTCTAAAGTGAACTGGGTAAAAATTGGAACCTGACCTAGCACACGTCCAAAACCTCTGTACATCAACATTATCTCTTCCCTCATAGGACAATTGTTGCATATCTAATAACACACATGGCTCATTGAAAGACCACATATTATTTTTATCCAGAGACTGAGCAATCAAGGGATCTCTTCCATAATCCTTATTCCGAACCTCCATAATAGCAGGTTCTATATCCTGATGTGAAACACCTTCCAAGTATGACTTCATTTTTGGATGATAATATTTCCTTAAAGTAAGATTTCTAACAAATCTATTGACATCTAACAGGGTGTTAAACAAATGCATATGGTTAGTAGGAGAAAAATTGAGTCCCTTGGACAATAACGTCAGATCATCTTTACTCAAAAGTCTCTTAGATAAATTTATCACATTAAGATTTATGTTTGTCTCTTGTTTTTGTTCCTGGCATTTATCTGGGATCTGGTATTCCTGACATTTATGTTTGACTCCTCCCCTCCTTGTATGTTTGTGTTCATTCTTCCTCTCATTTGCCTCGTAGATCTGCCTCCTGTATCGTTTTTTGGAACTGTTTCTATACTTAAGGAGGTGGATTTTTATGTGGATTTTTACCTGTGTGTTCTGCATACATTTTCATCCCATGTGGTACTTTTAGTGGTTTGACACTTAGTATCGATTTTTGCATTCACTTTGATAATTTTAGTGTATGTACCTTTAAGAGGTAGGAGTTTCTCGGTAATGTATTTGTGTATTTAAAGAGTGAGAATACCTGCCCCTTTTGCCTATGAGTAACAACCTTTGCGGTCCGAAATGCGTAAGGGGATTATCGTGTGGTGACTGATGTTGTCCCTGTGTTCGGATGTTTTTACTTTTTCAATAAAGCTCTGTTTTTTTACACTTTATATATACTAGCAAATGTAGACAGTCTGTTCTTTTTTGAAAGTTTCAGTTGGAGGAGTGGAGTTCCTTTGATCCGGCACCACCATTGAAGATGGTGATTAATGTGAGCTTGGAGGTCAATCGTGGAGGTGAGCGTTTGCACAACGGGGTGAGTGAAGCATCCAGTGAACTGTGTTATGTTCTGCAGTTTTCGCTACATTAATGGTCCATGTATTAAATTGTTATCTGCTGGAGCGGTCTATTTTGTCTGCATTTACACTTATTTTAACCCTTTGAGTGCCAGAGGGGTACGCAACACATTGCAAAGCAATGCGTTGCCTACCCCGCTGGCACTCAAAGGGTTAACACAGCTGCTATTGTGAATCCTTTTGCACCAAATTAATTCACCCAAAGTCACGAACTGAAACAACCGGGTGCCACAGAGATTAAATATTGGAAACAAAAGGTGTGTACTCACAGACTTTTAAGTGATTTATTATCACAAATAAATAGCAAAGTTTCGGTCCTCCATGGGACCTTTGTCAAGCAAACATATATATATATATATATATATATATATATATATATATAAATACACACACACATACATCTTTATAGACAGTGGCACTTGCAGGGTTAAATACCCACACAATGGTATGAGGTGCACTTCTCATAAAAAATTCAAATAAGTAAATCAGGTATACTCAGCCTGGGATACTCCTGGCCTCATTGGAGACAGCACTCACGGACAACAAAGTTTCAAAAAGCAGAAAATCAATTTATTGCATCCATGCCAAACATTTTCGGTCCTTCTGTGGACCTTCCTCGGGGCAAATGGCAACAAACAGATACACGAAGATATATATATATATATACACAAAATCAATAATAAAACAAACAATAAAGCAATTAAGTAATTAGTCCCTCAGACCTAACCATCCTTGTGTGTTCCAGGTGCCAAAATGCGGCGTTCCTAGGAACCCCTGGTGATGATGTCAGGCTGAGAGGATATAGTTGGTAGGCAACTGCAAACACACAACATCACCAACCTGCGCCTTGCCGACTGAAGGTAAGGCTCGAACATCAAATTGTTACTGTGTCTCTCACTGCCAAAAAAGTTATGATGTGCGTGAGCTTGTAACTGAAGATCCAGAGCTTTTGATATACACTCCAAGTTTGAGTTTGATAATCTCCAGTGTATCGTAATCCTTTTCTGGAACATAAGTTGACATCATAAAGAGTCCATGTATATACTGTAATGTCCAGTGGAATTCCACTCATGCATACCTGCACTCACAACATATCCATCTCAGTGGTGCTCTCCAGCATAATTCTAGCACTTATTCAGTAGGTAACGTGCGGCTCATAGTTTCTTTTTAAGTTTCAGATATATAAATACATATACATACATACACACACACACACACATATATATATATATTTATATACACACACATATATATATATATATATATATATATATATATATATATATATATATACACATATATGGTCCTGAGGAAGGCCATCTGCTCCTGGTCGAAACGTTGACACAACAGTTGATTAAACCTTTTATCGTTTTTGAAGATGTCCTGAGAGTGCTTGATGCTTTGTTTTTTCACTTATATACATATACTATATAATAATTTGCTAGGATGTTTGCACAATGCAGTTATGAGCAGTAGGGACTGCCCGCGCTTGGGCAGTCATGCACAGTAGAGACTGCCCGCATTCTGGCAGTCTCTACTGTGCATGATTGCATTGCGTGAGTGAGGCAACGCAAGACTGCATCACGTGGAGCAGTGAGGTAGTGGCCTCTTAACCCTATGAGGGCCAGAGGGGTACGCAATGCATTGCATACACACACACATATATATATATATATATATATATATATATATATATATGTAGTGGAGATTGTAGCCATATTAGTCCAGTGATGCAGCATTTAGACTTGATAAAGGGAGGTTCTCCCGAAAGCTTGTCAATCCAATATTCTGTTAGTCCAATAAAAAAGGTATTACAAGATACTTATTTTGTTTGTTATTTTACATCTATATATATCTATATATATAGATATATATATATATATATATATATATACACACATATACATACATACATACATATATATTATATATTTAAAAGAGAAAGCTTCATTGCATAATTTATGTCTCCTCAGGAGACACACACATAGAAGAGAATGGCTCATTACATAATTTTTCCACATGACAGGAGGCTTCATATTTTGCTTATCTTTCTTTACTGAAATCTCCATAGCAGCACAGATCATTTATATAACCAATCAAAAAACAGCAATCAAGGCCATATAAGACCCCAACTCCACATACTCCTCCTCTTTCTTGCTGCTCCAACAAGCTGCACAGGTCTGAGTACTGTTTCTCTTTATATGTTTTTACACAAGCTGCACATGGCAAAGTACTGTTTCTCTTTATATGTTTTTACACAAGCTGCATAGGTCAGAGTACTGTTTCTCTTTATATGTTTTTACACAAGCTGCATAGGTCAGAGTACTGTTTCTCTTTATAGGTTTTACACAAGCTGCATAGGTCAGAGTACTGCTTCTCTTTATAGGTTTTTACACAAGCTGCATAGGTCAGAGTACTGTTTCTCTTTATATGTTTTTACACAAGCTGCATAGGTCAGAGTACTGTTTCTCTTTATATGTTTTTACACAAGCTGCATAGATCAGAGTACTATTTCTCTTTATATGTTTTTACACAAGCTGCACTGGTCAGAGCACTGTTTCTCTTTATATGTTTTTACGCAAGCTGCATAGGTCAGAGTACTGTTTCTCTTCATATGTTTTTACCTTGTGTGTCTAATGTTCTTTTACACTATAATTGGTTCCATGGTATGGTATAGTATGGGGCCTTTGGGCTCTAGTTCTGTTTTTCCTTCTTATATATACATAATTTGTTTTTTCTAATGTGCTCATGTATATGTATGTTTGTGTGGGATTTTTTCCCAAAGCGTTACCATCCCTAAAATCCTGTCTTATTTCTGAAGTGCAGTGTGTGTATGTGTGGGGTCCGTTGTTGTTTCCCTTCAAGGGGGGTTAGCAGGGCCTGGGACCATTAGTTTCTTCTGTGTCCCCGTTGGAGTTGCTAGGTGGTCTGCGGCCCGCTCATAGCTTCGGCGGCCATCTTGGATCTCGCATCTCGCGAGATCTCGGCGGCCATTTTCTTTTCTGGCTGAGTGGTTCTCGGTCGTTCTGGAGTCTCTCCCTTCAGTCAGGGTGGGGCTCCAGTGTGACTGGGGAGTGCTCAGCCTCTGTCTACATCTCAATGGTAAATTACAGTCTCACTACTGTAAGGTTTTTGCTTATTATAAACCTCACTGGTTCATTACAGTTTTACAAATTCTGAATGGGTTGGTTATAATCACTTGGGGTGAGCCCCCATTTTTTTCCTGATAACAGGGTTGAGTGAGGTATATGGGTGGGGTTAGCCCCCATCCCCAGCTTCTGATTATTCTGGAGGAAGCCATTCCTTTCCCTCTTTGTCAGTGTGATTTAAACTATCTGCTACAGTTCTTCTGTGGCTATTGGGGTGAGCCCCTGCATTACATCTAGGGTGAGCCCCTTACTATCCTTCTTTAGGGCGTGTATACATCTGGGGTGAGCCCCCATCCTAGCGGTCCATACTATCCTGCCTTTGTTCTGGTGTGCCCCTGGGGTGAGCCTCATTGTACCCTGTTGTGGGCTGGGCCTATTTTCATGTGCTGCATAAAAAAAAAATTCTGCTTTGTGTTTCTTTTACACCTATTTGGTTAGAGGAATATGCCTTTCTCTGTTTTTGTTGGGCCCTCTGAGGTGAGCCCTCACTTATCGGACATACCTTAGATATGCTGAGGGTGAGCCCCCCTTGAATCTCAATTTGTGTGTGCACAATCTTTCCCTTTCCGGGAGGCTGTGCCAGCCTGGTCCTTTTAATATAAGGACCAAATTTCTTCCATCTGTTCGGGGTGGGTTTTCACTGGGTGAACCCCAGATGTTCCTGACTGGTTTGCTCCAGCGTCTGGTTCCTGAATTCAGTTCTGCATTTGTGATAGTCAGGGTGAGGCCCTGTGGTGTCACTGCGGTGAGCCCCCATGTTAAGGATATTAGGGCTTCCTGTTTATTACTCTGGGTGAGCCCTATTCTGTCCTTGGGGTGACCCCCCTTTTTTTCCTCGGTTCTGTTACTTCTTTGTTTGGTTTTCTCTTAGGCTCCTTTTTTTGTGCTGCAAGCGGGGCACTTTCCCTGTCTTATTGCTATATGATATTTATCTTTTCCCTTGAGGGGTGGTGGTAGTCCTTTTCTGGATGAGCCCCGGTTTTACCTGGCTGGTGTTTACCCCTTTATGATTGGGTGTTTCTAGGTTCTTGTTCTGCCCTTTGTTTTGCAGTTGCTTATCTGTTTCTCTGCGTTTATCTGCCTTCTTGAGAGGTTCACTGTATGTTTCTGCTATACTTCCGGTGAACGCAGGCCATATATAGTTTGGATGGCTAAACATTATATTTCTTTGATTGAGGTTCCTTGGGATTGAGGTGTGTCGGGTGCGCCCTCCTTCTTTTGATCATTGACGTTGGTTTTTTCCCCTTTCTGTTTTTTCCATATTTACGTTTTCATAGGGTGAGCCGTTTGCGAATATTTAAGGGTGAGCCCTTTCTTTCACATTATAGGCTATTAGGGGTGAGCCCCTTTAAGGTTCTATTTGCGACCATTTTTGGGCCTTCTGAGATAGTCAGCCATTCTGAGGTGATCTCTCAGTCTGGATCGGCTTTAATTCATGCGTTTGGTGTACCAACCTCAGGGGTCTATGCTTTCTATCCTCCAGTGTACACGTATCATACATAGCGTCCATGCGTACCAAACCCTAGTGTACACATTTCCATTCTGTTGTATTTGTGGGGATTATATTGTTTATATACATTATCTGTAGATGTTGGTTTTGTTTTACTCATATTCATTTTCTGTAGATTCTAGTAGGTATTACACGTATTCATTTTCTGTGGATTCTAGTTTGTATTTCACTTCTTCATTCCTCTACTTTGTATTTTCGTATGTACTATCTATACATACTAGTGTGTATTACACGTATTCAGTCTCTGTAGATTCTAGTTTGGATTTCGCTTATACATTATCTGTAGATTCTAGTGTATATTACACTTATACATTATCTGTAGATTCTAGTGTGTTGTACACTTATACATTATCTGTGGATTCTAGGGTGTATTACACTTATACATTATCTGTAGATTCTCAGGTGTAGTACACTTATACATTATCTGTCCATTCTAGTATGTATTACACTTATGCATTGTCTGTAGATTCTAGTGTATATTACACTTATACATTATCTGTCCATCCTAGTATGTATTATACTTATACTTTATCTGTAGATTCTAGTGTATATTACACTTATACATTAGCTGTAGATTCTAGCGTATATTACACTTATACAGTATCTTTAGATTCTAGTGTGTAGTACACTTATATCGTATCTGTACATTCTAGTGTGTAGTACACTTATACATTGTCTGTGGATTCTAGTGTATATTACACTTATACATTATCTGTAGATTCTAGGGTGTAGTACACTTATGCCTTATATGTAGTTTCTAGTGTGTATTACACTTATACATTATCTGTAGTTTCTTGTGTGTATTACACATATATTATCTGTGGTTTCTAGTGTCTTTTACATTTATACATTATCTGTAGATTCTAATAGGTATTACACTTATACATTATCTGTAGATTCTCATAGATATTACATTTCTACATTAGGTTTAGATTCTAATAGGTATTACAGTTATACAGTATCAGTAAATTCTAGTGTGTATTATACATATCTTTTATCTGTGGATTTTATCGTGTCTTATATGTATACATTTTCGGGTGTGTGTTTCAAATATACCTTATCTGTAGATTCTCCCTTGTATACACATGTTATACATATTTGCTATCTGTGGTTTCTAGGTTATATTTCACATATACATTATCTGTATTACATGTACATTATCTGTCGACTTTAACTGGTATTTCATATTCATTATTACGTTTATACATTATCTGTAGATTCTTGTATGTGTTACACATCTACATTAGCTATGGAGTCTAGGGTGTCTGACACGTATACATTGTCTGTAATTTAGGGTGTGTGTTACACATTCATTATTTGTAAATTCTAGGGTGTTACAAGTCTACATTGTTGGTAGATTCTGCTTTGTCTTTTGGTTTATTCGTCACCCTAATTCGTAGGATTTTTTTGTAGGCTTGTTTTGCTTTGTTATGCGGAGGTTCCTACTTCTCCACGTTTGTTTCCATTGGGTCCGGTTTTGGTTTTGTAGGTCAGGCCCAGGGTTTTAGGTGACGTTAGCTAGAAGGACTTCGTTGGGTTTTGACTCTGGCAGGAGTTCATGTTTCGTTTGGTGTGCATTCAGTTTGGGGAGCAACTGTTTTGTGGGCTCTGTCTGCAGAGGTTCTGTGGTGAACCTTTTGTATTAGACGGACTAGTCTTGGGAAAACTTGTTTTGCTTTTTCTTTTTCCGTCCTTCTTTTCATGCTTGTTTTTCTTTGATGTTTTAGCGTTAAAAAAGCAAAATATGAAGCCTCCTGTCATGTGGTAAAATTGTAGATTATGTTAGCGTAGTGTACTAATAATCTTAATTTTAGTAATGACAGGAGGAGAATATTTTCCCTCCCTTTTCCCTCCCTGTGGGTTTTGTTTTTTAGGATTTATTAGGGAAGAATGGTGGACTTTGGTTTGGATTCAGTTAGGGGTGTTTCTGTACATTTATTTATGTTTATTCATAATTTCTGTGTTTCTTGTATGTATTATTGGTATGTCTATTGATATTTCCTGGTGTACTTTCATACATTTCTTTTCTTTCAGTGTCTCTCCTACCTCGAGGTCAGTTTGCTTGAATGGTCCTGGCATCGTGTTTTGCTGCTCCGAGGGGGATGCTGAATCTTGAAGACATCATGTTGGTTGCTGATGTTTAGATGTAATGTTGTTTGCTTGTTTGTGCAAAGAAAGAGGAGGAGTATGTGGAGTTGGGGTCTTATATGGCCTTGATTGCTGTTTTTTGATTGGTTATGTAAATGATCTGTGCTGCTATGGAGATTTCAGTAAAGGAAGATAAGCAAAATATTTGCCTCCTGTCATTACTAAAATTAAGATTAGTACACTACACTAACATAATCTACATAACATAATCTACACTAACATAATCTACAATTTATGTCACCTCAGGAGACACACAAACCCAGGGGTTGCAGTAAGGAGGGGATATAGAAATCTCCTCCCTACTTGCAATGCTAGAGATACAGTGTGTGTGGGGGGGGGATTTGGAAAGAGTGGGTAGGGTTTGCCTCCCTCAACTTTCTGCTCAGCCAGAAAGAAATATGGATGACACACACACCACACACACTCACACTGTCACTCACTCTTAACCCAGTGACCTCAGCAGGACCTGTAATACAGCCACTGAAGACAAGCTGCAGCACCAGGGGAACAGAATGGCACTCAAAGGATTAAAGTAGGACCTCATTGCTCAATTATTTCTTGACTGTCAACATTTCCCCTGCAAGACAGAGGACAGTCAGCCATCAGGTACAAACTTAACCCACTGACTGCCACAGGGTTGTGTATCAACTTTTACCCCTCAGGACACACCACAAGCATAGGAGGGAGTGTCTTCAAACCCCTCACAGTGTAAACTTCCATTTCCTTCCCACTTCTCCTCCTCGTCCAGCCTATTCCTAACAATTTTCCACATTTATGTTAAGCTCCGTCCCACTCAAATTAAGCCCACCCACTTTTAACTCAGATTGTCTCATTGGTCTCTCCACATCAGCACCACATGAGTCCCCTTCAGGGACTCCACAAGAATAAGTTCCCAGGTATGAATACACTTCCCACTGCTATTTAACTCTAACATGCCACTCTATACCTTAGCCCTTTGAGTGCCAGAGGGGTGCACAACACATTGCAAAGCCCTCTGGCATTCAAAGGGTTAACATGCTGGTATAATGCTCCTTTTATTTTCTGCTTTCCATTTGCACAACCCAAACACACACAGGCTTAATACTGCTATTCTGGCCCAAGCTAAAGGAGAAATATAAAAACTTTGCATACCTCCCAAGTGTCCCTCTTTAACAAGGACAATCCCTTTTTGAGATCCAAATCCCTCTGTCCCTCTTTTCTACCCTTTTGTTCCTCTTTTCTTGAGAATGCAATAAGTAGTGTGTATCACATTGCTCCACAGCAATGAAAGTCACAGAAATGTATAGTTAATCCTCAATATATTTCTTTGCAATGCATTCACAAACACTCTGCCACTCAAAGGGTTAAAGGGATAGTAATATTTTTATTAAACTTTAGCTCTGAGTCTTCTTTATGTTTTTTTAACATGTAACACATTTTTTAACTACTTACAGTGTTGTATTTAAAATGATATTCAAGCAGAAACAATCACCCCCTGCCCCTTTCCCTGCGTCACTCAGCCTCTCAGTCTGGTCTGTATGGAGTGCAGCAAGGGACAATCTTCAGTAAGCAAAAGGAAAATCCTGCCACCCTTAATCAAGGGATTCATTATAGTTACTGAATGAAGATTGTCCCTGGCTGCTTCCGTCCAGTACAACAACCAGATTCCACATCTAATGGGAGGGGGGTCCTTTTGGCTTGAATACAGTTTTAACTCTTACAAAAAAGGAAAAAGGGAAAAGAAATAAGGACCCACAATCAAATAATAATACTATCAGACATAATAATGTCTTAAAATAGTATAAAAAATAAGTTTAATTAGAAAAATCAATTAAATACAGATACCAAATCCCAAATATATCCACCTCCCATGCAAAACCATATACCATCTAAAATATATCATAAGGGTTGTATCAAAACAAATCTCAATAAGACTACCCAAACCTATATAGCAGTGGACCAGAGCGTAACGCTACTTCCAGTGCTGTCATCTCAGATAATGATACAATGACAATCACTGTGTAACAATTACCCAAACATCTCCACATTGTATTCCCCACACATAAGCTCACTATTATACTAATAATCAAAAAAGATAAAAAAAGAGTCCCTCTCCTAAGCTGGCAATAGTTGCATAAGAAGGATAACAGGCAAGCCACGTGAGTTCAAATAGCATCTGAGTAGGGGTTATTTTTCATAATGGAACAAACATGTCCTTAAATAACTTGATAACTGGAAAATGTATCCGCAAACTTAGATGAAATACATGAAGTATAATATTTACCATTCAATATAGACAGCTGAGTCTGGCGTCCTCCATGCCTCGGTGACCATCTGTCACCTATTCACTGCTCCGCAGACAATGATGATGGTGTTCCGTCCAATCTCCTTAAAGGCTCCGCCACACCACTCACAAACTGTAGTTCGCTTTGTAGTTCTTGCGCCTATATTGAGTAGCGCGTCTGTTTGAATCCAGTTATATGCAACACAAACACTTCTCATCAATAAGATATTTCTCAGGTACACTGCGTGATAAGGAAGATATATACGCCAATGCGTTTTGTACCAATTACAGGACTTTGTCAAGGCTAGTCACACAATTGTTTGCAACAAGTTCTCTTTTAAACTAACGGATCAACCGGATATCCTTTCCCGGGATCTCATTGTTTCTCAGGTGTATACCAATCAATGGATCTTCTTCCTCTCAAGATATTAACTCCTTCTTTACCAGATATGATTATTTATTTAAAATCTCATATATATTTACAAAACAAAACAATTTTTAAATAACCTATATCACTAAATGGACACAGTAACTAAGATTTAATTAAAAATGGCACCAATTTGGAAGTTTAAAGCATAGGAAGCTGATATTGACCCTACATAAACATATGGAATTTTAACTCCTCATTTATCCTTTGTGGAAATAGAGTTCCTAAGGTATATATCCACTTAGATTCAATCTGCAGGAGTGTATTGTCATAATCCCCACATAGTACGTTCTTTGCAACATGGCGTTTGCCAGCAATTTGTAATCCTTTCACTTCTCCTTTATGAAATTCTAAAAAGTGTATTGCAACCGGACTATCAATATTCTGTTTCTCTATGTCACGTTTATGCTCCAGTATTCTTCTCTTTAATTGTCTGGAAGTTTTACCGACGTACAGCATGTCACAAGGACATTTTAGTATATATACATCTCCTTCTGTTTTACAGTTGATAAAACTTTTGATTTTATATTTTTGTGTTCCATTATAATTAGTGAATTCTTTTGTTTGGTTTACAAACTTACATGCACTACACGTGCCACATCTATACATGCCCTTAATGGGACTTTTATTTATGCGTTTTATCATAATCACGTTTCACTTATTGACTCTTTACAAATTTATCATGTATATTTGGAGCACGTTTTGCTACAAGTGCTGGACAGTCCCCAACTATTTATTTCAATTTTTTATCATCAGTGAGTATGTGCCAATGTTTTAACAATATAGCACATAGCAGATTCCAGTGATCTCCAAATCGTGTGATAAAACAGACTTTGTTATCCACTTCCTTATTTTGTTGTCTACCAAACAGGTGTTCCTCAGCAGTCCATTTTATAACCTCTTTGTATTAATTTAGATGTTAATTCCTGGGCCTACATCTTAAAGTCAGCGATGTATTGCCCATAGGGTATTCCCATAGGGTATTCCTACGCAAGTATTGCCCATAGGGTATTCCTTCACTTGGGACAGTAGATGGTAGCTATCAGTGTGTAAAATTGTATTGCATGAGGTGGGCTTCCTGAACATCTTCGTCTTCAAGGTACCACCATCCTTATAGGGATAGTAATACTTAAAATGTAAAAAAAAATATGTTGTAGGGTTTATCCCCCTGAGTAAAACAAGGGAACTCCCACTGCTGAAATGTGTTTTATTCAAAAGTTATTACAGCTCAAAGTTGAATTTTTTTCAGTGCAATATCACAGTGGCCTGAAATTTTATAGTGCCTCTGTTGCTACACCATCCTATGGAGATTTATGGTTCTGGGACCAGAGCTATCCATAGGATGGTGTAACAACAGCACCACTGTACAATTTCAGGCCACTGTGATATTGCACCTAAAAATTTCAACTTTGAGCTGTAATAACTTTTGAATAAAACACCTTTCAGCAGTGGGAGTACTCTTGTTTTGCTCAGGGGGATAAACCCTACAACATTTTTTTTTTTACATTTTAAGTATTACTATCCCTTTAAAGATTTTTAGGTCAAGAAAGCCCACCTCATTCAAATCAACGTTTGTTTAAATGTATATTTAAATCATTATGATTGTGTTCCATCAAGAATTCCTCTAGTTCTCGCAAGGATCCATCCCACAGCACCAATATGTCTCTATGTAGCGCAGCCATAGGGCATGTGCTCCCCAAACCCACGCGTGCCTGCCACCACATGCTGCTCCCACCAGGCGAGGTGGAGACATGAGTAGGTCGGGGCACAAATCGCCCCCATGGCAATGCCACAACATTGTTGGTAAAATTTATCCCCAAAACAAAACTAATTATTCTTAAGTACAAAGTCCAACAGATCCAAAATGAATTCATTCTGGTGTGCAGAATCCACATCTCTCATCCCCAGATTATCTGCACAAGCTCTCATGCCAACCTCGTGAGGAATGGGCGTGTATAAGGACTCCACATCCAAACTAACTAGAATGGAGTCCCTGCACACGTCCAGACCCACCAGGCTACACATGAGATCCCCAGTGTCTTCCACATAGGAGGGCAATACTCCTAGAAACGGCCTCAGAAGAGCATCTACATACCTACCGACAAATTCAGTTAAACCTCCAGTACCAGAAACCACAGGGCATCCAGGAAGATGTTTCAACGATTTATGAGTTTTTGGTAGAATATATAATGTGGGTATTCGAGGCCATCTCCAGAATCCTCCTCAATTTGTTCTGCATTTCAATTGTAGAATCGTGATTTAACAGTTGACAACAATCTTTATTTCTAAGTTGATGCATAACTTCTTTCACATATTGTTCTTCATTCATAAAGACAATATTCCTCCCTTATCTCAGGGTTTTACGATAATATCCATTCTAGTTTGTAAATCTTTTAATGCTCTATTTACCTCACACGTGAGTTTGTAGTTATGATGTTTATTAAGCGTTAATTTTTGTATGTCTCTCTGTATTGATTCATTAAAATTTTGCACAAAAGGATTAATACTTAAGGGAGGCATGACTTTGCTTTTAGGTTTCAGATCAGTATATCCGACTCTCATATTTACAGATTCACTATCACCATCGTTATCTGCCTTGTCTTCCAATAAATCCACCAATGTATCAATTGTTTCTAAGTCCTGGGATTTGACATCCTTCCCAAGAGGAAACTTATGAAGTAGAACCTTCCTGGAAAACAACTTTAAATCTTTAATGATTTCAAATTCATCTCCAAAATATGTAGGCGAAAATGAAAGTCCTTTCATTAATACCAAGATATGTGACTCTGTCAATTGAAAGTCAGATAAATTTATGATAATACTTTGTTTATCCTGATTATTATTCATTTTTTTTCCAGGGGTTAGGTCTTAATTGGGAGGTTATAGGATCATTACATCCTTCTCCTCGTCCTGTTTGTTTGTATTCCTGTTTTTGTGCCTCCCTCTTCCTCTTCCTCCTACCTCTCCTGGTTTTGGGTTTACCCCTCGTGGATCCAAAAAATGCTCACCTACTGATTGTTGCCCCCTCTTCTTGTTACAACTCCTACACGTGACTCATTATCAGAACTAGATTCCTCACTGCTATTACTATCTATGTGTCAGACCGAGAATGACCATATCATTTTCTATAGTTAAAAATAAGATATACCTTATTTGTTGCAAAATCCTCAGTATCTCTCATGTATTTCTTTTTCTTCAGCATCATAATTTCCCTTTGAATTTTTTCAGTGTCCAATTTTAAGTTATCATTAATATCTGTAAACTCAGTCAAGTCCTGATAACACCTCAGATTAGCTGAGTACGGCAATACCACATATGCATAGGTTTCTCAAGGTTTGGGGGAGCTACGGGGCCCAAATTGGAACATGCCCGTTTCCATTTTCACACTTTGAATTTTTACAGCTTGCATCACTGGTGCCATGTCTCATTTGGGGCTGTGTAACAGTGCTTCACTCTAAGATTTCCCCCAAAAAGTGCATATTTTTGGGAAGTAGACACCCTAGGTTTTCATTTTATATATGTTTTCAAATTTTTTAAGCAGCCGTTTTACCACCAATCACTCGTAAATCTTGACGTAAGTTAAAAAAACAGCATTTTTCACACTTTCACTTCAATGTTGATGTGAATTTCAAGCACATGATAGGTGGATATTTTTAAAAATGCATTGTTTAGTGTTCAGCTCCTTCTTCTGAGTACAGCAATACCCCAAATGCATAGGTTTCTCAAGATTTGGGGGAGCTACTGGGCCCAAATTGGAACATACGCGTTTCCAGTTTCACACTTTGAATTTTCACAGCTTGTATCACCGGTGCCATGTCTCATTTGGGGCTGTGTAACAGTGCTCCACTCTAAGATTTCCCCCCAAAAGTGTATATTTTTAGAAAGTAGACACCCCAGGCTTTCATTTTTAGTATGTTTTCAAATTTTTTACGCAGCCATTTTAACAACAATCACTCGTAAATCTTCACATAAGTTAAAAAAGCAGCGTTTTTCACACTTTCACTTCAATGTTGATGTGAATTTCAAGCACAGAATAGGTGAAGATTTTATAAACTGCATTGATTAGTGTTCGGCTCCTTCTTTTGAGTACAGCAATACCCCACATGCATAGCTTTTTCATGGTTTGGGGGAGCTACGGGGCCAAATTGGAACATGCATGATTCCAGGTTCACACTTTGAATGTTCACAGCTTGCGTTACTGGTGCCATTTCTCATTTGGGTTGTGTAACAGTGCTCTTTTTTAAGATTTCCCCCCAAAAGTGTATATTTTTGGAAAGTAGACACCCCAGGCTGTCGTTTTAGGTGTGTTTTCAAATTATGTACACAATCATTTTACCACCAATCCCTCGTAAATCTTGACGTAAGTAAAAAAAAAAAAACAGCGTTTTTCACACTTAGACTTCAGTGTTGATGTGAATTTCAGCACAGAATAGGTGAAGATTGTATAAACTGCATTGATTAGTGTTCGGCTCCTTCTTCTAATTACGGCAATGCCCCATATGCATAGGTTTGTTGGGGTTTGGGGGAGCTACTGGGCCCAGTTGGAACATGTTCGTTTCCTTTTACAGACATGCCATTTTTACAGCTGGTGCCTTGTCTCATTCTGTCTGATTGGCAATGCTGCTATTAATTTTACCCCCAAAAGTATATGTTGTAGAAGAGTAGACAACCCTGGCTTTCATTCTATTTGCATCTTATCAATTTTTTCACTGCCACTCTATCAGCAATCCTTCCCAAAGTCTGCAGTAAGGCAGAGAAACACCATTTTTACACATTTGTATTTTAGTGTTGCTCTGGATTTCAGTCATATGATATTTGCAGATTTTTTTAGTGCTTTACATTAGTGGTGAGTTACATCGTCTGAGTACGGCAATTCCTCATATGCATAGGTTTGTCAGGGTTTGGGGGAGCTACTAGGCCCAGTAGGGAACATGTGTGTTTTCATTATCAGAGATAAATTTTGATTGTGTTAGATCTAAGGAGGGATGTGTTTTGAAAAATAAAAAACAGGATATTTCAGGGGGGAAAAGTGGCCAAATAATAAAAGAACCTTTACAGCACTACTGCATTGTGTCTGAATGGTATTCTTTGAAACAGTCACCAAGACAGAGGCCAGGTTTGTAAGGGCAATCAGGACAGTACGTGGTGGTGTCTGTCCGTATTCCATTTCTATAGCAAACCCTGCAGCGCTTCTGTGGTTTGTTCTTTTGGGGAGATGGGGGGATTTTATAAATGAAATATACTACCCGGGTCTTGCTGGAATGATTTCTGACGCACCATGAAATAAAAATAGGGAAATAAATTGTAGCTTATATTGTAAAAAGCTACATTTTTGATTGGGGTTTGCCAGTTTGAAAATTAAAAATGAATTATGTACAGCAGTCTGCATCATATAGATGGTAACTTTTTTATACCATGCCCTACACTTTCTCATTGCGAAGTATGGCTGCATTGATCACACAGATCAACTCCTCCCATGTTTTAATTATAGTCCCTGATGCAGACTGGCTTTCTCCAGTACCCCTGTCCTGTCACGAACAGTGACTGCCACAGATCTGTCCTCATGCATGTAGACATCTTTTTTGTCCCTAAACTTAACTGCCATCAGCTCCTGTTGGCACAAACATAAGGACGTCCCAGTTTTTAATTTGGTATCTACACGTATTTTGGGCATCTCCCTGCAATTGCTTCTGACAGTGCCACAGGCCACGGTGTCAAAACAAAAAAGAGACAAATAAAAGGAGGCTGGTGTAATAATTATTAATTAATAATTAACTGATAGCCTTTATTTAGTAAGGGGTAAATTAAATCCCAAATGATTTTCCCATTTGTTCCCATAAATTCGGGGCACCCAGGAGGATCAAGTTGGCTGTCCTTGCCCTCATAAATTCTAAAAGCCTGGGTGTAGCCTGTGGCACTTTCGCACAATTTATAAAATTTTACACCAAACTTGGAACTCTTGGAGGGGATGTATTGCTTGAACCCTAACCTGCCTTTATACTTCATTAGGGATTCATCTACACTAATTTGTTTTTGGGGCATATATACTTGGGCAAACTTTTTCTGTAAATGGTTTATTAGGGGACAAATTTTGTACAGTCTATCATACTGGGGGTGTTCTTTTGGGGGGCACAGGGTATTATCACTATTATGCATAAAATGCAAAATGACTTCAAATCTGGACCTGGTCATTGTCTTGGGGAATATAGGGGTATCACAAATGGGGTTTTTGCTCCAGTAGGATCGGACACTTGGCTTTTTATTATCCCCGTTGCCATTATTAAGGCCCAGAATTGTTTAAATTCTGTGATGTCTATGGGTTTCCATATTTCTTCCTTAACTATGAAAGCTGTAGGGTTGGCGACAATATACTGGGCTGCATACAAATTGGTTTGGGACACAATTTCACCTAAAATGTCTTCCCCCAAAAACAAATAAAAAAATTATCATGGGTAAATCCTTCCACATCAATTTGACTCCCTGGGTTGTCTGTGAATTCTGGGATTTGTGGGCATAAATTGATTGGTGATACCCATTCATTAGGATCAGGAGTGGCAGGTGTTGGGGCATTTCTTTGGGCAGATCTTTTGGCAGGTCTTTTGGCAGGTGCTGGGGCAATTGCCAGGGCAGCTCTTGGGGCAGCAATTGGGGCATTTCTTTGGGCAGGTATTTTGGTAAGTCTTTGGGCAGATCTTTTGGCAGGTTTTTTGGCAGGTGCTGGGGTAGTTGCCAGGGCAGCCATTGGGGCAGTGCCTCTTTTCTTGACAGAAGGCCCAGCATCGTCACTAGAGCTGCTCTCACTTTCTGAAAACTGAGTTATGTCAAAATCTGACGCAGTGTTTGTTGCCTCTGAGTCAGACGCCAAAAAAGGCAAATGCCTCTTCAACGCTGTACCTGTGCTGCATTTTGTCCACTTAATCTAAAAAACTTTTTTTTTGTTTTTTTTTCTTACGCTATCCCTAAACCTAAATCTAACCGTAAAACCTACCCTAACCTACGTATATCCTGAACCTACCTAACCCAAGTGAACTACCTATCTAAACTATACTTATTATATTTTTTTTTTTTTGGGGGGGGTTGGGGTTTTTTTTTTTTTTTTTCCCCTAAACCTAAATCTATCCCTAAACCTTTCCCTAACACACGTCTACACTAAACCTACCGACCTACCTACCTAAACTACCTAAACTATATATATTATTAAAATTTTATTTAAAAAAAATAAAAAAACATTATAAAAAAATGTAAAAAGAATGATCAGATGGGGGGAACTTATTGATCACTGCAAAACAGTGATCAAATGGTTAATTTTACTTTTTTTTAACATTTTTCTTCACAGCAATGCTGCAACACGATCTGGCACAATCTCTCTCTGTCTCTCTCCACCTTAACAGTGTGCAAGATGGAGGGAGGCAGAGATATATGACAAGGACAGTATTTACAAATACTGTCCCTGTCATTCAGCATTTGCAACATGTGATTCGCTCATCAAGTGAATTGCATGTTGCAACAAAGTTTCTACTGGTTGTTACTAAGGGCTAGATTTAAAGGCAACCGTTAAACCAGCCGCTAAGTGAAAAAGGCACATCGCTCGCAAATAATACAGGAGTTACGGCAGATTCAATAGCTACTCTACGAGAATAGCTATCGCGCGTAGGCACACAAAAAACACGTAACACAAAAGCCGTTGTCGCTCATGTTAATGCACAACGGGCGGCCAAATCACACGATAACAGCGCTCAAAACAACATGTAATATAACGGCTGCTGTTGTCTAGCAACCATGATTGATGCCAAAACAAATTCAAACACACAGCCAATCACAGAGCCCCAATGTATCAAATAACTTCAAATACACCTATATATACCCAAAAATAACCGTCACACACTGTCTGTTATCGAGTTCTTCAGAGCCAGATATCAGGACCCAGGAGCGGAGGATAGTCATTAGAGAGAGGGAGAGAGGCGCGTTCATTGGAGGTAGAGGAGTTTTGCAGTTTGGAGAGAGGTGCACTAAATATACACATATCACACTTTTGCACATATTACATACACACATACAAACACAAACACATACATATACATACACATAGTCCTTTTATTTTATAACACCTTACACATTTTACTTTTTATTTTGACAGTGTGAATCTGGGAGTGAAAGTGTGTGACAGAGAGTGAGTGGATCGAGTGTGTCTGTGAGGGCCTGTGGGAGTGCCTGGGTGTGACTGGGTGAGTGATGGCCAGGAGAGAGGGATGGGGAGAGTAGTGGAGGAGGAGGAAGCTCAGGAGGGGATCCCTCAGCAGAGCAGGGGTGGCAGAGGGAGATCTGCAGGGCGGAGGGGGACCCGGCCCACAAGAGCAGGCACACGCAGGACAGGGACAGAACCTGCAGTGGGACGAGGGGTAGTTTCTGGGGAGCAACACACACAGTCAGGGTCAGACCAGGCAGGGCACTCCGGCTCAGAATCCTCCCATGCCGGAGCTGACAAGGGCAGGATCAGGGATCCCAAATACACAGAGGAGGAGAACACGGCTCTCGTGGAAGCTGTCCTGGAGAGGCAGAGTGTTCTCCACCCAACGGCGAAGGTCCCTGGCCTGTCAGCGAGGAGGAAGGCAGCGTGGAACCAAATATGCAGCCGCGTCAATGCAGTGGCTCCATGCAGGCGGGACGTGGAGTCCATCAAAAAGAGATGGGGCGACTGCCAGAGGGTCATCAAAAACAAGATGACAGAGCTCGCCAAGCAAGCCTGAGGCACTGGAGGTGGACCAGCAGTCCCTATCACCTTCTGTGGCTGGGAGGAGATGGTGCGGCAGACCATGTCCCCGACCCTGATCGAGGGGGTCATTGGAGGAACTGACACTGGGGATGAGAGGAGCCTCCACACTACCAGTAAGTACAACACTACAGAACAACACACTACAGCAACCAACACCAGCTGCACACACAGTCACACCTCAACACATGTCCATCACTCAGCCATACAACTGCACCAACACAGCACCATGAGGGTTAAAAAAAGGACACAACACCTGGACAAATGACAACGTCCAACTTGGGACAAACCTGTCAAAGTCCTACTTCAACCCTCCTGTCGCTGTGCTCATCACACACAATACACAAACCGTGATGTTCAAAATGTTGTCTGTTAAATATCATCACTGTTCACACACAATGTCACCCATGTCTCCACCCCACCCTAACCCCTTGAGTGCTAGAGGGATCATCAATGCATCAATCAACAATGCATTGGCAACCCCTCTGGTACTCAAGGGGTTAACCAGACAACAAGTCAATAGGCCAACGATCACATGCTACACAGGGGACATTCACTAAGCGGTGACAAACAGATGGTGGACACAAAGTAACCCTCACACACCCTCACTTCACCAAAACCAGTGTTAGTCCATGGAGAATATGCAAAAACAAGAATCAAGTTTATAAGGTCCCATTGTACAGACTCCATGGAAAACACTGGCAATGGGGAAAGGAGATCACTGGAGAAGTCACCATCATGTTCACTTCATCAGTTCTACATCTCCGCTTACTGAATCACAAAAAGGGGGCATCAGGTCATACATCACAGTGTCACACAGAATAAATGCTTGTAGGTGCAACACACAGGCCGAAAACTATTACACAGAATTCAAGATGGAAAATGTAGGCATTGGTGTTGTGGCTGCAATCATTTACTCTGACTTGAAATGACATATCCCATATCTGATTCCCACATGGATCCACAGGGGTGCTGATGCCATGGATGGATGGTATACCAGCCGCTCTTTGCAGGATACACATGGGAAACAAATAGCAAACATTGTACCTTGGTCACCAACAGGCCATGACTGATGGATATCTAGGACTGAGTACGGTAGCCTCACACAGAAGGATGGATGGGCTCATACACAGAAAAAAACAGGCCTCAATCAAAGATATCCCTCACTACTGGCTGGATTGTTGCCCTTAGGATTCAAATGTTACCAAATATGTTACAACACGATGTGAACACAGATCACTTCACTGGATGTGATTGGCTTACTGGACAGATATGTGCACCCATCACAAATCAACCTACATTGCAAACATCCAAATACACATACATAGTATATCACACTCTATGTAGATGGGATATACGAGGTATGTTCATATCCATCATATCAATACAATGTCTTGTTGGATGGGTGCACATGTATAGCCAGTAAGACAATCACACCTACTGAACTGCTCTCTGGCTTCACATCTTGGAAGGATATTACTCTATCCATATGAAGGGTACATATCCACATACATATATGACCATTTCTACTTGTGTGTCACTGTAATGGGATAGCAATGGGTAATGTCATCATGATGTCATATCATTGCCATCGTTAACAAATGTGTCTTGATCTAAGTCCCATCCCTCCAACACTCATGGTTATACAGATATTGTGACAGGTGGAGATATCTATCATGTGACCACACGGAGGCTCTTCAGCAGAGCCAAAGTCGCAACATGTCGAGATAAATACCTCTTTGGAATGGTCCACAGAGTGTGCTTGCAAAACATGCACACTCTGTACACCATTCCAATTAAGTATTGTTCTCCAAATGGGGCGATTTGGGCTCTGCTGAAGAGCCCTCGTGTGGACAAATGACTGAAATCTACATCTGGCACATAGAGCAATATCTGAACAACCATGAGGGTAGGAGGGATAGGACTAACAGAGAACAACATCTGTTTTCACAATCTCTACAATCTGACATCAAGGTGGACTTAACCTTTGCCATCCCGAGTTAAACAATGGTATTCCTACTGCTGAAAGGTGTGTTGATACAAAAGGTATCACAGCTCAGACGTGGATATGTCAGGGGCAATATCCCAGTGGCATGAAATTGTACAGTGGTGCTGTTACTACGCAATCATATGGACAGCTCTGGTACAGGGACCAGATATCTACATGGGAGGGTGTTGCAACAGCCCCACTGTACTATTTCGGCCCACTGTGATATTGCACCTCAAAATTAAACCTTCACCCATAATAACTCAAACAACACCTTTCTGCAGTGGGAGTACCCTTGTTTACCCAGGGGGATTAACCCAAACACATATATTTTTCTTCACCACATATCAAAGTATAACTGTCTCCACAAACATATGGCTAAGGTCACTAATCACAACATCTTATTTCTCCACACAGCTTACGGCCCTCAAGCCCAGTGGGAGCCAGTGGAGGAGGCTATGTCACCCCCCAGTGAGGAGTACACAGAGGAGGGGACCAGCCGGTGGTCACCTTACCCACCATCACCATCCCCTCCACCACAGGCTGCACCACCACAGGCTGGACCACCACAGGCTGCACCACCACAGGCTGCACCACCACAGGCTGCACCACCACAGGCTGGACCACCACAGGCTGGACCACCACAGGCTGCACCTCACCAGTACAGTGGCTGGATGCCACAGGAGGAGAGGTGGACATATCCATCCGCCTCCACCAGCTACCACCCTCCTTCAGCAGCACCACCACCTCCAGGGAGGCAATGGCTGCCCGGGACAGTGGCCACCACCCAATATGGGCCATATGCCTCACAGATAAACCCACCCTCCTGGATGGCTCCACAGCATGCCCGAAGGTATGATCCGAGGTGGGGTCCCACCACCTATCATTGGCCACCATATGACCCTTGGCCACTGGACTACCCACACCTGGGCCTGATTGGTGAGCCCCAGCGCCCCCTACCCAGGGACATATTCACACCTCCACCAGCACACACATCATTGGGCAGCTCAGGATCACTTGATGTGGTGGGCATATGCCCATCATCTGCACCAGCCACTCCAACAGCAGCCACAGCACCCTCAGCAGCAGCAGAGGAAACAGCACCTCCAGCAGCAGAGGAAACAGCACCTCCAGCAGAGGAGGAAACAGCACCTCCAGTAGCAGAGGAGGAAACAGCACCCTCAGCAGCAGAGGCGGAAACAGCACCCTCAGCAGCAGAGGAGGAAACAGCAGCACCAGGAACACCGGGCACATCCACCTCCAGCACCGCACGCCTCACAGGGATGGAGGCGGAGTGTATGTCCCTTCAGAGGAGACTACTCCGGTCGAGCAGGAATACTGACAGCAACATCACCAGGAGCAGGAGGCAATCCAGGAGGAACATTGGCCAATTGGAGACCAGAATCCAAGCCGTGGAGTCGGAGGTGGCCAGGGGGAACACACTACTCCAGCAGCTCAGCACTGGTGTGATGGACATGTTGACCCAGGTCCTTGTGGAGTTGAGGGAGATCAACCGCAGGGAGAACCTGAGGATGGAGAGGGCGAACTTGCGTTTCACCGAGGGGTCTACTTCAACCACCACCCCCTCCAGTGTTACCCCTGAAGCCACACCTAGGGGGCAGAGGGTTACCAGGAGATCCACAAGGGCATCCACCTCTGGCACCCAGGCTAAGCCCCCCCCCAAAAAAAAAGGAGAAAATGAAAGGCCCAACCTGTCAACTTTCCCCTCAATAAAAAAAACATTTTAGTTTTATTCCTGTCTGATCTGTTGTGTCTTCAGTTATGGATTGTGTGGCAGGGTTGTCTCCAATGCATTGCCATACAATGCATTGAACACAACCTCTGCCTGGGTGAAATGTTAGTGGGATGCTAAAACATGGGTTCACACACACACACCGTTGTACAAATTCAACATGTAATACATCCCTGGAGCCATATGACACCACTGTGTTATATGGCGGTGTTGTGTGTTGAATTTGAACATCAAAACATACCCCTTAGCACAACAAATGGTCCAACATTGAACATTCGTTTACATCATATGTTGTGTTTAACCCTTTGAGTGCCAGAGTGGTAGGCAACGCATTGCAAGGAAATGCGCCGGGGACCACTCTTGCACTCACTGGGTTAATGAGATTAGCAGACAAACAGCTCTGTGACTTAGCAGGGACATTACAAGCAGGACAGATAAATGGGACATGTATCCATATTGTCTTGGATTCACACACTCATTGTGCAACTGACTTACTGGGGAAGCTAATGTTTTAAACCTACGATTTCAATTTGTAGCACACACATTGATATCCTGGGGTGAGCATTGGTGTCTCCAGTAAGTTGAGTTGCTGTTTCCCTAAGGGTGTAACAACAGACTTCACCAGTGATAACACATGTCCACTTAGTCTGTTCGTTGATATAGCCCATGTACTTAGATATGTCAAAGTGGAGCAAAATCTCAGAACATTGATTATACTGAGCAATACAGAATATGTGGACATGTATTCACTGTGGAAGTATGTCCCCTGTATCACCTCTTTATCACTCCCACAACACATTGGTGCATCATTGCCACCATCATCTGTTTGCATGGATACATCACAGAGTCCACTCACTGGCAAACAAGTGGTGTAGCATGGTTGTTCAGGCTATAATCATGGCATATCCAGTTAGTTGCTGTCAATCAAGCCGTGTAAGGTGATGAACATGGATAATATGTTGTACCTTGTTTCTCCTGGGGGTGTGAGTGATATCCTTGGGGTCTGTATGTCAACGTGGAGAGTGGAATGGAGGATGGTTGTTGAGTCTACACACACAATTTGCCACGTCCACTGCCAGTGCAGTGCTGTGTCACTGTTCCTGTGGGGTGAGACAGAACAAAATGTGCAGTGTGGTTAGTGTCACAGGACTGATGGGGGACTTGCATGGATTGTTTGCATGCATGTGTTATACTCACAGGTGAAGTGTTCCGTGATGAGCCTGTCTCTGATCTGTGCCCCTCTCATGGTCTCCTCCACATGCCCGATGTCCATGGCCACTTCCTGTATGGGGGGGTCCGGGATGTGATCCAGCAGTCTGGTGTCCACTGCGATGTTGTGCAGTATTGCGCACGCCACAATGATGTCACACACCTTAGCCGGTGCATACTGCAGTGCTCCCCCAGAGTGGTCCAGACATCGGAATCTTGACTTGAGAAGCCCAAATGTCCGCTCAATAGCATTCCTCGTTCTGGCATGAGCCTGGTTGTAGCTTTCCTGGACATGTGTTTGGGGATTGGCCAGAGGGGTCAGTAGCCAGGACTTGCATCCATAGCCAGCATCACCTGTGTAATGTGAGTGACATGGTGAGACAGGGAGCACATGTTGTGTGAATGATGTTTTGTGTGGTGGACATAGTATCTGAGGGTCAGGTGCATGCTGAGCAGCGTGGTGTGTACGCCTGTGTATGTGATGTGATTTTGTATTGTGAACTCACCCAAAAGCCATCCCCCTGTAAAGTTTCCATTCTCAAAATCTCTGTGGACTGAGGAGTTTTGTAGAATGTATGCATCATGTGAGCTGCCAGGATATTTTGCACAGACATTCATGATCCTCATGTTGCTGTCACACACCATCTGCATGTTGATGGAGTGGAAGTTCTTCCTGTTGATGAATAGCTGTGCGTCACGTGCTTGGGCCTTAATCCGGACATGGGTGCAATCTATAGCACCCATGACCCTGGACATGCCTCCCTTTGCGTAAAAGGCCTGCTTGACGTGTATCCAGTCCATGTCGGTGGTGGGAAAATGTATATAGTTACTGGCCTTGCTTTTGAGGGCTGGCAGGACCTGGGCCAGCACTCTGGAGAATGTGGCCTGTGACATGCCAGATGCGTAACCCTCAGTGGACTGGAAGGCCCCGCTTGCCATGAAGTGTATGGCACAGAGTAGTTTCTGCAGGCCAGTTAGGGCATGGTTGTGGATGTAGATGGGATCCACCTGCTCCTTGATGACCTCATACAAGGCAATGATGCTGTCAGGCCTCAACCTGTAGCGATCAATGACCTCATCATCAGCCATTCCAAAGAGGGTGACCCTTGGGCGGTATACCCTGGTCCTTGGTGGTCGTCTATACATCCTGTGCCCTCCAGGTGGGGATGGATTCCTGTGTGGCTGCTGAGCCAGAGCCTCCTCACTTGCAACAGGGGAAGGCTGTTGATGAGGAGTGCTTGGAGATTGCTGTTGTTCCCTAGCTCTCTCCCTTGCACGCCTTCTCCGCAGTCTTCGCAACAATATGTAACCCAACATACTGTTTGCTCTCTCTATCTGTCTCTATCTGTCTCTCTCTCTCTCTACCGCTCTCTCTCTCTCTCTCTCTCTATCTCTATCTCTCTCTCTCTCTCTCTCCCTCCCTGAGAGGAAAACAAGTCACAAGTGAGTGTGTTGAGTTGTCCCTTTAAGTACTTGCTAGGGCGTTGTGTAGGTGTGGTGATGAGGTGAGTGCTGACCAATGGAGAGTTGTTTGTGTCCAGGTAAGTGTTTGCAGGTGTGTGTGTGTGTTATAAGATGTGGTGTGTTGTGCTTGTTCTGTGTGTGCCATTTGCGGACGTGTAGTTGTGGGGTGCAGGTCGCGTGTTGATGTTGCCCAGGTGAGCTTGTATTTGCAGGTGTCCGCTTTGTGTGATGACCCCCATTGTTCCGTGCCATGTTGTGTTGTTGTTTTTTTGTGTGTCGTTGTCCCTGTGGTGTTGGTTGTTGTTGTGTGTGTAGTGATTTGTGTTGTGTGTACATGTTTTTGTGTTGTTTTGGCATTGCACGGGTTAATTTTCCCATTTACATGGTTGTGCGGTAAGCCTTTTGTGTCTTTTCCTCTGTAACGGGGGTTTTGTTTTGGCCGTTAAGTGTCTAACGGCTAAGAAAAGTGGGTCTTAACTTTTAGCCGTTAGGTGTGTTTTTTTTCAGCCGTTATCAGTACCGCAAGCCTTTGAATAGCTCTGGGGTATGTTGTTGAATGCGTCTGAATGCACGTAAGTGTATCGGCCGTTAGGATTGTGCAACTGCCGTTAGCTGTTCTTTAGACGGATCTTTGAATTGCAACATGACACTTAACGCACCCGTTAGTGATTTTTTTTACTAACGGCTGCCTTTAAATCGAGCCCCAAGTGTCCCGGTACCGGGACACTTAGGGCTCGATTTAAAGGCAGCCGTTAAACTAGCCGCTAAGTGAAAAAGGCACATCGCTCGCAAATAATGCAGGAGTTACGGCAGATTCAATAGCTACTCTACGAGAATAGCTATCGAGCATAGGCACACAAAAAACACGTAACACAAAAGCCATTGTCGCTCATGTTAATACACAATGGGCGGCCAAATCACACGATAACAGCGCTCAAAACAACATCTATCCTAACGGCTGCCGTTGTCTAGCAACCATGATTGATGCCAAAACAAATTCAAACATACAGCCAATCACAAAGCCCCAATGTATCAAATAACTTCAAATACACCTATATATACCCAAAAATAACCGTCACACACTGTCTGTTATCGAGTTCTTCAGAGCCAGATATCAGGACCCAGGAGCGGAGGATAGTCATTAGAGAGAGGGAGAGAGGCGCGTTCATTGGAGGTAGAGGAGTTTTGCAGTTTGGAGAGAGGAGAGCATTGCACAGAATACGACACTTAGCACACCTTTGCACATATTACATACACACATACAAACACAAACACATACACATACATACACATAGTCCTTTTATTTTATAACACCTGACACATTTTACTTTTTATTTTGACAGTGTGAATCTTGGAGTGAAAGTGTGACAGAGAGTGAGTGGATCGAGTGTGTCTGTGAGGGCCTGTGGGAGTGCCTGGGTGTGACTGGGTGAGTGATGGCCAGGAGAGGAGGACAGGAGAGAGGGATGGGGAGAGTAGTGGAGGAGGAGGAAGCTCAGGAGGGGATCCCTCAGCAGAGCAGGGGTGGCAGAGGGAGATCTGCAGGGCGGAGGGGGACCCGACCCACAAGAGCAGGCACATGCAGGACAGGGACAGAACCTGCAGTGGGACGAGGGGTAGTTGCTGGGGAGCACCCCACACAGTCAGGGTCAGACCAGGCAGGGCACTCCGGCTCTGAATCCTCCCATGCCGGAGCTGACGAGGGCAGGATCAGGGACCCCAAATACACAGAGGAGGAGAACACGGCTCTCGTGGAAGCTGTCCTGGAGAGGCAGAGTGTTCTCCACCCGACAGAGAAGATCCCTGGCCTGTCAGCGAGGAGGAAAGCAGCCTGGAACCAGATCTGCAGCCGGGTCAACGCGGTGGCTCCATGCAGGCGGGACGTGGAGTCCATCAAAAAGAGATGGGGCGACTGCCGGAGTGTCGTCAAAAACAAGATGACAGAGCTCGCCAAGCACGCCCGAGGCACTGGAGGTGGACCAGCAGTCCCTATCACCTTCTGCGGCTGGGAGGAGATGGTGCGGCAGACCATGTCCCCGACCCTGATCGAGGGGGTCATTGGAGGAACTGACACTGGGGATGAGAGGAGCCTCCACACTACCGGTAAGTGCAACACTACAGAACAACACACTACAGCAACCAACACCAGCTGGACACACAGTCACACCTCAACACATGTCCATCACTCAGCCATACAACTGCACCAACACAGCACCATGAGGGTTAAAAAAAGGACACAACACCTGGACAAATGGCAATGTCCAACTTGGGACAAACCTGTCAAAGTCCTACTTCAACCCTCCTGTCGCTGTGCTCGTCACACACAATACACAAACCGTGATGTTCAAAATGTCGTCTGTTAAATATCATCACTGTTCACACACAATGTCACCCATGTCCCCACTCCCACCCTAACCCCTTGAGTGCTAGAGGGATCATCAATGCATCGATCAGCAATGCATTGGCAACCCCTCTGGTACTCAAGGGGTTAACCAGACAACAAACAAGTCAATAGGCCTATGATCACATTCTACACAGGGGACATTCACTAAGCGGTGACAAACAGATGGTGGACACAAAGTAACCCTCACACACCCTCACTTCTCTACCAGTGTTAGTCCATGGAGAACATGCAACAACAAGAATCAAGTTTATAAGATCCCATTGTACAGACTCCATGGAAAACACTGGAAATGGGGAAAGGAGATCACTGGAGAAGTCACCATCATGTTCACCCCATCAGTTCAACATCACTGCTTACTGAATCACAAAAAGGGGGCATCAGGTCACACATCACAGTGTCACACAGAATAAATGCTTGTAGGTGCAACACACAGGCCGAAAACTATTCAACAGATTTCAAGCTGGAAAAAGTAGGCATTGGTGTTGTGGCTGCAATCATTTACTCTGACTTGAAATGACATATCCCATATCTGATTCCCACATGGATCCACAGGGGTGCTGATGCCATGGATGGATGGTACACCAGCCGCTCTTTGCAGGATACACATGGGAAAACAAATAGCAAACATCATTATACCTTGGTCACCAACAGGCCATGACTGATGGATATCTAGGATTGAGTACGGTTGCCTCACACAGAAGGATGGATGGGCTCATACACAGAGAAAAAACAGGCCTCAATCAAAGATATCCCTCACTACTGGCTGGATTGTTGCCCTTAGGATTCAAATGTTACCAAATATGTTACAACACGATGTGAACACAGAGATCACTTCACTGGATGTGATTGCCTTACTGGCCAGATGTGTGCACCCATCACAAATCAATCTACATTGCTACCATCCAAATACACATACATAGTATATCACACTCTACATAGATGGGATATACGAGGTATGTTCATATCCATCATATCAATACAATGTCTTGTTGGATGGGTGCACATGTATAGCCAGTACGACAATCACACCTACTGAACTGCTCTCTGGCTTCACATCTTGGAAGGATATTACTAGTGATGAGCGAGCACCCCAATGCTCGGATGTTCGGGTGCTCTGACCGAGCACCCCCTGAGGCTCGAGTGCTCGGCCGAGCACCCGAGCCCCATTGAAGTCAATGGGAGGACTCGAGCATTACACCAGGCACCCCCTGCTCTGATGAGGGGAGGGTGCCTGGTCCATAGGAAAAGGGCAGAAAAAGATGGAAACACTACAGAAATGGTTCAGGGACAGCATAGGGAGGATGTCTGGATGCACCTTGGACTCCAACATCGCTGCTGGGAACGATCTTTCGCCCGTAGTACGCCATTTTTACAGACTGACCGTAAAACACACAAAAAGGAAAATAAAAACGACTTTAGGCGAAAAATTGTTACCAAACAGTATTTGCTGTATATTTACTTGTATATCATCTGCAAATTCTCCCAAAAATTTCATCGATTTTCTGAAGTGAGGCCATGATTAAGAGGGAAACGTGCGCAGAGGCAAATTATCCCAAAAATTTCCTTGATTTTCAGAACTGAGGCCATGATTAAGAGGGAAACGTGCGCAGAGGCAAATTCTCCCAAAAATTTCCTTGATTTTCAGAACTGAGGCCATGATTAAGAGGGAAACGTGCGCTGAGCTGACCATCTAAAACATTATGGGTGAGGGTCTGCTGCAGAGCTGACCATCCTAAACATTATATGCGAAGGCCCGCTAGTGAGCTGACGCTATAAAACATTATATGAGAGGGCCCGCTAGAGAGCTGACCCAATAAAACATTATATGAGAAGGCCCGCTGGTGAGCTGACCTATATAAAAATTGGCAAACAGGGCCCGCTGGTGAGCTGGCCCTATATAAAAATTATATCACAGGGCCCGCTGGTGAGCTGGCCCTATATAAAAATTATATCCCAGGGCACGCTGGTGAGCTGGCCCTATATAAAAATTATATCCCAGGGCATATGGAAGAGGAGGAGGAGGATGAGAACATTAAGAGTCAACCATATACCCGTTTTTTGGGTGGAAGGGGTGAATGGGAATACAGAGTATTCCCATCATTGTAAATAACATATATAAAGTGAGTTTATGTTCCCCCGGGGCTTTCCTCCAGTGGAGTGGAGAAGTCAGGGGAAATCCAGGCCTTGTTCATTTTTATAAGTGTCAACCTATCAGCATTGTCGGTGGAAAGGCGGATACGCTTATCTGTTATGATGCCACCAGCAGCACTAAATACCCGCTCAGACAGAACGCTGGCGGCAGGGCAGGCCAGCACCTCCAAGGCGTAGAGTGCCAGTTCATACCACGTGTCCAGCTTGGACACCCAGTAGTTGTAAGGCACAGAGGGATCATTGAGGACGCTGACACGGTCTGCTACGTACTCCTTCACCATCTTCCAAAACTTTTCCCTCCTTGTGACACTAGGCTGCGCATCAGGGTGAGGGTGCTGGCGGGGTGTCATGAAGGTGTCCCACGCCTTGGAGAGTGTTGCCCTGCCTTTGTCGGAACTGCTGTGTGCTCCCCTTTTCTCCCCTTCTCGGTTGGCCAAGGTAGCACGTACTCTGCCGCCAGCGTTGTCAGATGGAAAATTTTGGAGCAATTTTTCAACAAGAACCTTCTGGTATTGCACCATTTTGCTTGTCCTCTCCACCGGAGGAATGAGAGATGAGAAATTCTCTTTGTAGCGGGGGTCCAGAAGGGTGAACACCCAGTAATCCGTGTTGTCTAAAATGCGTACAACGCGTGGGTCACGGGAAAGGCAGCCTAACATAAAGTCAGCCATGTGTGCCAGAGTACCAACAGTCAAGATTTCGCTGTCCTCACCAGGAGGCTGACTCTCAATATCCTCATCCTCTTCCTCCTCTTCTGCCCACCCACGCTGAAGAGATGGAACTAAAGTTCCATGGCTACCCTCTGTAGCGGAGGCAACCGTGTCTTCCTCCTCCTCCTCCTCCTCCTCCTCCTCCTCCGCCTCCTCCAATTGTCGCTGAGAAGACGAAGTGAGGGTGCTCTGGCTATCACCTTGTGTAAGCTCTTCCTCCCCCATTTCCACCTCTTCCACATGCAAAGCGTCGGTTTTAATTGTGAGCAGCGAGCGTTTCAGTAGACACAGAAGTGGGATGGTTACACTGATAATAGCGTTATCGCCGCTCACCATCTGTGTCGATTCCTCAAAATTGCGTAAAACCTCGCAGAGGTCTGACATCCATTCCCACTCCTCACTTCTGATTACAGGAAGTTGAACGGAGAGGCGACGACCGTGTAACAGCTGGTACTCCACTACTGCCCTCTGCTGCTCACAAAGCCGGGCCAACATGTGGAAGGTGGAGTTCCAGCGCGTGCTCACGTCACACAGCAGCCGGTGAGCTGGCAATTGTAAGCGCTGCTGCAGCTTCAACAGGCCGGCCGAAGCTGTAGATGACTTACGGAAATGTGCACACACGCGGCGCACCTTGGTCAAGAGATCATGCACATTGGGGTAGGTTTTTAGAAATCGCTGCACCACTAAATTAAATACATGCGCTAGGCATGGTACGTGTGTGAGCTTGCCGAGCTCCAAAGCCGCCACCAAGTTACGCCCATTATCACACACAACCATGCCTGCTTGCAGGTTGAGTGGCGAGAGCCACTGCTCGGTCTGGTGACTAATCCCCTGCAACAGCTCTGAGGCCGTGTGCTGTTTGTCCCCAAGGCAGATCAGCTTCAGCACGGCCTGTTGACGCTTCCCTACTGCAGTGCTACACTGCTTCCAGCTACTGGCTGATGGGGGAGTGGCGCTGTGTGTAGAGAATTCGGAGGTGGAAACGGAGGAGGAGGAGCCAATAACGTAGGTGCTGGTGGAAACCCTGATGGAGGTAGGGCCCGCAATCCTCGGCGTGGGTAGCACCCGTGCCATCCCAGGGTCCGAGTCGCTCCCAGCCTCCACGACATTCACCCAGTGTGCCGTCAGGGAAATGTAGCGTCCCTGGCCACAAGCACTTGTCCATGTGTCAGTCGTTAAGTGGACCTTCCCAGTAACTGCGTTGGTCAGGGCACGGGTGATGTTACGGGACACATGGTGGTGTAATGCGGGGATGGCACACCGGGAAAAGTAGTGGCGGCTGGGGACCGCGTACCGAGGGACAGCTGCTGCCATCAGGCTGCGGAAGGACTCAGTGTCCACAAGCCTAAATGGCAGCATTTCGATGGCCAGTAATTTGGAAAGGTGTGAGGTTAGTGCTATGGCCTGTGGGTGGGTGGCTGGGTACTTTCTCTTGCGCTCAAATGCCTGGGGTAACGACATTTGGACGCTGTGCTGGGACAGGGAAGTGGATGTGGTCGCTGATGGTGCTTCAGATGCTACAGGTGCAGGGCGGGAGGTATGCGGGCCTGCGCCTTCGACAGGCGATTGGCCGGCACCGAAAACAGGGGAAGAGGAGGCAGTGGTGTGGCCTGCAGACACAGATGGGCGATCCAGGCGTTCCTCCCACTTACTACGGTGCTTGGATGCCATGTGTCGGATCATGCTGGTGGTGGTGAGGTTTCTAGTGTTCATGCCTCGGCTCATTCTGGTGTGGCACAGGTTGCAAACTACAATTCTTTTGTCGTCCGCACTTTCCTTAAAAAAACGCCATACCGCGGAACACCTACCCCTTGGCAAGGTAGATTTACGCAAGGGGGTGCTCCGTGGAACATTTGCGGGCCGGTTTGGTGCGGTCCGCCTTCTTTCTGTAGCCACACCACTGCCTCTTCCAGCCTGTTGCGGTGCTGCAGATGGCTCACCCTCAGGACTGCTGTCATCGCTCGGCTCTACACCTTCCCAGGTGGGGTCAGTCACCTCGTCGTCCACCAAGTCCTCCTCCACTTCCTCACTCTGATCATCCTCCTCAAGTCTTGATCCCACCACATACTCAGTCATTGACAACTGTATAACATTCTCCTCAACAAGGTCTTGAGACGGAAATAGTGGTTGATTTAATGGCAACTGTGTCTCATCATCATCATCATCATCATCCACTACTTCCTTTGACCTTAAATGCCGTTCACATCTGTCATCTTCTTGTGATTGGGTAGCCTCTAGAGGTTGTGAATCAGGGCACAAGATGTCATGTTCCTCTGCAAGCGTGCTTGGAGAGAGGGTCAAATGAAGGATTGGTGATGAGACGAGCTCATCACTATATCCCAGTGTGGGATCACTTCTTTGACCAGACCGTGTATGGTGGGAGGAAGGATGATCAGAGTGAGGATTATGTTGACCAGACTCTTGGCTACTGAGAGTGGACTTGGTGGAAGACAGGGTGGTGCTTAACCGACTGGAAGCAGTATCAGCTGTCATCCAACCGACCACCTGTTCGCACTGGTCGGACCTCGAGAGTGATGTCCTGCGACGCCCTGTGAAATCAGACATGAAGCTAGGTATGGTGGATGTCTTTCTTTCTTGTGCTCTGGCACCAGGCACAGTTTCTCCGCGTCCTGACCCGCGCCCTGAACTTTCAGGATCACGTCCACTTCCCCGTCCCTTTTTACCCGCCTTCTTCATCTTACACGATATATATGACTTTAATATATATGAGTTTGAAAACTTAACAGTATTTCTTACTATTCTGCAACTCTGCAGAGTACACAGAATAGGCTGCTAAACTGCGGTGACACACACTGAATGGAATAAGTGACTTTAATATTTGAGTTTGAAAAATTAACAGTATTTCTTACTATTCTGCAACTCTGCAGAGTACACAGAATAGGCTGTTAAACGGCGTTGAAACACACTGAATGGAATATGTGACTTTAATATTTGAGTTTGAAAACTTAACAGTATTTCTTATAATTCTGGAACTGTACAGAGTACACAGAATAGGCTGTTAAACGGCGGTGAAAGACACTGAATGGAATATGTGACTTTAATATTTGAGTTTGAAAACTTAACAGTATTTCTTATAATTCTGCAACTCTGCAGAGTACACAGAATAGGCTGTTAAACGGCGTTGAAACACACTGAATGGAATATGTGACTTTAATATTTGAGTTTGAAAACTTAACAGTATTTCTTATAATTCTGGAACTGTACAGAGTACACAGAATAGGCTGTTAAACGGCGGTGAAAGACACTGAATGGAATATGTGACTTTAATATTTGAGTTTGAAAACTTAACAGTATTTCTTATAATTCTGGAACTGTACAGAGTACACAGAATAGGCTGTTAAACGGCGGTGAAAGACACTGAATGGAATATGTGACTTTAATATTTGAGTTTGAAAACTTAACAGTATTTCTTATAATTCTGCAACTGTGCAGAGTACACAGAATAGGCTGCTAAACGGCGGTGACACACACTGAATGGAATATGTGACTTTAATATTTGAGTTTGAAAACTTAACAGTATTTCTTATAATTCTGGAACTGTACAGAGTACACAGAATAGGCTGTTAAACGGCGGTGAAAGACACTGAATGGAATATGTGACTTTAATATTTGAGTTTGAAAACTTAACAGTATTTCTTATAATTCTGCAACTCTGCAGAGTACACAGAATAGGCTGTTAAACGGCGTTGAAACACACTGAATGGAATATGTGACTTTAATATTTGAGTTTGAAAACTTAACAGTATTTCTTATAATTCTGGAACTGTACAGAGTACACAGAATAGGCTGTTAAACGGCGGTGAAAGACACTGAATGGAATATGTGACTTTAATATTTGAGTTTGAAAACTTAACAGTATTTCTTATAATTCTGGAACTGTACAGAGTACACAGAATAGGCTGTTAAACGGCGGTGAAAGACACTGAATGGAATATGTGACTTTAATATTTGAGTTTGAAAACTTAACAGTATTTCTTATAATTCTGGAACTGTACAGAGTACACAGAATAGGCTGTTAAACGGCGTTGAAACACACTGAATGGAATATGTGACTTTAATATTTGAGTTTGAAAACTTAACAGTATTTCTTATAATTCTGGAACTGTACAGAGTACACAGAATAGGCTGTTAAACGGCGGTGAAAGACACTGAATGGAATATGTGACTTTAATATTTGAGTTTGAAAACTTAACAGTATTTCTTATAATTCTGGAACTGTACAGAGTACACAGAATAGGCTGCTAAACGGCGGTGAAAGACACTGAATGGAATATGTGACTTTAATATTTGAGTTTGAAAACTTAACAGTATTTCTTATAATTCTGCAACTCTGCAGAGTACACAGAATAGGCTGTTAAACGGCGTTGAAACACACTGAATGGAATATGTGACTTTAATATTTGAGTTTGAAAACTTAACAGTATTTCTTCCTATTCTGCAACTGTGCAGAGTACACAGAATAGGCTGCTAAACGGCGGTGAAAGACACTGAATGGAATATGTGACTTTAATATTTGAGTTTGAAAACTTAACAGTATTTCTTATAATTCTGGAACTGTACAGAGTACACAGAATAGGCTGTTAAACGGCGGTGAAAGACACTGAATGGAATATGTGACTTTAATATTTGAGTTTGAAAACTTAACAGTATTTCTTATAATTCTGCAACTGTACAGAGTACACAGAATAGGCTGTTAAACGGCGGTGAAAGACACTGAATGGAATATGTGACTTTAATATTTGAGTTTGAAAACTTAACAGTATTTCTTATAATTCTGGAACTGTACAGAGTACACAGAATAGGCTGTTAAACGGCGGTGAAAGACACTGAATGGAATATGTGACTTTGATATTTTAGTTTGAAGACTTAACAGTATTTCTTACTATTCTGCAACTCTGCACAGTACACAGAATGTGCTGCTAAACTGCGGCGAAGCACACTGAATGGAATATGTGACTTTGATATTTTAGTTTGAAGACTTAACAGTATTTCTTCCTATTCTGCAACTCTGCACAGTACACAGAATGTGCTGCTAAACTGCGGCGAAGCACACTGAATGGAATATGTGACTTTGATATTTGAGTTTGAAGACTTAACAGTATTTCTTCCTATTCTGCAACTCTGCACAGTACACAGAATGTGCTGCTACACTGCGGAGAAGCACACTGAATGGAATATGTGACTTTGATATTTTAGTTTGAAGACTTAACAGTATTTCTTCCTATTCTGCAACTCTGCACAGTACACAGAATGTGCTGCTAAACTGCGGCGAAGCACACTGAATGGAATATGTGACTTTGATATTTGAGTTTGAAGACTTAACAGTATTTCTTCCTATTCTGCAACTCTGCACAGTACACAGAATGTGCTGCTAAACTGCGGCGAAGCACACTGAATGGAATATGTGACTTTGATATTTTAGTTTGAAGACTTAACAGTATTTCTTCCTATTCTGCAACTCTGCACAGTACTCAGAATGTGCTGCTAAACTGCGGCGACGCACACTGAATGGAATACGTGACTTTGATATTTTAGTTTGAAGACTTAACAGAATGTGCTCTAATCTGCAACTTTGCACACTAAACAGAATGTGCTCTAATCTGCAACTTTGCACACTAAACAGAATGTGCTCTAATCTGCAACTTTGCACACTAAACAGAATGTGCTCTAATCTGCAACTGTGCACACTAAACAGAATGTGCTCTAATCTGCAACTTTGCACACTAAACAGAATATATATATTTTTTTTTTTTTTTTTTTGTTTTTTTCCCCCCACACCAAATAACCTGCTGCCCCCACACACAGTAGTCCTAAAAAGGACTTTTGGTTCTTTTTTTTTCACAATTTTTGTTTTTTTCCTCCCTACACTGCCTTTCCCTTCCTATCCTCAGCTCTCCCTGGCTCAGACTGAGCCGAACTCGCTGGTCAGGTGCTATACAGCACCTGACCACGGGTTCTGGCCAGCCAATCAGTGTAATGCCAGCAGCCAACATGGCTGCTGGCATTACACCGATGTCAGAGCCTCCCTGCACGTTTATTGGCTGCGCAGCAGCCGCAAAACGTGCGGGGAGGAGACCCGAACATGGCGGGCGAGCACATGCGGTACTCGTACGAGTACCGCCATGTGCCGAGCAGAGCGATGCTCGAGCCGATCCGAGCATCGGCCGAGCATGCTCGCTCAACACTAGATATTACTCTATCCATATGAAGGGTACATATCCACATACATATATGACCATTTCTACTTGTGTGTTACTGTAATGGGATAGCAATGGGTAATGTCATCAAGATGTCATATCATTGCCATCATTAACAGATGTGTCTTGATCTAAGTCCCATCCCTCCAACACTCATGGTTATACAGATATTGCTCTATGTGACAGGTGGAGATATCTATCATTTGACCACACGGAGGCTCTTCAGCAGAGCCAAAGTCATAACATTTCGAGATAAATACCTCTTTGGAATGGTCCACAGAGTGTGCTTGCAAACCAGGCACACTGTGTACACCATTCCAGTTAAGTATTGTTCTCTAAATGGGGCGATTTGGGCTCTGCTGAAAAGCCCTCGTGTGGACAAATAATGACTGAAATCTCCATCTGTCACATAGAGCAATATCTGAACAACCATGAGGGTAGGAGGGATAGGACTAACAGCGAACAACATCTGTTTTCACAATGTCTACAATATGACATCAAGGTGGACTTAACCTTTGCCATCCCCCTGGAGGGATAGCCATCCCTACAAGTTGTGAAGATAAATATATGTTGTTGGATTCACCCCCCTCCCCCGAGTTAAACAATGGTATTCCTACTGTTGAAAGGTGTGTTGATTCAAAAGGTATCACAGCTCAGAAATGGATATGTCAGGGGCAATACCCCAGTGGCCTGAAATTGTACAGTGGTGCTGTTACTACACAATCATGTGGACAGCTCTGGTACAGGGACCAGATATCTACATGGGAGGGTGTTGCAACAGCCCCACTGTACTATTTCGGCCCACTGTGATATTGCACCTCAAAATGAAACCTTCACCTATAATAACTCAAACAACACCTTTCAGCAGTGGGTGTACCCTTGTTTACCCAGGGGGATTAACCCAAACACATATAATTTTCTTCACCACATATCAAAGTATAACTGTCTCCACAAACATATGGCTAAGGTCACTAATCACAACATCTTATTTCTCCACACAGCTTATGGCCCTCAAGCCCAGCGGGAGACAGTGGAGGAGGCAATGTCACCCCCCAGTGAGGAGGACACAGAGGAGGGGACCAGTCGGTGGTCACCTTACCCACCATCACCATCCCCTCCAACACAGGCTGCACCACCACCTACTGCACCCCTTCAAGCTGGACTGCCACCTACTGCACCCCTTCAAGCTGCACCACCACAGGCTGCACCCCTTCAAGCTGCACCACCACAGGCTGCACCACTTCAAGCTGCACCACCACAAGCTGCACCTCCCCAGTACAGTGGCTGGATGCAACAGGAGGAGAGGTGGACCCATCCAGCCACCTCCACCAGCTACTACCCTCCATCAGCAGCACCACCACTGCCAGGGAGGCAATGGCTGCCAGGGACAGTGGCCACCACCCAATATGGGCCATATGCCTCCCAGTTAAACCCACCCTCCTGGATGGCTCCACAGCATGCCCCAAGGTATGATCCCAGGTGGGGTCCAAGCACCTATCAGTGGCCACCATATGACCCATGGCCACTGGACTACCCACACCTGGGCCTGATTGGTGAGCCCCAGCGCCCCCTACCCAGGGACATTGTCACACCTCCACCAGCACACACATCATTGGGCAGCTCGGAGTCACTTGATGTGGTGGGCATATGCCCATCATCTGCACCAGCCACTCCAACAGCTGTCACAGCAGCCACAGCACCTCCAGCAGCACCAGAGCAAACAGTACCTCCAGCAGCACCAGAGGAAACAGCACCCTCAGCAGCAGAGGAAACAGCACCCTCAGCAGCAGAGGAAACAGCACCCTCAGCAGCAGAAGACTCAGCACCCTCAGCAGCAGAGGAAACAGCAGCACCAGTGACACCGGCCACATCCACCTCCAGCACCGCACGCCTCACAGGGATGGAGGCAGAGTGTATGGCCCTGCAGAGGAGACTACTCCGGTCGAGCAGGAGTACTGACAACAACATTACAAGGAGCAGGAGGCAATCCAGAAGGAACATTGCACAATTGGAGAGCAGGATCCAAGGCTTGGAGTCGGAGGTGGCCAGGGGGAATACACTACTCCAGCAGCTCAGGACTGGTGTGATGGACATGTTAACACAGGTCCTTGTGGAGTTGAAGGAGATAAACCGCAGGGAGAACCTGAGGATGGAGAGGGAGAACTTGCGTTCCACTGAGGGGTCTACTGCAACCACCACCCCCTCTAGTGTTACCCCTGAAGCCACACCTAGTGGGCAGAGGATTACCAGGAGTTCAACAAGGGCATCCACCTCTGGCATCCAGGCTAAGGCCCCCCAGCCAAAAAGGAAAAAATGAAAGGCTCAACCTGTCAACTTTCCCCTCAATAAAAAAACCTTTTTTTTGTATTCCTGTCTGATCTGTTGTGTCTTCAGTTATTGATTGGGTGGCAGTGTTGTCTCCAATGCATTGCCATACAATGCAGTGAACACAACCTCTGCTTGGGTGAAATGTTAGTGGGATGCTACAACATGGGTTCACACACACACCGTTGTACAAATTCAACTTGAAATACATCCCTGGAGCCATATTACACCACTGTGTTATATGGCGGTGTTGTGTGTTGAATTTGAACAACAAAACATACCCCTTAGCACAACAAATTGTACAACACTGAACATTTGTCTACATCATATGTTGTGTTTAACCCTTTGAGTGCCAGAGTGGTAGGCAACGCATTGTAAAGAAATGCGTTGGGGACCACTCTTGCACTCAGTGGGTTAATGGGATAACCAGACAAACAGCTCTGTGACTTAGCAGGGACATTATAAGCAGGATAGATAAATGGGACAAGTATCCATATTGTCTTGGATTCACACACTCATTGTGCAACTGACTTACTGGGGAAGCCAATGTTTTTAACCTAGGATTTCAATGTGTAGCACACACATTGATATCCTGGGCTGAGCATTGGGGTCTCCAGTAAGTTGAGTTGCTGTTTCCCTAAGGGTGTAACAGACTTCAACAGCGATAACACATGTCCACTTAGTCTGGTTGTTCGTTAGCCCATGTACTGAGATATGTCAACGTGGAGCAAAATCTCAGAACATGGATTATACAAAGCAATACAGATACTGTGGACAGGTATTCACTGTGGAAGTATGTCCCCTGTATCACCTCTTCATCACTCCCACAACACATTGGTGCATCACTGCCACCATCATCTGTTTGCATGGATACATCACAGAGTCCACTCACTGGCAAACAAGTGCTGGACTCCTGTGATGTGGGTGATGCCTTTCCATGTATGGGTGATACTCTACCCTGGGTGTGGTAACACATTGACAGATGTGTTCTCAAATATATCCTCCTACAGACACAGATAGAATGGTGATGGTTCATCTTTGTTGTGTCTCAAAGTACATTAGAATGTACATGTGCTTTGTGTGTGTATTGCCTATATGCATTGAACACCTGTATGAGAACACTAAATGTACTTTGAAACTAAATCGTAATACTTCAGTAACACTTCTGCCCTGCTCATGTGTTGTCCACAAGGTTTGACAACTCTGTAGCTGAGCATCCTAACTGTACAGGTTAAAACACTCTAGAATTAGTGTTTTCTGTGTCTATATGAGAATGTTCCAGTAGAGGTTTGTGTGAACCTCAGGTCAAACTTTGCATCACCAACAACATCACCATAAACAGCAAGGGGTGATCTTCATGAAGGTGTTGTCAAGACATCAATCCAGTCACATGGAAGATCTTCAGTTCAAGGATGGATCATGTTACGGATGCCTGTGGGACAAGAGGACAGGATTTGGAGCAGTAGACCTGAACTGATCATCAAGCAACAACAATTTAGTCTTTTTCAACCCCTCAGTTTTCACAGTTACAGGTGAGTACACAAACCATTGCTTGACAATGTGTTGTGTACTCATCTGTAACCAATTCTGTGGGTAACTAAGGACATGTGCACCAGCCCTATGGATATGTGCCCCTGACATGTATACACACATTAACAAGTGTTCTGAGAGCTCCATGGAAGTAATGACATTGTGCTGCCACTGTGAAAGTGACAGTGGCAGCCCAATGTCATTTGTTCCATGGAACTGTTAGGACACATTTGTTGATGTGTGTATTCATGTCAGGGGCACATATGTCTGCACACTCACAGGTCAGCATGGAGTCCCTGGTAATCTGATCTACGTCTCATGACCTCTACATTGTGTGACAATACCACTGTACATCCACCCTTGTGCTGCTCTTCTCAGCTCTAGCACAATACAGGTCCAATATTGAGTCGCTACTGGGCTAGCATGGTTGTTCAGGCTATAATCAGGGCATATCCAGTTAGTTGCTGTCAATCAAGCTGTGTAAGGTGATGAACATGGGTAATATGTTGTACCTTGTTTCTCCTGGGGGTGTGCGTGATATCCTTGGGGTCTGTATGTCAACGTGGAGAGTGGAATGGAGGATGGTTTTTGAGTCCACACACACAATTTGCCACGTCCAGTGCAGTGCTGTGTCACTGTTCCTGTGGGGTGAGACAGAACAAAATGTGCAGTGTGGTTAGTGTCACAGGACTGATGGGGGACTTGCATGGATTGTTTGCATGCGTGTGTTATACTCACAGGTGAAGTGTTCCGTGATGAGCCTGTCTCTGATCTGTGCCCCTCTCATGGTCTCCTCCACATGCCCGATGTCCATGGCCACTTCCTGTATGGGGGGGTCCGGGATGTGCTCCTGCAGCCTGGTGTCCACTGCGATGTTGTGCAGTATTGCGCACGCCACAATTATGTCACACACCTTAGCCAGTGCATACTGCAGTGCTCCCCCAGAGTGGTCCAGACATCAGAATCTTGACTTGAGGAGCCCAAATGTTCGCTCAATGGCATTCCTCGTTCTGGCATGAGCCTGGTTGTACCTTTCCTGGGCATGTGTTTGGGGATTGGCCAGAGGGGTCAGTAGCCAGGACTTGCATCCATAGCCAGCATCACCTGTGTAATGTGAGTGACATGGTGAGACAGGGAGCACATGTTGTGTGAATGATGTTTTGTGTGGTGGACATAGTATCTGTGGGTCAGGTGCATGCTGAGCAGCGTGGTGTGTACGCCTGTGTATGTGATGTGATTTTGTATTGTGAACTCACCCAAAAGCCATCCCCCTGTAAAGGTTCCATTCTCAAAATCTCTGTGGACTGAGGAGTTTTGTAGAATGTATGCATCATGTGAGCTGCCAGGATATTTTGCACAGACATTCATGATCCTCATGTTGCTGTCACACACCATCTGCACGTTGATGGAGTGGAAGTTCTTCCTGTTGATGAATAGCTGTGCGTCACGTGCTGGGGCCTTAATCCGGACATGGGTGCAATCTATAGCACCCATGACCCTGGGCATGCCTCCCCTTGCGTAAAAGGCCTGCTTGATGTGTATCCAGTCCATGTCGGTGGTGGGAAAATGTATATAGTTACTGACCTTGCTTTTAAGGACTGGCAGGACCTGGGCCAGCACTCTGGAGAATGTGGTCTGTGACATGCCAGATGTGTAACCCTCAGTGGACTGGAAGGCCACGCTTGCCATGAAGTGTATGGCACAGAGTAGTTTCTGCAGGCCAGTTAGAGCATGGTTGTGGATGTAGATGGGATCCACCTGCTTCTTGATGACCTCATACAAGGCAATGATGCTGTCAGGCCTCAACCTGTAGCGATCAATGACCTCGTCATCAGTCATTCCAAAGAGGGTGACCCTTGGGCGGTATACCCTGGTCCTTGGTGGTCGTCTATACATCCTCTGCCCTCCATGTGGGGATGGACTCCTGTGTGGCTGCTGAGCCAGAGCCTCCTCACTTGCAACAGGTGAAGGCTGTTGATAAGGCGTGCTTGGAGGTTGCTGATGTTCCCTAGCTCTCTCCCTTGCATGCCTTCTCCGCAGTCTTCGCAACAATATGTAACCCAACATACTGTTTACTCTCTCTATCTGTCTCTCTCTCTCTACCTCTCTCTCTCTAGCTCTCTCTCTCTCTCTCTCTCTCTCTCTCTATCTATCTCTCTCTATCTCTCTCTCCCCCTCCCTGAGTGGAAAACAAGCCACAAGTGAGTGTGTTGAGTTGTCCCTTTAAGTACTTGCTAGGGCGTTGTGTAGGTGAGGTGAGTTCTAACCAATGGTGTGTTGTTTTTGTCCATGTAAGTGTTTGCAGGTGTGTGTGTGTTATAAGATGTGGTGTGTTGTGCTTGTTACGTGTGTGCCATTTGCGGGCGTGCAGTTGTGGGGTGCAGGTCGCGTGTTGATGTTGCCCAGGTGAGCTTGTATTTGCAGGTGTCCGCTTTGTGTGATAACCCCCATTGTTCCGTGCCATGTTGTGCTGGTGTTTTTTGTGTGTCGTTGTCCCTGTGGTGTTGGTTGTTGTTGTGTGTGGAGTGATTTGTGCTGTGTGTGCATGTTTTTGTGTTGTTTTGGCATTGCACGGGTTAATTTTCCCATTTACATGGTTGTGCGGTAAGCATTTTGTGTATTTTCCTATGTAACGGGTGTTTTGTTTTGGCCGTTAAGTGTCTAACGGCTAAGAAAAGTGGGTCTTAACTTTTAGCCATTAGGTGTGTCTTTTTTTCAGCCGTTATCAGTACCGCAAGCCTTTGAATAGCTCTGGGGTATGTTGTTGAATGCGTCTGAATGCACGTAAGTGTATCGGCCGTTAGGATTCTGCAACTGCCGTAAGCTGTTCTTTAGACGGATCTTTGAATTGAAACATGACACTTAACGCACCCGTTAGTGATTTTTTTTACTAACGGCTGCCTTTAAATCTAGCCCTTAGTAACAAGCAGCCCACGCTCTCCCGGTCCTGGTACGTCAAGGATCGCTAAGGGGTTAATAAGTATCTGTTTGTGATCTTTGAATTTAGTAAATAGATCTGTTTTAGAAGAGTCAGCCCCTATGTTCAAACTTCCTGAGAACACTGCACAGATGTCAGTGTCCCATTGGTCATCAAAATTAAATACTATATTTAAGATAATAACTCAAATAAAGAGGTGATTTCTATAATGAGAGGTGGATAGCCAAAAAAGGCAGGGAGAAGGTTCCTGTCATTAAAGTCATATAAATAAATATAGTGCTTCACTTCAATAGGAAAATATTAGGGTTAAACAATCCCCTAAAAGAGTCTATCGAACCAGAAAAATAATATAAATGAAGGAGCACCTATAGTAAGACTCTATATCCGGGTCAAAACAAAATACAACATATATGATGGTGCTATATATCTAGAAATATAATTCTTACAAAAAAAGGGAAAAGAAATAAGGAAAAAAGTGTCAAAAATAAGTTTAATTAGAAAAATCAATTAAATACAGATACCAAATCCCAAATATATCCACCTCCCGTTCAAAACCATATACCATCTAAAATATATCATAAGGGTTGTATCAAAACAACTCTCAATATTTTGTCTGATATTATTATTTTATTGTGGGTCAGAGTGCTTATAATAGTATCTGTAGAGGGAAGAAGGAAAATAGGAGGTGCTCCTAGTGTAAAACCTTCAAAAGACAAGGGATCATCAACCACCACCATATGAAAACTACTCACACAGTTGGTAGCTGAATGAAACACATATATGCAATTCAGCAATAAAGCATTGGGGATATGTTTACTGCTCCCTTCAGACAGTATTCTTGGGCAGCTCCACTTTGCACAGTACTCATCCAAAAAGGAGAGTAAGTATTATGCAAAAGGGAAAGAAAAAATAGAGCGGAGCCAATAGTGTATTATCACAACAAACCAGATTTTCATACGCAATATGTATAACAAACTCACATTAATTAATGTTTGATCATCAGACATATATCTGTAATCAACACAATATGCATTCAGGGTATTTTACCTGTCTCTGTTCGGGTCTGTGGGTCCTCTGCGTCCCTTGTGGATATTCTTGTCAGATTCACCAGCTCAATAACAATCCTGGAACTGTGACCGTCCTTCTTTTGATTTCTAAATCCACCAGTTCCTCTGCAGAATCTCCTGTCCGGATTCTACACCACGATGGCGATCCTAAGATTGTATCTGCGTTTCGCAGAGTACACAGCTGCTTTTTCAACCAATCTAGCCTCTAGTACTATTGGTTTTAATAAATTATTTTTTTATTAGATTAGTTCGGCTACCAGTTTTTTGTTTTATTTCTACATTCGGATTTGATACCGGGATACAATCTTAGGATCACCATCATGATGTAGAATCCGGACAGGAGCTTCTGCAGAGTACCTGGTGAATTAAGAAATCCAAAGAAGGACGGTCACAGTTCCAGGATTGCTATTGAGCTGGAGGATATGACAAGAATATCCACAAGGGACCCAGAGACCCGGACAGGGACGGGTAAAGTACCTTGTATGCGTATTGTATTGATTACAGATATCACTCTGATGATCAACCATTGTGAGTTTGTTATACATATTGCTATGAACATCTGGTTTGTTGTGATAATTCACTATTGGCTCCCCTCTATTTTTCTTTCTCTTTTGCATTATAATAATATCTAGCTTTTTTCCTTATTTCTTTTCCCTTTTTCCTTTTTTTGTAAGAATTATATTTCTAGATATATAGCACCATCATATATGTTATCTATGGTTTTGACCCGGATATAGATACTTACTATAGGTGCTCTTTCATTTATATTATTTTTGGTTCGATATACTCTTTTAGGGGATTGTTTAACCCTAATATTTTCCTATTGAAGTGAAGCACTATATTTATTTATATGACTTTTTTGGCTATCCACCTCTCATTATAAAAATCACCTCTTTATTTAAGTTATTAACTTAAATATGGCATTTTATTTTGATGACCAATGGCACGCTGACATCTGTGCAGCGTTCTCAGGAAGTTTGAACATAGGGGCTGACTCTTTTAAAACAGATCTATTTACTAAATTAAAAGATCACAAACAGATACTTATTAAACAATTACGCTTATTTTTGTTTTGGGTATAAATTTTACCAACAGTGTTGTGGCGTTGCCATGGGGGCGACGTGTGCCCCGACCTACGCATGTCTCCACCTTGGATGGTGGGAGCAGCATGTGGTGGCAGGCAAGCGTGGGTTCGGGGAGCACGTTGTCCTATGGCTGAGCTATATAGACAACATATTGGTGGTCTGGGATGAATCCCTGCGAGCACAAGAGGAATTCTTGATGGAACTTAATCATAATGATTTAAATATACATTTAACCAAACATGCTGATTTAAATGAGGTGGACTTTCTTGACCTAAAACTCACTAAGGATGGTGGTACCTTGAAGATGTTCAGGAAGTCCACCTCATGCAATACAATTTTACACTCTGGTAGCCACCATCTACTGTCCCAAGTGAAAGGAATACCCTATGGGCAATACTTGCATCTTCAACACAACTGTAGTGACACTGCTGACTTTAAGATGCAGGCCTAGGAATTAACATCTAGATTAATACAAAGAGGGTATAAAATGGGACTGCTTAGGAAAGTCTATCAGAGAGTATTATCTCAAAATAGAGATACAATTCTGTTCGGGAGACAACAAAATAAGGAAGTGGATAACAGAGTCCGTTTTATCACACGATTTGGAGATCACTGGAATCTACTGCGTGATATATTGTTAAAACATTGGTTAGTATACACATGAGAAACAATGAGATCCGGGAAAGAGAATTTGTTGGAAACACTTATGTGATTAGCCTTGACAAATTCCTGTAATTGGGTCAAAATGCATTGGCGTATATATCATCCTCATCACGCAGTGTACTTGAGAAGTATCTTATTGATGAGAAGTGTTTGTGTTGCATATAACTGGATACAAACAGATGCGCTACTCAATATAGGCACAATAACTACAAAGCGAACTACTGCTTGTGAGTGGCGTAGCAGTGACTTTAAGGAGATTGGAGGGAACACCGTCATCGTTGTCTGTGGAGAAGTGAATAGGTGACAGATGGTCACCGAGGCATGGAGGATGCCAAACTCAGCTGTCTATATTGAATCATAATTATTATACTGAGTGCTTGTATGTTGCTATCTGGTATTGGATTAATGTAACACATACTTCATGTATTTCATCTGCTCATACAGATACATCGTCCAGTTATCAAGTTAATTAAGGACATGTTTGTTCCATTATGACAATTAACCCCTCCTCGGATGCCATTTGAACTCACGTGGCTTGCCTGTTATCCTTCTTATGCAACTTTTGCTGGCTTAGGAGAGGGACTCTTTTTTGATCTTTTTTGATTATTAATATAATAGTGAGCTTATGTGTGGGGGATACAATGTGAAGATGTTTGGGTAATTGTTACACAGTGATTGTCATTGTATCATTATCTGAGATGACGGCACTGGAAGTAGCTTTACTCTCTGGTCCACTGCTATATAGGTTTGGGTAGTCTTATTGAGAGCTGTTTTGATGCAACCCCTATGATATATTTTAGATGGTATATGGTTTTGAATGGGAGGTGGATATATTTGGGATTTAGTATCTGTATTGAATTGATTTTTCTAATTAAACTTATTTTTGATACTATTTTAAGATGTTATTTTGTCTGATATTATTATTATTTGATTGTGGGTCAGAGTGCTTATAATAATATCTAGCTTTTTTCCTTGTTTCTTTTCCCTTTTTTGTAGGAATTATATTTCTAGATATATAGCACCATCATATATGTTATATATGGTTTTGACCCAGATATAGATATTTACTATAGGTGCTCCTTTATTTATATTATTTTTGGTTCAATACAGTTTTAACTACTACACTAAGTAATTAAATATAGCTGTACATGATATTAAAATATAAAGAAGACTCAGACATACATTTTAATACAAGTATTACTATCCCTTTAAAACATTATATAGTCTTGACTTTTTCCGGTGTCACTATATTGGTGTTTTTTGGACCATTTTTTCAGCTTTTTTTTTGCTGGACAGTGGATGCACAGGAAGATCCCTGTTCTTTCCTGAACTCACAGACCTCCAGCATGCCCTCTCCATGGCCGATACCCCTGCCAGCCCCTAAGCTCACGCCCGTTTCCTCAGAATCAAAAGCGGATTCTTCTTTCCGCACTGGATCCGGACATTGCGAGGCACATTGTGGGGAGAAGAATGTCTCTGCTGTACCAGGGCCAGTAATGTAGGGTGCTGAACCTACATTATTTATGTCATTGTGACAAATTAACAGCACTCTATTTAACTCTTTCAGTGCCAGAGAGGTAAGTAATGCATTGTACCACAATGCAGTGGAAGCCTTTCCAGCAGTCAAAGGGTTAACTGACATGACACACCACTGTATACTGCATGGCACTCTATGGCTTAACATGCTGGTATAAGTCTCTGTCACATAATCTTTTATTTTCTGCCTTCCACTCCCACACGCCAAACACACAGAGGCATAATACTGCAATTCTGCCCCAAATTGAAGTAAATAACAAATACCATTGACTTCACTGTTTCAGGACCACAGTGGGGATGGCAAAATGTTGTGAAGCGTTGTCCTCTGGTTCTTACAAACATACATATATATATATATATATATATATATATATATATATATATATATATATATATATACTAGCAACGTGGGACAGAGTTGCTTGTCATGTTATGACCATTGGACGTATGTTTGTGAAATGTATGACACACTGATAAACACAGACATATGCAACACACAAAGAACAATTGGTATCTGAGTGTACCCCCACTTCCCAATGTACACGCAGATACCAAAAAAGCACAGCGCCCTAAAGGTGAAGACCCCAAGTCCAACCAATGGATAGAGATAGAAAAAAAGAATAAATGGTTAAAACCTGATGACCTCACTCGGCAATAGCTCTCATCAGACATGCACACACACACCGGAGATGCACATATGTACACACACATATGCACATGCAACAGATATGCACAGACACACATGTGAGCAACAGACATGCACACACACATGCAACAGACATACGCACACACGCACACAACAGACATATGCACACACACGCAACAGACAGATGTGCACACACAAGCAACAGTACGCACACACACGCAACAGTACGCGCAGACACATGCAACAGTATGCTCACTCACACATGCAACAGACATATGCACACACACATGCAACAGACATATGCACACATGCAACATACATACACACGTGCAACAGACATACACACACAGAGGGGAGACTGACACAGTGATAGCCGTCATCTCTGTGTGTGGAGGTTCTGGCTCTTGCTGGTCCCCCAGATTTGTAGTTCCTGTGTGTAGAAGTGTGGCCTGTGGCTACCCTGGAATTAGTGTAGGAGCTTACAAAGTTGTGTAGGTACGAATCTTGTATTGAAGTGAATATCTGCAATATTAGAAACCAAATTTAGCCCTGTAAGGACCAGAGGATATCACTTCACAACGTTTTGCCATCCCCACTGTGGTCCTGAAACTGTGAAATCAATATTTGTTATTTACTTTACTTTGGGGCAGAATTTCAGTATTATTCCTCTGTGTGTTTGGCGTGTAGGAGTGGAAAGCAGAAAATAAAAGATTATGTGACAGAGACTGATACCAGCATGTTAAGCCATATAGTGCCATGCAGTATACAGTGGTGTGTGATGTCAGTTAACCCTTTGAGTGCTGGAAATGGATCCAATGCATTGTGATACAATGCAATAGTTACCTCTCTGGCACTCAAAGAGTTAAACAGAGTGCTGTTAATTTGTCACAATGACATAAAGAATGTAGTTTCAGCACAACAAATTACTGGCCCTGGTACAGCGGAGACATTCTTCTCCCCACAATGTGCCTCGCAATGTCCGGATCCAGTGCGGGAAGAAGAATCTGCTTTTGATTCTGAGGAAACGGGCATGAGCTTAGGGGCTGGCAGGGGTATCGGCCATGGAGAGGGCATGGTGGAGGTCTGTGAGTTCAGGAAAGAACAGGGATCTTTCTGGGCATCCACTGTCCAGCAAAAAAAAAAAAGCTGAAAAAAATGGTCCAAAAAACCCCAACATGGTGACACGGGAAAAAGTCAAGACTATATAATGTTTTCAATGGATAGTAATACTTGTATTAAAATGTATGTCTGAGTCTTCTTTATATTTTAATAACATGTACCACTATATTTAATTACTTAGTGTTGTAGTTAAAACTGTATTCAAGCCAAAAAGGATCCCCCTCCTGCCCCCTCTGGCCTCCTCCCATTAGATGTGGAATCCAGTTGTTGTACTGGACGGATACAGTCAGGGACAATCTTCATGCAGTATCAATAATGAACCCTTTGATGAAGGAGGGCAGGATTTTCCTTTTTGCTTAATGAAGATTGTCCCTTGCTGCACTCCATCCGGTCCAGACTGAGAGGCTGAGTTACTCAGGGAAAGGGGCAGGGGGTGATTATTTCTGCTTGAATATCATTTTAAGTCCAACACTGTAAGTAGTTAAATAATGTGCTACATAAAGAAGACTCAGAGCTAACGTTTAGTACAAGTATTAATATCTCTTTAACCCTTTGAGTGGCAGAGTGTTTGTGAATGTATTGCAAAGCAATGCGTTGCATACCCCTGTGGCACACAAGGGTTAACCTTTTGAGTAGCATAGGCGTCCAACATCCCTCCCTCCCTTGTACATTACTTCACTGCAAGTTAGGAGTGTATAAGGGTTTAAACCTATTGACACCTCTTTGTGTAACTGAATAAATTATTTGCAGCTTGACACCTCTTTGTGTAACTGAATAAATTATTTGCAGCAAGATTAAAGTATATTATTTATGCAGACTAATTTAGAAAGCAATATATTAAAGATTATCTACACATTTATGTGACTTTTATTGCTGTGGAGCAATGTGATACACACTACTTATTGTGATCTCTAAAAAAGAGGGACAAAAGGGTAGAAAAGAGGGACAGAGGAATTTGGATCTCAAAAAGAGACTGTCCTTGCTAAAGAGGGACATTTGGGAGGTATGCAAAATTTTTTACTTCTGCTTTACTTTGGTCCAGAATAGCAGTGTTATGCCTGTGTGTGTTTGGGTTGTACAAATGGAAAGCATAAAATAAAATGAGAATTATACCAGCATGTTAAACCTTTGAATGTCAGAGGGCTTTTCAATGTGTTGTGCACCCCTCTGGCACTCAAAGGGTTAAGGTATAGAGTGGCATGTCAGATTTAAATAACAGTGGGAAGTGTATTCATACACGGGAACTTTGTCTTGTGGAGTCCCTGAAGGGGACTCATGTGGCGCTGATGTGGAGAGACCAATCAGGCAATTTGGGTTAAAAGTGGGTGGGGCTCAATCGTGATTAGGGGCGGGGCTTAACATAAATGTGGAAAATGTTAGGAATAGGCTGGGGAAGGAGGAGAAGTAGGAGGGAAATGGAAGCTTACTCTGTGAGGTGTTTAAGGACACTCCCTCCTATGCTTGTGGTGTGTACTGAGGGGTAAAAGTTGATACACAACCCTGTGGCAGTCAGTGGTTTAAGTGTGTACCTGATGGCTGCCTGTTCTCTGTCTTGCATGGGAAATGTTGACAGTCAAGAAATAATTGAGCAATGAGGGCATACCTTAATCCTTTGGGTGCCAATTTGTTCCCCTGGTGCTGCAGCTTCTCTTCAGTGGCTGTAATACAGGTCCTGCTGAGGCCACTGGGGGTCAGAGTGAGTGACAGTGTGTGTGTGTGTGTGTGTGGTGTGTGTGTGTGTGTGTGGTGTCTGTGTTTCAGCCATATTTCTTTCTGGTTGAGCAGGAAGTTGACAGAAGGCAAACCCTGCCCACTCTTTGCAAATCACCCCGTCCCCCGGTTCTAGTAGGGAGGAGATTTCTATATCCCCTCCTTACTGCCACCCCTGGGTGGGTGTGTTTCCTGAGGAGACATAAATTATGTAATGAGCCATTCTCTTCAATGTGTGTGACTCCTGAAGTGACATAAATTATGCAATGTGGGACGGCGCTGCCCGTCAGGCTATATAGGGAATTAATGCACACACACAGATGCAAGACACACACACACACAGAGACACACATGCAAATGCACACGCATGCACTGAGATGCATAAAGAGTGACACAGTAATACACACATACATGCAATGCACAAATGCAGACACATAGAGTGTGATACAGACATGTAACACACACAGTGAGGAACACACAGGCACACATTGAGACACACACACACACAGAAGTGAGTCATAAGGGGGTGACTTATGTGTCATTGTAATGAGTTTGTGTTTGTACTTATGCCTCCACTGTGGCATTCATTCATATAGTTGAAATTCATGTGGTGATTGCACATACTATGGTGGAAGGTGGATCGTGCTGGCTCCCAGGGTGTGAGTGAGTGTGTGTGAGTGACATTCATTCATGTAGTTGAAATGCATGTGGTAATTGCACATACTGTGGTGGAAGGTTGATCGTGCTGGCTCCCGGGGTGTGAGTGAGTGTGTGTGAGTGGCATTCATTCATGTAGTTGAAATGCATGTGGTAATTCCACATACTATGGTGGAATGTGAATCGTGCTGGCTCCTGGGGTGTGAGTGAGTGTGAGTGAGTGTGAGCGAGTGGCATTCATTCATGTAGTTGAAATGCATGTGGTAATTGCACATACTATGGTGGAAGGTGGATCGTGCTAGCTCCCGGGGTGTGAGTGAGTGTGAGTGAGACTATGGTGGAAGGTGGAGCGTGCTGACTCCCAGGGTGTGAGTGAGAGTGAGTAAGTGTGAGTGAGTGTGTGTGAGTGCGAGAGTGAGTGTGTGAATGATTGGGTGTGAGTGATTGCGTGAGTGTGTGTGAGTGAATGTGTGAGTGAGAGAGTGTGTGTGATTGCGTGTGTGTGATTAAGTGTGTGTGTGTGTGTGTGTGATTGAATGTGAGTGTGTATGAGTGTGTGTGATTGAGTGTGAGTGTGCGTGATTGAATGTGTGTGATTGAGTGTGTGTGATAGAGTGTGAGTGTGTGTGAGCGTGTGTGATTGAGTGTGATTGTGTGTGATTGAGTGTGTGTGAGTGAGTGTATGTGAGTGAGTGAGTGAGAGAGTGTGAATGTGAGTGTGAGAGTGTGAGTGAGAGTGTGAGTGAGAGAATGTGATTGTGAGAGAGTGTGAGTGAGAGAGTGTGTGTGATTGAGTGTGAGTGTGATTGAGTGTGATTGTGTGTGTGATTGAGTGAGTGTGTGCGTGTGTGTGAGAGTGAGAGAGAGTGTGTGTGTGATTGAGTGTGAGTGTGTGTGAGTGTGTGTGTTTGTGTCTGATGTGTTTGTGTCTGTGGTGTAGGAGCAAGTGGTAGCCATTTTGTTTTTTCAGTCACTTGGATAGTGGTGGGCGGGCTGGATAGTGTGGGCAGGCCAACTCCCTGCATGATTTAAATCACTCCCCCATTGAATCACCCAATGGGAGCAGTAACTCCTCCTTACTTAAGCTGAGGTAACATAACAATATAACACACGGCAGCTCTTCAGTTGAGACAACGTAGCAATATGCTGAGGGAACAAATAGAAAGTGATGTTTGATGCTTGCCCTCTGTAACATACAGCAAAGCATCTCTCTCCCTTTAAGGAGAAAGGGCGGGAATCAGGAAGGGGAGGAGTGACAGTTGAAAACAGTTAGTGAGATTGACTGAAGAGATTAAAAGAGTTAAATAAAAGAGTTGCTATTAAGTTTATCCCTGAGTTTGTATTTTATGGAAACATTACACCCTCCTACTGAAACAGAGTGTATGGAGGGTTACAATTATCTGTGGGAGGTGAAACAGTGTGTTTGTGGGGTCATGATCATGAATGAGAGTGTGTGTGTGGACCAGGAGAAGTTACTGATATCCCCTACTTCAGGAGCGAGTGGCAGCTATATTTTTTTGTCAGTTGGATAGTGGTGGGCGGGCTGGAGGGGACGGGCCAACTCCCTGTATGATAAAAATGCCCATATTGAATCACCCAATGGGATCAGTAATGTCCCCACTGAATCACCCAATGGGAGTTGTGTCTCCTAATGAGACATAAATTATGTAATGAGGCATTCTGTGCAATGTGTGTGTGTTTTCTGAGGAGACATAAATTATGTTCTGTGTGTGAGGAACCATAAATTAGGCAATGAGGCTTATTATTTTATATATATACATACATACATACATATACATACATATATACATATATATACACACATACACATTTATATATATATATATATACACACACACACACACATATATATAAAAATATACATCCTATATAATAATTTGCTGCAAAGTTTGTAACAACGCAGTCATGCGCAGTAGAGACTGCTGCACGTGCTGCAGTCATGCGCAGTAGAGACTGCCCGTGACGAGGCTGATACAGAGTGGGGCACTCCGAAGGAGCGTCCAGCTCTGTATCAGCCGCTGCGCGAGCAGTCTTTACTGAGCATGATTGCACCACGACCGGCTGGCACTGAATCAGCCGAGGCGTGGGCAGTCTCTACTGTGCATGACTGCTCCGCGACCAGCTGTGGCACTGTGGCCGGTGTAACGGGCTCTTCAACTAGTATATATATATATATATATATGTGTATATGTATATACGTTCCCAGACAGAGGCACTCACGTTTTTAGGATAGACTTCAGCCTGGGTGCTCGTGTTAAAGCCACAATATGATCCAAAATTGAACAACAGCACTCACAGGTCTTAAAATTCAGTAGTGACAACATTTTGGGTGCATTACAGCAGCCTTCGTCAGGATAAACGTGAAGCAAACAAACTTCCCCATTTAAACCCCTTGCTCCAGTATAGCGCCAAAATATAGCGCTGGTGATTGGTGCAATCAAAACCACAGTGATAACATAATGACATTTACAATGACAGATAACGGTACATATGTAAAAAAATGGTAATGGGTATATTATACTGTAAAGTCAAAGTCAAAATGCTGATTTATATTGGGACAATTTTCATAGTAAGATAAATAACCGAGGTAAACACACAGCGGCACACAGAATACCATCAAAGTGTGCCACTCAATGTGTAATTTCAAACAATCAGCAATGTGAAAACAATCATACCTTGCTTAAAATGTAGCATACATCAGTAGAGATACAAAGTAACTGGAGGAAATCGCTGCGGACAATGTAGCAAGCGCTGTGCAATGCAATGGAGACCAAACAGGTCTTATATATCGCACTCACACAGAGCTGCACAGTACCAACACTGCAGTAACGGCAACTAACTTAACACACTGTATTTTACAAAGATATTGGGGAAGATCGCTGTGATCAAGGTAGCAAATGCTGTGCAATGCGATGGAGACCAAGCAGGTCTCATACCCCAACATTGCACAGCGCTACCTGAAGCCACTACAAATGTGGCGACAAGCCATTGCTTAATATTTGCAAACATGTCATACGAATGATGCTGCGAAATGCAGAACAAATCTGCAGTGTCCAGAACATTTGAGTCACTAGCACAACTCTACAAGCGCAATGTAGGAGATGCTGTGCAATGCGATGGAGAGCAAACGGGGCTTATATCACGCACAAGCACCGCGCTACACAGAGCCAGCACAGCAGTGACAGCCCTTCACTATATAAGATATATACTGCAGCGTATGCTGTGCAATGCGGTGGAGACCAAGCAGGTCTTATACATCAGCACTGCACAGCGTTATTCATATCTCATATAACTGTGGCATCAAACCCTTAATTAAGGTAGGCCGAGGAAACTTATAAGCTTGTCTGATATAATAATACTATGGAATGTGGAGGAGATCCGCGTTGTTAAGAAACTTTTGGGACACTCGCGCATTTCTACAGAAATGAGTTATCACAGTATGCTGAAAATCAGTGATATCCAATGTAGACATTAACAAAGGGGATCTGGAAATGACACGTTATAATATCTTACGAGACAATGAAAACGTAATGAAATATGAACTTACACATACATCCCAAAGTCCGCCAAAATAAAGATCTTGAATGTTCAAAAAAGCGAATAACCACCCCTATAGACATTTAAAGTGCTGAAAGCACAACTCAATGAGTCACTGTCTCTTTCCTTTGTATATGGTGTTTCACAGTTAATCAGATTAGAGATAAAGGGCTCGATCCAAATGTTGGCGTCGCCAGAAAAAACTGGGGACGCTGGTTTTAACGTCAACTGAGCAATGCAAATGTTCCACTAGTAACAAGCGACGCCAGTTCTGAAACACACTTCGCCGGTCGCCACAACAGCAAGATCTCACCCATAGAGGATAATGTACAAGCGACGCCAAAAGCTATTCAAATGTTGGAGTTAGGGCTAATTCGCGTTAAATTGCAACATTTCTCTCCAGAAATCTAACGCCTATTTTTTTTGGAGAACAGCACACAAGTCAGAGTAGAAAACCAACGTCTCCAGTTCTGAACAGCATTCTCTGTGCTTTTCCCTACCCAGCCACTAGGGGAACACAGAGAAGGCTTTCAGCACCATGGACAGCTTTGAATGCAATAGGGATGTGCACTGCTCACCCCTGTGGCATTCAAAGGGTTACAATCAATAAAACTAGTACACCAAGCACTACACAATGCCCCTTCCACATCCCACCCCTTAGTATGTCACATATATTGCATACATGTGACATACTAACCCCATCCACATCCACCTCATGGACTTCCATGTAGTGGACAAATCTGTCTCTTATTCCACAGTTAACCCTTTGAGTACCAGAGAGGTAGGAAAGCATTGCTTAGCATGTTTCCTACCCCTCTGGTACCCAAAGGGTTAATAGGCAACGTATGGACTACATACCTTGCCTGTATATATGTGTGTGTGTGTTTTACACTTTTTTTATTAAAATACTATTATTACACATTAGTTTAACTTAGATCTCATTCATTTTTAACCTCCTACCTCCTGTGTCCCATTGCTATTAGTACTTTTGCTCCACTCTTCTTCAAACTGAGAGTGGAGCAAAAGTACTAAAAGCAAAGGGACACAGTAAGTAGGGCATTATGAATGGATGAGATCTAAGTTAACCCTTTGAGTGCCAGAGTGGTACGCAACGCATTGCAAAGCAATGCGTTGCGTACCAGTCTGGCACTCAAAGGGTTACAATACAACTGAGGGAGCAGGCTGCACTGTGACTGCAGCGCTTCCCTCATCTTCATTTATAAATTCTTCATTTATTCTTTATTCCATTGCTGCGGGCGGCTGTGAAGCCCGCAGCATAAGAAAAGCCTGCGTACTAGTGAGCTATTGGAGAAAGCGGGAGGAGGGGACAGAGACATCGGAGGAAGCGGGTGGTAGGCTTGTATTTGCTGCCCGCTTCCTCCAATACCTCTCCTCTCGCGTTGGCATTGTGCCCAGCTGCCTGGTCACCTTGTGCAATTAGTCCCTTTTCACAAGGCGTTGTGCAATTCGTCCCTTTTCACAAGGCGTTGTACATCTTGTGAAAAGGGACGAATTGCACAAGGCGACCAGGCAGCTGGGCACAATGCCAACGCGAGAGGAGAGGTATTGGAGGAAGCGGGCAGCAAATACAAGCCTACCACCCGCTTCCTCCGATGTCTCTGTCCCCTCCTCCCGCTTTCTCCAATAGCTCATTAGTACCCAGGCTTTTCTTATGCTGCGGGCTTCACAGCCGCCCGCAGCAATGGAATAAAGAATAAATGAAGAATTTATAAATGAAGATGTGGGAAGCGCTGCAGTCACAGTGCAGCCTGCTCCCTCAGTTGTATTTTAACCCTTTGAGTGCCAGACTGGTACCCAACGCATTGCTTTGCAATGCGTTGCGTACCACTCTGGCACTCAAAGGGTTAACTTAGATCTCACCCATTCATAATGCCCTACTTACTGTGTCCCTTTGCTTTTAGTACTTTTGCTCCACTCTCAGTTTGAAGAAGAGTGGAGCAAAAGTACTAATAGCAATGGAACACAGGAGGTAGGGGGTTAAAAATGAATGAGATCTAAGTTAAACTAATGTGTAATAATAGTATTTTAATAAAAAAAAGTGTAAAACACACACACACACACACATATATACAGGCAAGGTATGTAGTCCATACGTTGCCTATTAACCCTTTGGGTACCAGAGGGGTAGGAAACATGCTAAGTAATGCTTTCCTACCTCTCTGGTACTCAAAGAGTTAATTGTGGAATAAAAGACAGATTTGTCCACTACATGGAAGTCCTTGAGGTGGATGTGGATGGGGTTAATATGTCACATATATGCAATATATGTGACATACTAAGGGGGGGATGTGGAAGGGGCATTGTGTAGTGCTTGGTGTACTAGTTTTATTTATTTTAACCCTTTGAATGCCACAGGGGTGAGCAGTGCACATCCCTATGGCATTCAAAGCTGTCCATGGTGCTGAAAGCCTTCTCTGTGTTCCCCTAGTGGCTGGGTAGGGAAGCACAGAGAAAGCTGTTCAGAACTGGAGACGTGGGTTTTGGATTTTCTGACTGTACTTGATACTTTGCAGTGCTGTGATTGGCTGTGGTGCTAGGTAACATTTTTATCGTGTGTTTTTAGGTAAGATTTTCTATGCGACGCAGGTTTAAGGTTAACGTGTATTTTGTTGGTTATCGCTCGTTAGGCTTTCTGGGTAAGGAAGATTTGAATCTCACGTTACCTGGTCTTGCTTAACGAGCAAAGGCAGTTTTTTTCTTCACGTTGGTTTTAACGCCAACATTTGAATCGAGCCCAAAGTCCGTAGGGTGAAACGCTACAAAATAATGTTGTGAACTCGTAGGTCAGATGTTGTAGTATGTATGCCACCACTGTATCAAACATAGCATTCAAATGTTAAACGTTGATGTACATCCCCGTTGGGTGACAATATCAAAGTATCTGTTGATCAGGATATTGGTGCTAGATAAACCAGAAGATATAAACTAAGTGGTTCATGGAAGTTGTAATGTCTGATATCATTTACCTAAGTTGTATGCATATCCAAGAAATGAAGCGTAAATGGTTATCAACTGAATGAGAGAAAGGAAATACTGCGCATTAGGAACTACCTTACTGGTGGTACCAACTATGCTGGACAGAAAGTCCTAGTAGTGCATAAAGGTCCACATCATAAAGGCATGGATACTCCTATTAAAAGAATGAGGTATAAGATAATTTCTCATTCAGACCGTACGGTGCAACAGTATTCAGATGTCGAATACAATAAGTCTCTCTCTGTAAAAGCTTAATCTTTCTATTACCACCTCTCTTCATGGGTGGTACATGGTAGATGATCATGGATCTCATTGAAGGTATGGTATGTTGTGCTGTTAAAAAATGTCTAGGAACCGGTTTGTCAGTCTTTCCTGTATTAAGAGCTGCTCTAATTGAAGAGCGGTGATTCGCCATCCTCTCGCGAAATGTGGTTTCAGCTTTACCCACATAATATAAACCACATGGACAGATCAAAATATATACAACATATTTAGTAGTACATGTCACTTTGTGGTGTATATTGATTTTGCCATTAGTATGTGGGTGGCGAAAGTATGTTCCACTGAGCATGCTGTTGCAAGTTGTACAGTTAATACATTTGAAGCATCCCAACTTCCTCTGGGCACCGCGTAACCAGTTGTCATTCGTTTGTGTAGTAGTCATATTTGTTGATGGTTGTGGTCTATCAGGTTTCATCAAAAGGCCACGTAGAGTCCTTCCTCTCCTGTATGCTATGTGGGGTGGTGGCATACTTGTGAATGGCAATGTGGGATCAGATGATAATAAATTCCAATGTCTCTGAATCGATTTACCTAATTGTTCAATGCCTGGTGTGTAATTTAGCACAAATGCTAGTCATTGTCAGTCTCTCTGGGTGGTCTCCTTAATAAATCTTTTTGTCTGTGTCTCAAAGCTCTCTGTAGTTGCTCCTTAAGGGTTTTATCATTGTACCTTCTTAATTTAAAGTTATTGAACATCTCATTTAATTGTATGATGGCAGTCTCTTGATTGCTGTTGTTCCTTATTACCCTCAAAAATTGTGAATAGGGGATTCCATTTTTTTGTGCTCTCGGGTGGCAACTGGAGGCATGTAAAGTGGAGTTTCTGTCTGTAGGCTTTTGATACAGCGTAGTCCCTAGAGACTTATTCTGCACAAAAACCCTAACATCCAAAAAGTCCACTGTGTCCTGACTACAATTGTCTTAAAGCGAATACAGGATTTTAATTGGTTAAGTGAAGAGATCCAATCATTGGGATCCTGTATGCTGCCCCTCCATATCAAAAACAAATCATCTATGTACCATTTGTAAAAAATAATATTGGGGTGCTGTAATTGGTTCTTCTCATATTGGTACATGAAGATATTTGCATAGGAGGGTGCAGCATTGGATCCCATTGAGGTACCAGTTATTTGTAGATAAAAATCATTTTCATATCGGAAAAATTTTTTAGTCAATGTTAATTCCAAAAATTCACATAGCATCTCAATGGGGTATTCAACTTTGTGCCTATATAGACAAAGAATGTCCCTAACAGCATTCATGCCTTCTTGGTGTGGAATTACAGTATACAAACTATCAACATCCATGGTCACCAATATGTCTGTCTGTTTTGAGATCTCTATATTCTGTATACATTGAAGGAAATGTGTAGTGTCCCATAATTATGAGTCAATGCTTTGTACTATGGGTTGTGAAATGGTGTCCAGAAAGTTAGAAATGGGTTGTAAGAGGGACCCGCGTGCAGAAATTATAGGTCTACCCGGTGGATTGATAAGAGTCTTGTGTATTTTGGGTAGTAGATATATAATGGGACAAATAGGGTCTTGGTTAGATAGATATCTATATACATTTTCAGAAATATACTGGTTCTGTTTGGCACAAGTAAGTTTGTTATCAACCTGGCATTTGATGGAGGTAGTTGGATCTGATGGTAATTTCCGATAGGTATTAGTGTCAGTCAATTGACGTAAGACTTCTGTCCTGTATGCTGCTTGGTCTAATATAACTATTGCTCCACCTTTGTCGGCGGGTCTGATAACAATAGTGTTGTCATTCTTGAGTGTAGTCAGAGCTTGTTGCTCAGCCTTGGAGAGATTTGGTCTAGTGTTAGGGAATGTCATGGTATTGACTTCTGAAATGATGTTACTTGTAAATGCTCTGATAGTAGAACTAGTGGTTGGTGGGTCAAAATCGATCTTAGGTCGTAAAGTGTCCTGGACTGTCATCTGTATCCCCTTGAAATAGTCTTTAAGATTCAGTGTGCGTTGAAATCTGTGGGTGTCAATTTCCAATTGAAACAAATTAGGTTTGGTAGTGGGAACAAATGACAACCCATGTTGTGGAAGCCTTTCCCCACTGGACAAATCTTCATTCGCTGGGAATTTAAACAGACGCTGGAGCACATAAATTGAACATACAACTGAGACTGGACATTCAATGTCTATTCCCTGAAGAAGTGCTGTCAACCAGCACAAAACATGTTGGAGTTGGTGCAATAAAAAAAGAATTGATCCAGACAAAATCCTTGAGGATATACTATAAGAAAAGTTATCTTCGGAGGCGACCAAAAGAAAGGTACAGACATACCTGTGGAGAATAGCCTGCCTGCTATAGACGAGATGAAAACAAAGGAATCCAAGCAGTGAACCTGTAGTTCAAAGACCAATATCTCTGCCCGCAAGAAAGTGAGGACATAAATATATAAAAAAGGCCAGGAAATAAGAATATATTTGCCCGCTGTAAGTCCATAAAGACAGGAGAGACAAATAACTAAGAGGTACATGTACAGCTATGCAAAAAAGGGGTCGCCTTTAAAGTAACGTTTTTAAAGTAATGGTATAATTGACATCTCACATATGTAGAGACAGAACCCAAAGGAAAGAAATAAGAATCCTAGTGTTTGGGACATTCTAAGAGGTACAGAGGAGGATCATCACTTTACAAATAATATTTGAAAGAGCACCTAATTGCACAATTGCAAATACTATCTTATGGGACTTGAGTTACTTATTGATCTCTAGTTTCATCTTTTCATTTTAGTCATTGGTACTTTGGTGACATTGTGTATATCATTTTATATGATTGTATGTTGATTATTCAGTATTCATTTTTTATTGTAATAAATATTTTATACTGTTATAATACACATTCACTGGTGGCACTCTCTTTACAATTGCACATATCTATATCGCTCTGCCACTCGTCACACAAGGGCAAATAGATGGTAGCAGCTCCGTGAATGTGCATATTCATTGTGAAGATTTGGAGTGAGAGGTGTGAATAGGGCACTAGAAAAGAGAGGTGGGTTAGCCACATCGGGTACAGTATATCTTATTAATATTTGCTATCCTACCTTTCACAGTTTTATATATTTTTAGTTTTTACGTTTATTTATTTTTTAATTTATTATACCATACACACACACATATATATATAGGATGTTTGTCACGATGCATCGCGTGGAGCAGTGAGGTAGTGACCTCTTAACCCTTTGAGTGCCAGAGGGGTACTAAATGCATTATATATATATATATAATATACATATAAAATAACAAACAAAATTAATATCTTGTAATACATTTTTTATTGAACTAACAGAATTTTGGATTCTCAAGTCTGGATTCTCAAGTCTGAAGCATTTCTGAGCACAAGGATACAGAATTCACAGTTAAAACAGTCAAAACATATATATATATATATATATATATATATATATATATATATATATATATATATATATATTTGTGGTCGGGCTTACCTGGATAGTTAGATGTTTTATGTCAGAGGAAGTATGCTTTAATCAAACGTCTCGAGTGGGCTCAAAGAGAGGGCCCACCGTGTGTATAAGAATTGAAGTACCTGTGATAAAATTTTTTGGGTATGGGTTGGGGAGGCTTCTCATTCCCTGCATCAGCCACTTCCTACTGGAGTCCTACCAGTGAATTTTATAGTGGTCCTCCAGCCCTCCCACAAATTCCAGGCTAAACATTAGCCTTCTTATTTGTGGTCGGGCTTACCTGGATAGTTAGATGAGTGTTTTCTGTCGAAGGAAGTATGCTTTAATCCAACATCTCGAGTGGGCTCAAAGAGAGAGCAAAAATTTAATATGCATGAAATCTAAATTCTTCCTTATTATAGTACCTGAAAAGCCTGTCTAATCTCCGATACCGGGTGCATAATGTATGTCATATAACTAGATGATTTCCATCTGCCCATTTTCTTGATAATGTGCCCTGGGACTTTGTTGTGGGAAGCTGACGTAGCAGCCCCTATCCCTAAATCTCCTGAAAATGACTGTGGGTCTAGCCCTAATCTTCCTAAAATGATTCTGATATAATGTATGAATTTGTCTGTAGTAAGTGGCTTCCTGGAAATGAGAATTAATGGATAATTTGAGGGTTTGTCTTCTAGTGATCTTAGATATGAATCCAAAAACAGTACTGGACACTAGTTGTTATAAGATGGATAATAATGGGCCAACCTGTTTAGTTTTTTTCTTATGTAGCAAGAGAACGTAATGATCTGCATGATGGATCAAGTCTGCTATTCTTAAACAGGTGTCTGATTCCTTTTATACCGTTATGTCACCTGGTCTCAGGAACCCATAAAAGGCCAGAAAAATAGCTTCTAATAATGAGTTATTAATATGATGTTCGAATGGCCCGGAATACAACATTGTACTTATTTGCTTAAAGGGATAGTAATACTTAAAATGTAAAAAAATATATGTTGTAGGGTTTATCCCCCTGAGTAAAACAAGAGTACTCCCACTGCTGAAAGGTGTTTTATTCAAAAGTTATTACAGCTCAAAGATTAATTTTTTAGGTGCAATATCACAGTGGCCTGAAATTGTACAGTGGCTCTGTTACTACACCATCCTATGGACTGCTCTGGTCCCGGGACCATGAATCTCCATAGGATGGTGTAGCAACAGCACCACTGTACAATTTCAGGCCACTGTGATATTGCACCTAAAAAATTCATCTTTGAGCTGTAATAACTTTTGAATAAAACACCTTTCAGCAGTGGGAGTACTCTTGTTTTACTCAGGGGGATAAACCCTACAACATATTTTTTTTTTACATTTTAAGTATTACTATCCCTTTAAACTAAGTTCCGTCTATCGGGCGTCTGGTGGCGGTTTTGTTTATTGATGATTTCTCTATGCCAAGCAACAATAATTTGATTGAATGGCAAGAAATAAGTGACTTAAACTCTGAATTTGCCAACAAACAAAATTGTTGAATACTCACCAGGTATAGTTTGATCGTATTGTAAGCCAGTTGGAATGTAAAATGACAATACGAGATGAAGATTGGGAAGGTATCAACTGCATAGGGTTGTGTTGGTTTATAAATGCCAATGAACCTAACTAATAATCCCCAAGCTCCTTCATAAGTTTTCCTGGTATTGGCCACTAGTGCTCTGTTCATCAATGTTCTAGCTCCCTGTAAGTGATGAATTAATCCACCTTCCTGTCCTGACAGGATCCAGCAAAGTGCCTCTGTGAATAATTCAAACAATTTTGGGCTACTTTTTGCCCCAAATGTAAGACGGGTTGCGAAATAATATTTACCTCTCCACTGAATCCCACGTAATCTCCACAGGGAGGGGTCCAATGGTAGCAATTTAAATGCATCTGAAATGCCTGCCTTTGATAACCATGCACCCCTTCCTACTTTGATAATCAATTGTATGACATCATCTGCTGAGGAATATGCCAATGAGAATTCTTCAGATGGAATCAGGGAATTTAAACTAGGGATTGAGATGGAATGAGGAGCTGACAAATCATAAATCAAACGATATTTATTACAAAATATTTTCCTTGCCAATCCCAGTGGATTTACTCTACAAATAGTGAATGGTGGGGAATCAAAAGGACCTAAGACACCCTACCCTTGATTCCTTCAAAGTGGATTGTAGATTTGCGCATTCCAAATTCCCTATCGGTGTGGCAATAATGCCTGAGTGAAAACCCTCAGTGAAACCCTGAATTAAGATGTCTGCCAGGCCTACTGATGGATGGAATTCAAGGTATTCTTTAAGACTTGGTATATTGACCATGCCTAGTCATGATTTTAGGAATAGTTTGTGTGGGCAGATAGTTTTCGGGTGAGCCACTTGGCATGTGACACATAAATGCAGTAGGCAACAAGCACTAAACACACATCCTGTGTAACTGTAATTGCTACATACCTTTTTTTTCCCACATATACTATAGGTTTCCCCAACCTATCTGTTCTCTTGCAAGATGTACTAGAAATGTGTTGTAGTAATGCCTGTGTATTTGCCTGACTAGTGGTGGAATCAGTGATGGCCAAACTGGGTCCAGAAACTGGAGGTATGTTCATCAGATTGACACAAAGACCAGAGCAGAGCCCGAACGCCTGCAAAATGCTGACACAACAATTCTGTGTCCAGCTGGCTCCAATCTGTATGGTAATTGGACTGTTCCAATGCTGCTGCTGCCTTAGCTGAAAAGGATTGATGATAATCATAAAAGGTGAAACCACCATATTTGTTTCCCAACTCAACCACCCTGTGTAAGTGCAAATCTAATTCCTCTCTACGATGTGGTTTATCTGAACAAATGAGATCTCTATATACACTAAATTCCAGTATGAACTCTGGTACTGTCAGCTTTTTCCCCAGCCTAGGTTCTCTTGCTTTTAGTACTACTGAAACTTAAGATGCCTTATTCTCCATGCCATCCTTTGCAGAAACTAAGAGTGACACTAAATCAATGTCTTTACGTTCGAGGATATCCTTCCTAAGATGATTTGGAATGAAATGTATCAGTGTTTGATAGGTCTTCCAATTACTTGGTTGTTGGGAATGGCAGAGCCCTATACTACCTCTGGGCCTGTGTGTAACAGTTTGTTTGACACACAGACACAGTAGGTTTGGATAAAACACAATTTTATTGAACAATGATAATAACAATAACCCTCATGGGTCCTGTAATATATATACACAATAGTACAGACACAAGACAGGTTATAATGAGGTAGGCCCACACAGGTCCAGTATATGCAGGTAATCCAGAGTTCAATATACTGACACAGGTCAGGCAGTTCTCGTGTGATTCTCAGTTGGACAGCACTGAATAGGTTACTATTAGGCCGAGAGTACTGACAGGCCCTAATAGTGCAAGGCCCTGGTGAACTGCCGTAGCAGTAACTGAGATTAAGCAACTTGTGAACTGCCGTAGCAGTAACGGAGACTGAGCAACTGGGGTACTGCCGTAGCAGTAACTGAGACTGAGCAACTTGGACACTGCCATAGCAGCAACAGAGACTGAGGAACTTGGGCACTGTCGTAGCAGTAACGGAGACTGAGCAACTTGGGCACTGCCGGAGCAGTAACGGAGACTGAGCAGCTTGTGGACTGCCGTAGCAGTAACAGAACTGAGCAACTTGTGGACTGCTGTAGCAGTAACGGAACTGAGCAGCTTGTGGACTGCCGTAGCAGTAACGGAACTGAGCAACTAGTGGACTACCGTAGCAGTAACGGAACTGAGCAGCTTGCCCTGAGAGGCACCCAACCGAGGACTGCACAGAAGTGAGGACACACAGAAATGTCGCCTGGGAGACACCGAGGCAACGGAGACCAGACTGCAGCGAGCTGTCAGGAGACAGCGAAGATCTTGACAACACCCAAACCGGAGACCGGATAAGGCGTGCAGGAGGGGTACGCAACCACAGTAGCCCACCCAGGCTGGAACCACACACAGAGCAGGAACGTCAGCCAATCCGAGTCAGTACACCAAGCAGGAACGTCAGCCGGGCCGGGTCAGTACACAGAGCAGGAACTACAGCCAATCCAGGTTGGTACACAGGCAGGAACGAGATGCAGAATAGTCAGACAGTCCGGGTCGGTACACAGGCAGGAACAAGATGCAGAGTCATCAGGCAGGCCGGGTCGGTACACTGAGATCACACGAATAACAGGAACAAGTGCTGGTACTGAAACACCACAAAAGGGCACTGGTGAAGTGCCAGAACCCAGTATTTAAGGACAAATACTGGGCGGGACAATGACAGTACAGCCAATAGGCGTAGGCAGGAGTGGAAACTGACAGAATATCGCCAAATAGCACGGGCACCGTGATACTGTGACTGTACCCCCCTCTCAAAGACCCCCTCTCCTAGAAGAGGGACCTGGTTTCTGCGGATATTTGGACTGAAAATTGCGCAGCAATCTAGGAGCATGAAGGTCACTCTGATCAACCCAGGAACGCTCCTCAGGGCCATAGCCCTTCCAATGGACCAGATATTGCAATTTTCCTCTAAATCTACATGAATCATTGATGCTTTGGACTTCGTACTCCTCCTGATCCTGAACTTGCACAGGACCGGGGACCGCAGGAGTGGTAGTGTAACGTTTGCATATCAGGGGTTTCAGAAGGGATACGTGGAACACATTGTGAATCCGCATGGATGCTGGGAGGTCCAAAGCATATGAAACAGGGTTAATTTTGCGGATCACCTTGAAGGGACCAATAAACCGGGGAGCCAACTTATTACATGGAACTTGCAAATTGAGGTTTCTGGAGGAAAGCCATACCCTGTCCCCAACCTGGAAGGAGACCACTGGCAACTGTCTGTGATTAGCGTTGCGCTGATAACGCTGGAAAGAATTACTGAGGGCCCTCTGAACCTGTGCCCAAGTGGAGCGGAGTTGCTCGATATGCTCGTCCAGAGCTGGAATCTGCTGCATCTGGAATGAGTCCGGGAGCAAGCATGGCTGAAACCCGTAGTTAATGAGAAACGGGGAGCCCCTGGATGATGAATTAACTGCACAGTTCCTAGCGAACTCTGCCCATGGCAACAGGTCAGCCCAATTATCATGGTGATCGGACACGAAACAGCGTAAGAATTGTTCCAATCCTTAATTGGCACGCTCAGCGGCTCCATTGGTCTGGGGATGGTAAGCAGACAAAAAGGACAGCTGTATGCCCATCTGGTTACAGAATGCTCTCCAAAACCTGGACACAAATAGGCTCCCACGGTCTGACACCAGTACTCTAGGTACCCCGTGCAACTGGAACGCATCTCTCGCAAAGACAACAACCAACTCCTGGGCCAAGGGAAGACCAGGAAGGGGCACAAAGTGAGCCATCTTAGAAAATCTATCGACCACCATAAGGATGAAAGAGTAACCCCTAGACACTGAAAATCAATAGAAACGTGGGATGAAGGACGCTCGCCATTAGGTGCTTGTTGGAGTAACCCCACTGGGAGGTGTCTAGGGGATTTGGCACGAGCACAGGTGGTACAGGCTGCAGTGAATGCGGTGCAGTCGGCCTGTAAGGAAGGCCACCAAAATATTTGTGAAAGAAACCAAATCAATTCATCCCTCCCAATATGGCCAGCAGCCCGAGATGCATGGTAAGTCTCAAGTAAGCGGGTACGGAATGGCTCATCTACAAAGCACTTGCCTACTGGGGTATCTGGGGGAGCCGCAGCCTGGGTAGCAAGAATTTCCTCCCCCAGTGGCGAAGTGATGCTTGTACGTAGGGTCGCCAAAATGCGATCAGGCTGAATGATGGGAACGGGAACCTCATCTTTATCCATCTCTGGCCCAAATTGCCTGGACAGGGTGCCTGCCCTAACATTCTTGGAGCCGAGCAAGTAGGATACAATAAAATTAAAGCGGGACAGAAACAAGGCCCATCTGGCTTGTCGTGAGGACAATCTCTTAGCCTCCGAAAGGTAAGTCAGATTTTTGTGGTCTGTCAGGATTAACACAGGAGTCCTAGTACCTTCTAGCAAGTGATGCCATTCTTTAAGAGCAAGAATAATAGCCAGGAGTTCTCTGTCCCCAATCTCATGGTGACTCTGGGCACTAGACAGCTTTTAGAGAAGAACCCACATGGTCTCAGAGTACTCCCAGCGACCGGACGCTGTGACAGTACTGCTCCTACCCCATTCTCAAAGGCATCAACCTCTAAAGTAAAGGGAAGGGTTGGGGTGGGACAGTGCAGGGACAGTGCAGGAGCAGATGCGAAAGTGGCCTTGAGTGTCTCAAAAGCTCAATCAGCTGCCTCAGACCATTGGGACGGATTGGCACCCTTATGCATGAGGTCAGACAGTGGTTTCACAATAGTGGAGAAGTTTCAAATAAACTTCCTATAATAATTAGCAAACCCAAGAAAGTGCTGGATTGCTTTTAACCCTTTGGGTCGTGGCCATTGCAATACTGCTACAAGCTTTTCCTGATCCATAGCAATGCCATCTTTAGAAATCACGAAGCCCAAAAAAGGCACCATGGACTTGTGAAACTCGCATTTTTCGAACTTACAGAATAGATTATTCTTGCGTTATCTGAGGAAAACTTCGGACACATCCTTGATGTGTTGAGACAAACTAGACGAGTGTATGAGTATATCATCCAGATAAACTACTATGCAAGACAGTAGCATATCACGGAGGGTGTCATTAATAAAATCTTGGAACACTGGAGGTGCGTTACATAGCCCAAAAGGCATTACTAGGTATTTGTAGTGTCCAGATCTGGTATTAAATGCCATTTTCCACTCATCTCCAGCTCTTATTCTGATCAGGTTATACGCGGCCCTTTCGTACTGTAACGGAGCTGAGACGGTTAACCCTTTTCACAAGGCCACTTGCGTCATGGATTGAGCTTCCAGTGTCGAAACGGAGGGGACTACCGGTGCTTGAGCTGATTTGTCAAGGTGAGCTGTGCACTCAAGGTTAGTTTGTATTAGACTTGTGCACGGGCAAAATTTTCGGTAAAATTCGAATTCGGACAAATTTTTTTTTTTATAATTCGGATGATCCTAATTTCGGACCGGGCCTATTCGATTCGGACGAAATTCTGATCCATTCCGAATTATTCGACCGAATTTAACATGGGTTAAATTATAGCAGTGCGCCTCCGTGCACGCTGCTATCATTATTTGCAGACAGGGTGTGCATTTAGAAAAAGATCCATCCCAAAAATGGACATAGTCATACATTGAAAGTCTGTGCATGCCTCTACTCTAGCATGGGATGCCAGTCACAATGCAAACGTCGAACATCGAAAACCCATGCCTGTCATTCAATTTAGCATGTTCGAACATCGAAACCCCATGCCTGTCATTCAATTTATCATGTTCGAACATCGAAACCCCATGCCTGTCCTTCAATCTAGCATATGTTCTAACATCGAAACCTCATGCCTGTCATTCAATTTAGCATATGCTCGACATCGAAAACCCATGCCTGTCACATCCTACTCAACATAAGTGGTCGACTCGAATATGGACAAACTACATGTCACATTCTATGTTAGTACATGGGTAAAGATTAAGGTTTCATTTTCTGGTACCAGCCTCCTACCCTACTGTCCCTCTTTAGTACCCAAATTCCTCTCTCTCGTTTTCCTATCCTGATTTCCCCTCATATCAGATAACTCTATGTGTATATACATTGTAGAGTTTCATACTACATCAAGAATAAACATCAATGATTGTAATGTGATAGATGTAATGTGTTAACCCTTTGAGTGCCAGAGTGGTACGCAATGCATTGCAAAGCAATACGTTGCATACCACTCTGGCATTCAAAGGGTTAAAAAGAAAAATTGAGACATTCTGTTGTGAACAAACTGCAACACAGGAGAGAAATAAAAAAAATGCTTGACATCTATACTGAAGAGGGGTCCACAGCATTGTCTTAGTATAGCAATATCACCGTTTTCCGTGAGTGTGCAATACAGGGCTCTACGGTAATTGCTGGGCATTTCCCAATGTCATAATCAGGGGATGATGGGAGTTGTATTCTAACTACTGTTAGGAAACACATAAGTGATGCACATTCATCTCCCACCTAGAAATTATTTACACACGAGGCAACTCCCCCAAGTAATACCTAGCCCCTTTCCAAGTGAAAGGACTTCCAGAAAGGCTTCAGATCTCTTAGTGACTCACCTGTTATTGCCAGTCAGCGGGACCCGGAGAGTAGGAGGGGGTGATGCTATGGCTGCACGGCACGGTGCTCTTAGTTGGTCACTTGTCGCAATGTTGAAGCTCAGCCCGGCCAGCACCTTCTGGGTGGAGACACCTCACAGCAATCCTGTTCAGGACACATCATGCACTGTTGTGCACTCATAATAGGGATCCCAAATGTTTAGACTCATTTTGTACAGGGGGCACCCTCCTGTATTTGTAAAACCTCTCTAGCAAATCTGGGATGGTAGACCTATTTACTCAAGTCTTGACTTTAGGTGGGCGATAAACAATACAAAATAGGCATAATGTTTCACTATCACATAATTCACGTCACTGAAGCAGCCAGCAGGCATCACCACTGAGTGAGCATAGGGCTGCCCGGCTGCTGACAGTCACACTGATGGGACACCCTGCAACACAGAAATGGCGGAAGAGCACAAAATAAACATGTTATGGGACGGCAAATTGCCGCCCCTGTCACAGTGCCGCCTGGGTCCATGGACCCACTGGGACCCATGTAAGGGCCGGCCCTGTATTCAAACAAATACCTAATATTTTTTTATATTTTGCACAGGAACAAATATTACTTGTTCTTGCAGTGGCAATAACTGGAACTAATGCTGGCTGCCTACCTATGCCTAGCCTAATGCTACCTGCCTGCCTACACAACAACTGTACACTCTCTAATCTCTTCTCTCTCTGAGCTCCAACAACCCAATGAGGAAATGCAGGCAGTCTGTCTGTGTGACTGTGTCATTAGTCCAACCCCCATCATGAAACGAAGAAGGCTATTCGAATACAGACAAAAGAGGGAAGTAGTGCATGAAACGGAGAATGGAATTGGACTAGAGACATGGAGGGAAAATTATGGAGGGAAAGTAATTGAGCGCACACAGGAAGTACAAAATGTCCTGGTCAAAAGTAGTCAAAACTTTTGGAAATGTGTCGATTGCCGAAACTTCCGAAAGTTTCGACGAATTTCGGACCTGGGCTGTTCGGAGTCGGATCATTTTTTCCGAATGACCCTTGAGTTTCGGATTGGCCGAATGTCTCCGAATGACCCCATTTTCGACGAAATCCGAATGTCTCCGAATGAATTCGCACATGTCTAGTTTGTATGGCCAGTGCCAACTGGTCTAATCACTGCTCATGTAAGTCTATCCTCCGATGGATGTTTTGTGCATTACCTTCAGCTTTACTGTCTGAAGTCATGGCCCTTTCGTACTGTAATGGTTTGTTTGACACGTAGACACAGCAGGTTTGGATAAAACACAATATTATTGAACAATGATAATAACAATAACCCTCATGGGTCCTGTAATATATATACAATATAGTACAGACACAAGACAGGTTATAATGAGGTAGGCCCACACAGGTCCAGTATATGCAGGTAATCCAGAGTTCAATATACTGACACAGGTCAGACAGTTCTCGTGTGATTCTCAGTTGGACAGCACTGAATGGGTTACTATAAGGCCGAGAGTACTGACAGGCCCTAATAGTGCAAGGCCCTTTAAGAAGCTCAATCAAAAGGAGAGAGCACAAAATCGAGTAACGCCCTAAAGTAATGGTGACCAGAACAACTGGGGAACTGCCGTAGCAGTAACTGAGATTAAGCAACCTGTGAACTGCCGTAGCAGTAATGGAGACTGAGCAACTGGGGTACTGCCGTAGAAGTAACAGAGACTGAGGAACTTGGGCACTGCCGTAGCAGTAACGGAGACTGAGCAACTTGGGCACTGCCGGAGCAGTAACGGAGTCTGAGCAGCTTGTGGACTGCTGTAGAAGTAACGGAACTGAGCAGCTTGTGGACTGCTGTAGCAGTAACAGAACTGAGCAACTTGTGGACTGCTGTAGCAGTAATGGAACTGAGCAGCTTGTGGACTGCCATAGCAGTAACCGAACTGAGCAACTAGTGAACTGCCATAGCAGTAATGGAACTGAGCAGCTTGCCTTGAGAGGCACCCAACCGAGGACTGCGCGGAAGTGAGGACGCACAGAAATGTCGCCTGGGCGACACCGAGGCAATGGAGACCAGACTGCAGTGAGCTGTCCGGAGACAGTGAAGATCCTGACACCACCCAAACCGGAGACTGGATAAGGCGTGCAGGAGGGGTACGCAACCACAGTAGCCCAGCCACAGAGCAGGAACGTCAGCCAATCCGAGTCAGTACACCAAGCAGGAACGTCAGCCGGGCCAGGTCAGTACCCAGAGCAGGAACTACAGCCAATCCAGATCGGTACACAGAGCAGAAACGTCAGCCAGGTCGGGTCGGTACACGGAGTAGGAACGTCAGCCAATCCGGGTCGGTACACAGGCAGGAACGAGATGCAGAATAGTCAGACAGTCCGGGTGGGAACACTGGCAGGAACGAGATTCAGAATAGTCAGACAGTCCGGGTCGGTACACAGGCAGGAACAAGATGCAGAGTTGTCAGGTAGGCTGGGTCGGTACACTGAGATCACACGGATAACAGGAACAAGCGCTGGTACTGAAACACCACAAAAGGGCACTGGAGAAGTGCCAGAACCCAGTATTTAAGGACAAATACTGGGTGGGACAATGACAGTACAGCCAATAGGCGTAGGCAGGAGTGGAAACTGACAGAATGTCGCCAAATAGTACTGGCACCGTGATACTGTGACTTGTATAGCTTGATGATAAATTTGAGGTGTCTCTATGATATCAAATCTCGCATGAATTGCTGCTACCGAAGCTGACAGAGTAGCTAAGGAAGACTGTAAGTCCACCAAGTCCACTCTGGGTGATTGTGTTGGCATCAGATTAGGGCTAAGGCTATTTCTTGTGGTGTGGGGAGTGTCACATGATCATTTAAATAACTCGGCTTGTCTGGCTGATGCCAGATATGGTATGCCATGCTGCTAAAGTTCAGTCATTATTTTTGCCACTGTCCATGTCCTGTACGAAGGAGGACTGGCATGTTCAGACTGAGGTCTTGAGGATGCTTGATGGCTGGGAATGTCATTTTGCCCTGATCTAATGGACATGCTGTTTCTTCTGTTTTCTTAGAGTCTAGGAAACAAACCGCATAGTGTAAATATCACATGCGATCCAAAGTTGCTGCCGGTCCTTGTAACATATTTCTCTAACTAGTAGGACAGCGGAAGAACGTAACTTAACTCCATGAAGGGTGACAAGTGAGTCCCTCATCTTCTGCCAAGTGGCTTGTGCAAGGCTCTAGCTATGAGTTGGACTGTGGGGCATATAGTCTATGCGGTAGACCGGCGCCGTTGGCCTTGCGGTGACAACTAATCTTGAAAATGCAGATACTGTATTAAATGAGTGGCTGGGATAAGTGTGTTCCTGTGGTATGTGATAGTCATAAGAGAAGTTAGTTAACTATGATTTGGCCAAATGGTGCTCACCGTATGTTAGGATTTATTAACTTCTCTTATGTCTAACTATAAAGACAGGACCGGCAGTCTTTGTGTTACAGAAACCTGACTATTCTATAACATATGCGAGGTTTGAAAATAACGTATGAAGGAAGGGTTGCGCACCTGACTCCCAATGCTCAATGGCCCAATCCACCACTGAAGTTGCAGCCTATAAAAATATATACCGTATGCATAATTACCCATAGTCTGCTTGTATTTATAATACACATGAGATATGACAGTGGACAAGGTTATACTGGATATCATAGAATAGTGGTTATAGACAACATGGAGTAAATTGATAGATCTGATACCTGTAAGCATTCCAGTAATGGAATTCATATTGGATTCTTTAGTAATGGTAGTAAAATTTCTGAAAACTGCAGTGATATATAATAATGTAATCAGACACTAATACAGTATATTACTGGTGAGCTATCCCTTAATACCTATTATTACTTAGACATATCCTTTTATTAAATGACAAATCTTATAAAATCATAAACTACTTTTTTTTTTCTACGCCACCTCAGCAAACAAGAATGAATGAGCATACCTTGGTTCCAACAGAACCTCGTCTAATATGCCATGAATAAATCTGTATTCCTTGACTGTTAATCTAAAATTGGTTGGAGAAGAAAACATAGGAAAACGCTAAACATAAATAGTGATACTTCATAGGAATAACGTGTGACATCTTTAAGCATTTATCACCAGGTCATAACAAAACTCCAATACAAATAAACAAATACATAATTAAAATACCCAGACACCTCCAACGTCTTGCAATTTGGCATTTGAATCCTAAGAGGCAAAAGTATGTGATTTTATTGTGAGATTACATGCCTAGCACTGGTGAAGGAATTGCAGGAGGAGACATATATTGGCTATGTCCTAGATCAGTAGAAGAAGTCAGAGATGCTCAACTAGGATCATGAGCTTACAAGGATATGCAAAAGCTCACTGGGACTGCGTCCTCGCACCCAGGGTGCAATCTTTTAGCTCACAAATGCCATACACAGAGAAGAAATATTCTGAAGCATATCATACAGGTCCTGCCAAAATGACAGTTCAGCCACAAAATGCCAGACATTTAGCTGCGTCTCTTGTTCAGAGAAGAATTGTCTGGCATTTCGTGGCTGGACTGTCATTTGGGCAGGACTTGTATAATATGCTTCAGAATATTTCTTCTCTGTGTATGACATTTGTGAGCTAAAAGAGATTCACCCTGGGCGCGAGGACACAGTCCCAGTGAGCTTTTGCATACCCTTGCAAGCTCATGAGCCTAGTTGAGCATCTCTGACTTTTTCTATCTATATGCAAATTGCTCTTAGGGTTAGTCACCCTAAAGGTAATGGGGGAATCCAGATGTGGACCCCTTGCTCACAACCGTCTATTGGGATCAGCTGCACCTCACCAACGAGGCCCAACAAGGCTGAAATGTAAGTCTGGGGTTAACTGCGTCTCTTGTTCAGAGAAGAATTGTCTGGCATTTCGTGGCTGAACTGTCATTTTGGCAAGACCTGTATGATATGCTTCAGAATATTTCTTCTCTGTGTATGGCATTTGTGAGCTAAAAGAGATTGCATCCTAGGTGCGAGGATGCAGTCCCAGTGAGCTTTTGCATACCCTTGCAAGCTCATGAGCCTAGCTGAGCATCTCTGACTTCTTCTATATGTCCTAGAGCAATCTAGCTATCTTCCAGGAGAAGAAAATTAATCTGCCACCTCATACTTTTAATAAAGCGGTGGTCTTATGTCTAAAGGCTTAATTCTAGATGCAATTGCAGGCTGCATAGGAACTGTTGCTGACCTAGAGTAGGTGAGGCAACTTAGACTCTGCAGTTATTATTAGATTACATGAACCTCCATGGCTGCCAACTGTTATTGGACTACAATTGCCATAATGTGCTGATGATTGTACGATGTGTGTATGGTGTGCTACAGATCACTGTGGGAAAAGAGGTACAGAGGTGTCCAGCCTGTGCTGTATGAGAATAAGAGTTTCTGATTTCAAGGGGGGGGGGTTTCTTTTCAGTGGCCTGATCAATTACCCTCTTCTACTGTTGTTAAAAGCTCAGACAGCAAAATCTAAGTACCAAGATGGTGGAGAGAAAAGCTTCCTGAATTGTCTGACTGTGCCAGCTGAAGTATCATGTAGATGAAACCATACTCTGTCTTCCCTGTATAGAACTGCCATAGACATCAAACTGCAAAATAAATGTACAAATATATATTGTCTTCCCTCTACCTGTTATCCTCGTGTTATTCAGCGTTGTGCTGTTTGAGTCCTATTGCTGTGAGGACTTGCTTGTTGTGTCGATTCTTGTGTAATGTCGCTTGTCGATGATATCACGGTATCACATGAAGTGGCCAGAGATCGAAACAGATGCTCCTTTCTCATTCCCTGCATCAGCCACTTCCTGCTGGAGTTCTACTGGTGAATTTCATAGTGGTTCTCCAGCCCTCCCACAATTCCAGGCTAAACATTAGCCTTTATATATATATATATATATATATATATATATATATATATATATATATATATACACACATACATACATACATATATAAGTCAAATTCAAGTAGGTAGTGGCCTCTTAACCCTTTGAGTGCCAGAGGAGTATGCGGGGGGGTGACATCAAGGCTATCAAAATATATAGACTATTTTTTACAGAAATATGTCATTAAACTTAAATCTTATATCAAGGACACTCAACAAATATTAAATAAATTGGATAAGTTCAAATGGAAGAATAATTATTCATGGGTTGCTGTCGATGTCACCTCCCTTTATACCAGCATAGATTTGTTACTTTTTAGATGCAGATGAAAATATGCCAGATACGCAAAAATCATTTATATTAGAAGGTATTAAATTTCTATTGAATAATAATTATTTTCAGTTGCAAGATAAATTTTATTTGCAGGTCAGAGGAGCAGCAATGGGTGCCAGCTTCGCCCCCAGCTATGCTAACCTATACATGGGGTATTGGGAGATGACTCATATGTGGGGGCGGGGCTGGCGTTCTATGGAAGATATATTAATGACCTGCTGATAATCTGGCAAGGTGACATTCAGGAGTTGGAGAATTTTATCGTCCAATTAAATCAGAATCAACCGGGATTACAATTTACATATAATATAGATAAAACTAATGTTACTTTCTTAGATTTGAATCTCTCTAGTGAAGGAGATCAAATAGTCACTAAGAATTATGTAAAATCGATTAATACTAATAATTATTTGCATTTTCAAAGTAACCATTTAAAACAGTGAAAGACAAATATACCTGGAGGACAGTTTAAAAGGGTTAAAAGAAATTGTAAAAAAACAACAGATTATATAGTACAGGTAACTGAGTTAAAAGAAACATTTAGAGAAAAAGGATACCCAGAGGAAGACCTTGAGAGAACTTACCAGGAAGTTTTAAGGTTGGATCGAGAAGGGGATGCTGAAACCTAGAGAAAAGAACAAGGATACATTATTATTAAAAAATAAGAAGCCACAATTTATAACACAGTATTACAATGTACACAATAAGATTAGAAAATAATAAATAAACGTTGGCTGATATTACTTCAGGACCCAATACTGAGCAACAGTGTTGTAGAAGGTCCTGAGGTAATATTTACTAAAAGTAAAAATTTAAAAGAAATGTTAGCAAGAAAAAAAAACAGGTATAAATAATAAACTGATAGAAAAAGATGCAAATACATTTTTAGACACCACAATAAAATGTGGAGTGTATAAATGTGGGATGAGCCGATGTATAACATGTACATACATAAATAATATAGCCATTAGTTTTAAAGATCGATATGAGAAAGTTATACATATTAAACAGCATATAAATTGCAACAGTACATATGTAATATATAAGATCACATGCCCCTGTGGATTAGGGTATATAGGGCGGACAAAAAAGAAGAATTAAGGATAGATTCCTTGAACACAGGAGAGCAATAATCAATTTACATAACAAATATCCACTTACTAAACATTATGCAAAGTATCATGTGAGATCTATGACAGGAACGACAGTGATGGCCCTGGAACAAATAGTAGATACATTCCGAGAAGGAGAAAGATTCAGTATGCTCTGAAGGAGAGAGACATACTGGATTTTTCAATGTGATACACTGACCCCAAAGGGACATAATGAACGGACAGATGTACATACATTTATAGGAAGTTGATATAGATAGTTATAGTTATCTATTGAGGTAGTTTTAGTTAATATACATTGGTCTTTTAGAGGGAATCATCATTGTCCCTAGAGGTGACGTAACAATGGAAGCGTACAGGTTCTGTTAAAGATTGATGTTGATGTAATATATGTAGTCAGATGGGATTAAGTCTTATTTGTCTATATTTATTACTAATAGTATAAGGGGTAATTATTTTATAGTTTATTAGTTTTGGTTAATTATAGGTTAATTTACCTGCATTGCTTAGGAAACGGAAATGACATGAGACTATCATGGCGCCGCTATTTTGGAGCTAATTATATAAAAACAGAACGCCGAGAGAAGGTACCCATTTACTCTCTGAAGAAGCACCAATCATTACTACAAAACACATTGAAGGTCTGAGTAGAAGGAGAGCCTGAGTAAAGATAGAGAGTTCCACTAATACCATCATTATCATTAACGGTAAGATAGGAGAAGAGACGCTATATAAGGAATATATGACATCAGAACTAATATAGAGACAAGGATTACAAGAGAAGAACCAGGGACTGAAAAGTCATCACTGTGAGAGTGTGATTGGAAAGATTAAAAAGACTGAAAGGACGGGAGGTCGATCAGCTGACACGGAGGGTAATGGCAAAGAAGGACTGGAGGTCGGTGAAGAGTCACAGTGAGAGTGTGACTAGAAGGGAGGGTGACCAGGATACAGCAGTGTATCACGGTTCCCGTGATCCTGTGTGTCACTCTTTGCTGTGCTGCTCCCTGATTGGTTGAGCTGTGTTGGCCCGCCCCTGGTTACCTGTCTTATTCTGGCTGCTGGCACCTGACAGGTGTCCTTTTGTGGTGTTCCTGAGCCTTGCTGCTGTTCTCTGCGTTCCTGATTTCCAGTGTACCGATTTGGCCTGTTTGACGACTCTCCTGTGTTCCTGTTTGTTGATGATCCGGCTTGTCTATGAACCCGCTCTGGTATCCGACCTGGCCTGGCTGACATTCCTGCTTGTTGCTGATCCGACTTGTCTACGAACCCGCTCTGGTATCCGACTTGGCCTGGCTGACGTTCCTGTCTGTTGCTGATCCAGCTTGTCTACGATTCTCCACTGTTCCGGTTCCAGTCTGACTACGTTCCTGCTGCTGTACTACTGGGCGACATTCTTACTCCAGTAGTCGCGCTTGTGCTCGAGACTGACCTTAACCCTTGGGTTGCTGTGTTGCTGTTACGCTTCTGAGCTGTACTACTAGCTGAGTCTCCTTAAGCTTGCAGAGCTGTACCATCAGGGCGATACCGATTGCTGAGCCAATTCCTTGCTGTGCCTCAGCTCCTACCAGGTGCCGTGGTTAACCCTTGCAGTGCTTCGCTTCTACTGCTGAGCCGGCCGCTTGGGCCTGAGAGACGGCGGCTCATACTTTCATCCGTGCAGGGTAGTTGTTCCGGTACCGTACCGGTGGTCTCCTGGCCCACGCACTTGCACTGGTGGAGTCGTTATACGCCCATGGGGGCTACCTGGCACAAGCGATTGGCTTCCGTTTACGCCTGAGGGGACTTGATTCTTACACTTGCAGCTTGCAGTCTCCGTTACGCCCGTGGGGGCTAATGTTCCTTGCTCTTGCAGCTTGTAGTCTCCGGTTTACGCCCATGGGGGCTAACGACTCACGCTTCCCTAGTACTGGTGGCATTGTTACGTCCGTGGGGGCTATCCATGATTGCTCTAGCGTTCTGGGTCAGTCTTGTTGTGCAAGTCGATTGCCCTCCTACAGACTCTGTATTGTATTCCTCATACTTATACAAGCCTCAGCTACACCTTGGGCGTGCCAACACCATAACTATCACGGTGCCCGTGATTGCTGCAGTTCCTTGTCTGTCACCAGTAGGGGGCTTCTATTGGCTGTCTGCAGATAGCCCGCCTCTTATTGCCTATTTAAACCTGGATTGGGCACCCTTTGAGTGCCCTTTCGTGTTGTTTCTGACCTTCTTGCTATCACTATGCTAGTGATAGCTGGGCCTCTGTTCCAGTGTTCCTGAGTTCCTGATCTCATGTGTTCCTGAGTTCCTGATCTCTACTGTTCCAGTGTTTCCTGCATGCTGAAGTACTTCCAGTCCTGGTTCCGGCCTAGTCTCTGGTGTTGCAGTTCCTGCTGAATTTCTTCTCTGCTGTTTCCTGACCTGACTGATCGTTGTTGGTTCCTGTCATCGCATCGCCTGTCTCCTGTATCCTGGCGACCTCCTGCCTGGTCGCGTCGGCGACTTGCTTGTTACACCAGTATGTGGACACTGGTTTGCTCCTAAGCCTTGCGGCTATACAAACTCGCTTGTTACACCAGTGTGCGGTCACTGGTTTGTTCCAAAGCCTATCAGCTATACAATTCTGTGTTAGTCCCAGCGTGCGGACGCTGGTTTGCTCCAAAGCCTTGCGGCTAGACAAACTCGCTTGTTACACCAGTGTGCGGTCACTGGTTTGCTCCACAGCCTATCGGCTGTACCATCCTGTGTTGGTCCCAGCGTGAGGACGCTGGTTTGCTCCAAAGCCTTGCGGCTATACAAACTCGTTTGTTACACCAGTGTGCGGTCACTGGTTTGCTCCAAAGCCTATCGGCTATACAATCCTGTGTTAGTCCCAGCGTGCGGGCGCTGGTTTGCTCCAAAGCCTTGCGGCTATACAAACTCGCTTGTTACACCAGTGTGCGGTCACTGGTTTGCTCCAAAGCCTATTGGCTATACAATCCTGTGTTAGTCCCAGCGTGCAGGCGCTGGTTTGCTCCAAAGCCTTGCGGCTATACAAACTCGCTTGTTACACCAGTGTGCAGTCACTGGTTTGCTCCAAAGCCTATCGGCTGTACTATCTTGTGTTGGTCCCAGCGTGCGGACGCTGGTTTGCTCCAAAGCCTTGCGGCTATACAAACTCGCTTGTTACACCAGTGTGCGGTCACTGGTTCGCTCCTAAGCCTATCAGCTATACTATTCTGTGTTTGTCCCAGCGTGCGGACGCTGGTTTGCTCCAAAGCCTTGCGGCTATACAAACTCCTTGTTACACCAGTATGCGGATGCTGGTTTGCTCCTAAGCCTTACGGCTATACTAACTCGCTTGTTACACCAGTGTGCGGTCACTGGTTTGCTCCTAAGCCTATCGGCTATACAATTCAGTGTTGGTCCTAGCGTGCGGACGCTGGTTTGCTCCAAAGCCTTGCGGCTTTACGATTCTGTCAATTTGCTATTACCATCTGACTGCTGCTACTATCTCAGGGCTGCCCTGCCCGGTATTGGTAAGGCCGGTAGAACCTTTTGCCACATTCCATCTGAGGTTGCCTTACCCGGTATTGGCAGGGCCGGTAGAGCCTACATTATGAATCTATTGAGGCTGCCTTGCCCGGTAAATTGGTAAGGCCGGTAGAACCGTTATGCGATTCCATCTGCAGGTTGCCTTACCCGGTATTGGCAAAGCCGGTAGAGCCTAACATTCTATTACTTCAGACTGTCCTGTCCGGTATATTGACAGGACCGGTAGAGTCTGCCTTCTGTCTTGTTATATTCTGAATATATCTGTATGTATGTGATTGCCATCCTACGTTATCAATTTATTATTTCAATAAAATTGATTTTTACCTAAAACTTGTGTCTGAGAGTCATAACAAACCGTGACAATAACAGAGACTGACGAGGACTGTGTTAACTATTGAGTGCTCATTTCAGTGTTATCTGTCCTTTGTATATATTTTTACATATATTCTATTCTGTCTGTATCCAGTTTACTGGCCTGTAAAGGTCTATACACTTATTCCTTGTTATCCACTGTGTGCCGGTAGAGGGCGATATTGTTCATTATTTCTGTCAGTAAAACTGTGTTTTATCATACCCTCTGTCTGAAGTGTCTGAAAACCACAACAGAGTGATGGTAAAAACTGTGATCATAGAATACCACACGTCTGATAAAGGTAAAAGCCGGGGCTTATTACTGTTTAAACCGTATATAATATACGATAAGAAAAACTACGGAGACAGAAAATATCTGTCAGACCCCTAGTTTATATGAATCATCATATCAGTCCGATTAGTCACTTCTTTAGAAAATAAGGTCACGTACGCTATAGATAAGACCTGCCCGCTACGATTTATCATCTGTCAGCGATTTAGACCTGCCCGCTATTCAGAACAAAATATGTTAATTCCATCATTTATTTCTTCACCTTTAATAGGTTTATACCTATATTCTTGCCACATAATAAAGAAAGGACGCTTTCTGAATTAAGTATCCAGAAGGGGAGGCACTACGGAACCTTGTCTTTAGAATAAAAAGAATATATACATATATTTTTTTCTCTCAGGGGACTTCTACAAGTTTTTTCATATATAGATGCTTTTTTACATATATTTTTTAATTTTATATTGGCTCTGGAGCTTTAGTGATTTTTGTAATTTGAACATCTATAAGTGTCCGAATGTGTATTATGATATAGCTTGAATTTTGTAAGGATACTACTGTATTTATAATAAATATTACATATATATTATTATGGTGATTAGTAGCGCTCTCCATTTTGTTTAGATTATTTTATCGTGTTTGGGCCTTCTTTACTGACAGGCTTAGGATAGTAGCAAGACCGATCACTGTGATATAATATAATATATAGTTATATGTTGCTGTCTGCGATTGCCGGTATTAGGCGCCATGATCACACATTGTGGTAATTAAAATATATATAATTATATACACACACATATATACATATAAAATATGTATCAGTACTATGACGCTCACCTACCACTGTAGACTCTATGAACTGGAGAAAAAAAGTTGTATAATATTACCAGCCTTAAGGGAACTGGGGGACAATCTGTCGCTCATTCGCTAGCCCTGTAGTGAGCAGGGCAAGGTAAAATATGGAGCAAACAAAAAACAAGCGAGTGCAAAAATGAACCCCCTAATGTCATCAGTAGATATATACACAAAAAGCAATATAAAAACAACAATATTTATTTTCACAAATAATACAAGAATATATTAAAATAAAATAACCCCCGGAGTAGGCTCGTATCAATCTCTTATAAGTCCCAGTGAAATCACTGTAAAAAATTAGCTCGTAAAATACAAAAATAGTCGAAGTTCATAGCAACCTCAAAGATGCATGGTACCTGATATATCTCGTACATGGGAAATTGGTAGCGTACCCATGTGTGGGGGGCCGGACTGGGGGAGAGGCTGGCATACTATGGTAGATTTATTGATGACCTTCTGCTTGTCTGGCAGGGCTACATCAAGAACTTGGAAAATGTCATCACTGAGCTTAAAATTAATGATCAGGGCCTGAAATTTACATATAATATCTGTAAGGAAGAGGTCAACTTCCTGAACTTGACCTTGGGACATGATGGTCAGAATGTCATCACCAAGACTTATATTAAGCCCACAAGCACCAACAACTACTTACATTTTGACAGCTGCCATCATGCCAACTGGAAGAACAATATCCCTAAGGGACAGTTCCGGAGACACTTTACTAAAAGATCATATTTCAGAGAAACCAAAAATTGTATATACTAAAAATAAAAGCTTAAAAAATATATTATCTAAAAGAAGACCTAAAGAAAAAATAGAAAATAACCCAAAAAACTTTTGGTATACCACTGTGGCATGAAGAGGTGTATCACTTGCCAATTTATACAACACAGCACAGTAAAGTTTAAGGATCCTTTAGGGAGTAGTCATTTTATATCACATCACATTACTTGTAATTCCACTTTTATCATATATAGTATCACATGTCCATGTGATAAAACATACATAGGACGTACTAAACGTAGAATTAAAGATCGTTACTTAGAACACAGAAGAGCCATTATTTCATTAGACCACAAGTATCCTTTAGTTGCACATTATATGCACTCCCACCACAGTAGTTTGGAGGGCACTGTTCTATTGCCCTTAAAACACATTCCAGTGTCAGCTGAAATGGTTATGCCAGAGGGAAAACTACTGGATTTACATGATGGACACTCTGGCCCCCAGGGGCCACAATAAAAGAATATATGTGCATACCTTTGTTGGGTGAACGGATTTCCTCTTGGGTTTTGGGGAATTGGGTTTCCCTTTAGCTGGTTGGATTTATATTCATTTGTTTGAGGGTGGGATTTCATTACTTGTAATTTTTTAGTTGTTATAATTGTCTTTTTTATCTGCATTTTTATTTTTATTTCATTTTATTTTTCGTTAGTTTTATTTACATTTTGGATTTCATCTTATTATTTTTCTTTGATCAGATTATGTTTTATTATACTCTATTTTTCACTGTTTATTCTTAACTTTTTATATTTAGCGTCTATGTTTTGATTTATTCTATTCATAATTTTTATTTTATTTTCACTTTTATTTTTATTCATTTTTATTTTTAATTTTTTTTATTTCTATTTGTATCTTTATTTCATATTTTTAGCTTTATTTTCATTATTAGTTTATTTAATCCTATTGAAGGGGGCTTTCTGAGTCTAGTTCTATGGTGCAAAAGTATTTCATTGATTTATTTATACATCTATGTTTATTCATAGATAGGGGAGTATAGACCCAAACAGAGAATTTCATTATAATAATCCAAGACATAGGAGACTATATGGCAGATATAAAACAGCGTCTGAATAAAGGATGCTATCACTATCAATGCTCCACATATATCCCTGAAGAAGTGTGGGACCCCTTCAGTGGGCTTTGTCCTAGCAACCTTGACAGATACTGATTTGATATTATAGACAGGAGGTGTAGTTGTTGGACTACAGACAGATTGGCATTTAGCCGAATCAGTGAGAGCAGTGCGGGAAGATTTACAGCATTACAGATGGGAGAGGGGCAGTGAGAACTGTGGAAACCATCCAACAGCCGAAATCGGTGGAGTGCCAGACCTCTGCCCGCTACTACAGGCATGCTCAGGTTGATGTCACATGGCACTATACAAAGGAAATAGCTGTGCTGGACTCACTTATACACCTGCTGGCATTTCAATGTATGAGATATATTAGGTACCATGTATCTTTGAGGTTGCTACATGTATTTTATGAGCTCATTTTTTAAAGTGATATCACTGGGACTTATAAGAGATTGATATGAGCCTACTCCGGGGTTAATTTATTTTATTTTAATATATCCTTGTATTATTTGTGACAATAAATATTTTTGTTTTTATATTGCTTTTTGTATATAGCTATTGATAACATTCATTCATTCATTTTTGCGCTCTCGCTTGTTTTTTGTTTGCTCCATATATATATATATATATATATATATATATATATATATATATATATATATATATATATATGACAACAGCTTACGGTGCTGTCTCACCTTAGTGCTTATTTTTATATTTTATATATTTTTTGTGAAGTGTTCATTGAAAAAATGAGTGTTACTGAACTGTGCAGCAAGGAATGAGAGGGTTACCCAGTCCCCCAAACATCAGACAAAAGCCCAAAGTGCAAACACAAAACAAACTTCAAACCTGCATTCCTCCAGCCTAATTAGGAATAGTGTTCCCTGTATTGGGCATATATAATAATACTGTTGATAAATTTGAGGCTCTAGTGCCCACATTTTTGGCCAAGAATTAGGTGTAAGCTTGCCAACCCTGCCAAGGTACCTCAAATGTGGCAAGTATCTAAACACTTGAGATACCTATCTAGACAAAATAAAATAAAATAAAAAATGTTCCCTGAGGAGATGTTATAGTAATGCACTGGAGAAGTGGGGGGGCCTTTGATATATTATTTTGTTGAATGCATGAGGGTCACCGTGTATGCAATTAAAAACAATAACAAACAATGTTTAAAAAATGTTTAGAGGAGTACTTGCCATGTGTGCCTGCATGGAGTGAATGCCCCTGCAAAAGAACTGAACCTTTGTCAGCCTTTATAGACAGCATGTTACCACCCCAGCAGGCTCCAGTGTACCTTCATTTCTGGTATCCGCAGCACAACAATGCACAATGTGCTTCTGCTGCAGGAAGCCCAGCTGCTTCATGTAGCTTGGAGGCAGGCAGGCCCAGTACCAAATCCTTCATGTTCCCCCTTCATGAAGCACAACACTCCACCCCGCAACAGCCCGGTTATGCAGCCTTTTCAAGGAGCTCTCTACAAGCAGCAGCTGGATGCGGCTATTACCCGTGGCTGAGGGGCTGGAGACAGACCATGCTGGGGCCACTCCGTAGTACACACTCTTGCACACAAGCTTCTTCAACGCCGCTCTCTGCCCGCTGTCACACACCTGCATTGTGTAAGTACCCTGGCACAAAAAATATACATGCCGCACTATAGCTGCTCCAACAACACACACCATCCCTGCTCCAACCACACACACCATCCCTCCTCAGTTCCCACTCTCGGTGCCCGGGCTGCGTCCCTAGTAACGATCTTGGCTGAGGCCTGGGGCAGGAGGTGTCTTCCTGGCCAGGGAGCCGGGCCGGCGGTTGTCTGGCAGCCTCTGAGTGTGCATGTACAGAGTCTACTTCAGGGACTGTGGACTCCATGACTCTCGCTACATACTTGGACAGCTGGTTAAACCTTTCAGTGCCAGATGATTAAGCAACACAATGAGCAATGCCTTACCTACCTCTCTGGTTCTTACAGGACCGTAATAATATCTGTATGTGTGTGTGTGTGTGTGTATGCATGTATGTACGTGTGTATGAAGGATCAATGTCTGTATATGTCACTGTATCTGTGTGTCTATGTATGTATGCGATATGATTCTTTCTGCTTCACACAGTACACACAAACAAAAATCAGCCAATATAGCTAAATGAAATGTACAATACAAACAAACACAAAAAATTCTTACAAAATACCTTCATCATGCCACCTACAACATTTCAAACAAAAAATGCTACATAACACATACCCTACTACAATGACGGGCAACGCTGTCACATATTGCTAGTATATATATATATATATATATATATATATATATATATATATACACATATACACACACACACATGCTTTGCCAGGCCTTTACCGCAGGTGTCTTCAGTTGTTGTTTGTTCGTGGATCTTTCTGCCTTAAGTTTTGTCTTCAGTAAGTGAAACGCATGCTCGATCGGGTTGAGATCAGGTGATTGACCCGGCCATTGCAGAATATTCCACTTCTTTGCCTTAAAAAATTCCTGGGTTGCTTTCGCATTATGTTTTGGGTCATTGTGCATCTGTAAAGTGAAGCGCTGTCCAATCAACTTCACTGAATTTGGCTGAATCTGAGCAGACAGTATATCCCTATACACTTCAGAATTCATCCGGCTGCTTCTGTCTTCTGTCAAATCATCAATAAATACTAGTGACTCAGTGCCATTGGAAGCCATGCAAGCCCATACCATCACACTGCCTCCACTGTGTTTTACAGATGATGTGGTATGCTTTGGTTCATGAGCTGGTCCAAGTCTTCTCCATACTTTTTCCTTCCCATTATTCTGGTACAGGTTGATCTTAGTTTCATCTGTTCAAAGAATGCTATTCCGGAACTAGTCTGGTTTTTTTAGATGTTTTTTGGCAAAGTCTAATCTGGCCTTTCTATTCTTGAGGCTTATGAATGCTTCTGACCTGGTGGTGAACCCACTGTATTTGCTCTCGTGAAGTCTCGTGAAGTCTTCTCTTTATGGTAGACTTGGATAATGATATCTGCAGAAAAAAGAAAGAAAGCCAGCGCAAAAGATTTCTCTAAGCGTAGTATTTTCAGTCTCAACTTTGGCCTCCACCTTCACCACAGTGCTCTCTTTGTGCTGGTACTCACATATTAATGAGGCTTTTACTCTGCCTCTAAGATGTATTCACTTTCCCGGTGTATGGTATTCTTTACTCTCCAACACTTCACATCCACTGCCACTCATCATTCAGGAAAATATGGGGTTCTATAAGGACCACTCCACAGAGACTATCACCCCACTAAGTATATCACCTTAACCCCTTCTTCTTGAAAAATACATTTATAGGCTATGGAAAGGATCCTATGACCCTCCTCCAATATTGTCTTCCGTGGACGCCGAGGCTCTTTTGTGTTGCAGAGCTCACCATATTTCTCAGAATGTACCAAACTGTTTATTTGGCTTCTCCTAATGTTCTTGCTATCTCTCTGATGGATGTACTGTTTCACTTGCATTGAGAGCTCCTTTGACAGCATGTTGTGGGTTCACAGCAACAGCTTCCAAATGCAATACCACACCTGGAATCAACTCCAGAACTTTTACTTGCTTAAGTGATAAAGACATAACAAGGGAATAGCCCACACCTGTCCATGAAACGGCTTTTGAGCCATTAGTCCAATTACTTTTGGTCCCTTGAAAAAGAGGGTGCTACATATTAAAGAGCCGTAATTCCTAAACCCTTCCTTCAACTTGGATGTGAATACCCTCATATTAAAGCTGAGAGACTGCACTTTAAGCCAATATTCATTATTTAACTGTAACCTGAATTTATTTTGGTGAACAACTGAAATGACCAAACTTGTGTTAGTGTCAAATATTTCCGGACCTAACTGTATGTATGTGTATGTGTGTATATATATAAATGCAATCAGCCTGGGCTTACCAAGACGAGACAGCACACAGTCAGATGAATGTTCAAAATGTAATCACTGTCACATGCTTCACAAAGCCAAACATTTTCAGGTCCTTCATTGAAGCTTCATCAGGGTCAACAAAAAATGCAAATAACGGCAGGTTTAAATACCTGGAGATCAAAGAAACCACCCCAGCATCCTAGATACCCACCAGATTCGCCATCTGCATAGGTGACATTCACTGGAGAACCGGCAAATGACTTCACCACCAAGAGGCAAATCCTCTGGAATCAAGGGAAGCCGATAAACACAAAAAACAAAACAAAATGCCACATGGTCCTAAATGTAACAACTACCTAACAAATAAAACCTAAATATAAAGAAGATTTGCAACTTTGTGACTCTGTATGAATTCCTATTCAAGTGTGACTTATGGGCATTATTCATTCTGATTTTTTTGTTTCTTCTTTATATATGTTTTATTTGTTAGGTAGTTGTTACATTTAGGGCCATGTGGGATTTTGTTTTGTTTTTTTCTTGTTTTACTTTGTATTCTTTTAGTTGTTTATGTGCTTTCTTTCGTTTATCGGCTTCCCTTGATGCCCGAGGATTTGCCTCTTGGTGGTGACGTCATTTGCCGGTTCTCCGTTGAACATCACCTACGCAAATGGCGCATCTAGCAGGTATCAAGGACACTGGGGATGGTTTCTTTGATTTCCAGGTATTTAAACCTGCAGTTCTTTGCATTTTCTGTTTGCCCTGATGAAGGTCCAAAGAAGGACCGAAAACATTTGGCTTTGTGAGGCATGTTATCGTGATTACATTTTGAACATTCATCTGACTGTGTGCTGTCTCGTCTTGGTAAGCCTAGGCTGATTGCATTTGTGAATTGTTATGGGACGTGTACTAGGTTTCTGGTATTGTTTTGTTGTGAGTGCCACTGCCTGTCATATGTTCAATATATATAAATATATATATATATATATTTAAATAGTAAACAAGCTTTTCCCTGATGAAGTGCCATTGAGTGGGACGAAACGCGTTGGAGGACATTGCTTATTTAATTGCGCAATATCATTCTATATGAAGGTGCCAGATCTACAGTAATATACAAACTTTATGTGTAGCTATTTAAAATAAAGAAGATCTGTTTGAAGACAAAAAGATACGGCACAGGCAGAAGCAGGCGCGAGGATTTGTCTAAGGACGGGAGGTTTGATATTAAATTACCATCAAAGTGTACTTAGAAGAACTCGATCCGAGGGTTCTCAGAGGAAAGAACACTACAGAAGTGATAAAAAAATCGCAAGTACCATTCTCTTTAATATATAAGTGTGTTGACAAGTTATAATAGCTACTGTGAAATATGTCCTTTACCCATAAGGAACGGCAACGGAGGAGAAAAAAGTGCCAGGCGGGTTACACACTTTTTAAATGAGAGGTACTATGACTGCAACAAACTGAGGTTACCCTAAATAAATTGACAACAGAAGGACCTATAAAGTGCACACAATCACAGTGACTGTATACCAAATCATTGTTCATATTAAGAATACGATACAGACCTGCCCGCGACATAACAGCATTAAGGCAACCAAAAGATTAAAATTATATCAAGAAACTTTCCCTTTTAGACGTCCATAGAATTGAAATTGCTGTGTTGTATATAATTGCTACAATTATAAGATCTATTGTATGTTCGGAGTATTATCAAGAATTATCAAGTCTTTTATAAGACTTTGTAATTAAGTGCACATTTTTTGAAGCTCCGGAGCTTTTATATTATTTTTACTTTTTTACATTCATTTATTTTTAACAGGATACATATTCTGTAAGTACATCTTATGATTCAATAGCTTGTAGAACCACCTTTAGCAGCAATAACTTGAAGTAATTGTTTTCTGTATGACTTTATCAGACTCTCACATCGTTGTGCAGGAATTTTGGCACACTCTTCTTTACAACATTGCTTCAGTTTATTGAGGTTTGCGGGTATTTATTTATGCACAGCTCTCTTAAGGTCCCACCACAGCATTTCAATCAGGTTGAGGTCTGGACTTTGACTGGGGCCTTGCAACATCTTAATTCTTTTCTTTTTCATTAATTCTGTTGTAGATATGCTGGTGTACTTTTGATCACTGTCCTGTTGCATGACCCAATTTTGGCCAAGCTTTAGCTGTCGGACAGATGGCCTCACATTTGACTCTGGAATACTTTGGTATACAAAGGAGTTCATGGTTGACTCAGTGGCTGCAAGGTTCACAGATCCTGTGGCTGCAAAACAAGCCCAAATCACCCTTCCACCACCGTGCTTGACAGTTGGTATGAGGTGTTTGTGCTGATATGCTGTGTTTGGTTTTTGCCAAACGTGGCCCTGTGCATTATGGCCAAACATCTCCACTTTAGTCTCGTCTGTCCCAAGGACATTGTTCCAGAAGTCTTGTGGTTTGTTCAGATGCAACTCTGCAAACCTAAGCCTTGCTGCCATGTTCTGTCACAGTACCTTGTAGCGCCATCGATTCTGGCAATGCTCACAATGATGCTCCAGCGTCATTTTCACGAGCGGTTGGATGCATCAATGCTAGATGCGTCATCTGCAGGCGTGAGGCTTCAGCATGCTGCAGGCCTCTGTTTTATGTGTTTGAGGCCTGTAGTCTTCTCCTACCTACTTCCTCCCTCTTAGCTGCTCCACCTACCTACTTACTGAGGAGGGGTTTAAAGGGCAGACTGTGTCCTGACTCAGTTGCCCTTATGTTGTTGTTCTAAGCAGTTCATTTATTTGGTATTCCTGATTCCTGTGTATGACCTGGCTTGTCTGTCCATCCATTCTGGTTTTGACCTGTGGCTCTGTCTGACCATTCTCCTTGTGCTGTCCGATTTGGCTTAGACATCCTTTCTAGTGCAAACCTGTGACTCTGGCTGACTACCCGCTCCGTATATGATCTGGCTTGTCTGACTACCCACTCTGGTGTTGACCTGAGGCTCTGTCTACTGCGCATCCAGCATACCTACTCTTCAGTAGATATCCTATCTGGTGCAAACCTGTGGCTCTGGATGACTACCCACTCCATTTATGACCTGGCTTGCCTGACTATCCTATCTGGTGCTTACTAGAGGGCTCTGTCTGTTCTCGCCGTGTGATGGTCCCTTTCCACAGACATCCTTCCTAGTACTGACCTGGGGCTTTATCACACTCCTAGCTATTGACTGCAGGCTGAGTCAGTGCTACCTCTGGGCGTTACCTTTTACCACGAGACTCCAGTGGGCTGAGGCATAGTCTTGGACAGTGTGGTGGATCTATTGGAAGACTGCTATTTCTGATACAGTGCTTGCCTCTTTGATCACCCTCTGTGTGTTATTTGTTATTTGCATTACTGTTTATATATTTCTAATAAAGGTGATCTTAACTATACTGTCTGACTCCTTGTCTTGCTTGCCTACTGTAACAGTATGCAAGGGTCATGACTACATACGTTGATAGTGATCCTCCTTTACAGAAAATGTTTGACAGAATGCAGGATCAGGATCAAAGTATTGATCAGGTGGTATGTGCCTTGCAAACATTGCTTGGCAGAACTGCTCACTTGGAATGCTATAACCCACAACTGGTGGCCACTCCCATTGTTACCTTGGCACCGACAGTGACAACCGTCTCTGATGCAGGATTCATCAGAGGGTTAACTGGTTCTGCTCCACTCCCACAACGCTATAGTGGGGAACCTGAGCTTTGTCGTGGATTCCTAACCCAGTTGGGCATTTATCTTGAGATGACTCCTCAAGCCTTCCCTACTGAGCGCAGCAGGGTTGAGCTGATGATTTCTCTCCTTTCTGGCAAAGCATTGGCTTGGGCAAATACATTATGGGAGGTGGAGAGAAACCCATAAAATATAAGTTTTCAGTGAATTTGTGGTCTCCTTCAACCGCGTATTTGATGTGCCAGGTCGCGGGACCTTGGTTTCAAAACACCTGATGAGTATCCACCAGGGTAACTGCATGGTGACGGAATACACTATTGAGTTCCGAACCATAGCAGCCAAAGTAGGGTGGAACAATGAGGCTCTGATAGCTGCATTTTCCCAAGGACTTTGCGATTATATGAAGAATGAGATTGCTGCTTGTGACCTACTGAAAGGACTGGATGAGGTGATATCCTTTATCATCCTCATAGATACACAGGTCCGGGAGAGACCTTCGTTTAAGGAGCTCCTGCGGAGGCATCCTACCAATATGTCTGATGATGTTACTTGCCCACCCTGTCCTCCCTCACCCCCCATGCCTCCTGGTTACGACTCTTTGGGTAGCGAATCAATGCAGGTGGGGGTTACCCAGCTGTCGGCTGCGGAGAGGGCCTTTAGGAGGAGGGAGGGAGGGACTATGTCTTTACTGTGGGAAGCATGGTCACCTATTGAAGTCATGCCCGGTATGTCCAGGGAAATGCTCGCACCTAAGACCCTGTCAGAGTCAGATCTTAGGCGGCATATCTCAGTCCCCTGAAATCTCTCAGGCTAAACCCTTGCTCAACATAGTCCCATCCTGGGCTGAGGAATCTATTTCTGTGTCTGCCCTGATACACTCTGGTGCTGCAGGTTATTTTTTAGATGCTGCGTTCGCTGATTGTTATAGAATTCCTTTACAGCCACGTGACTCCCCTTTGGCTGTTGAAGCAATTGATGGCAGACCCCTGCTACCATCACATATTACTCACAAGACTGCCCCACTTACCCTAAGTGTGGGAGCCCTGCATAAAGAAACCCTGAACTTCCGGGTGATTAACTCTCTGCACTATGCAATCGTTCTAAGGTTCCCATGGTTGCAAAAACATAACCCTAAAATTGACTGGAGTATTTGTGAAATTCTGTCTTGGGGGACTCACTATGAATAGTCGTGTCTTTCGCTACCTATCAGACTGGCCTGTGCAGAGTCTCATGGCCTACCGGAGGCCTATTCTCAGTTTTCTGATATATTTAACAAAGTCCAGGCCGGAGCATTACCTCCTCATAGACCATACGATTGTATGATTGAACTACTATCTGGTACTACCCCTCCGTGGGGCCGTACATACCCTCTGTCTGTGGAGGAGAACAAGGTCATGGAGAAGTATGCTGCCGAAGCCCTGGAGAAAGGCATCATTTGGAAATCCTCATCCCCTGCGGGTGCAGGATTTTTTTTTTCAAAAAAGAAAGACAGAGAGTTGCGCCCATGTATTGATTTTCAGGGCTTAAACAAGTTGATGGTAAAAAATGCTTACCCTATACCATTAATTGCTGAACTGTTTGACCACCTCAAAGGTTCTCCAGTATTTACTAAGCTGGATTTGACAGCGGCTTACAATTTGGTCAGGATAAAATAAGGCCATGAATGGAAGACAGCTTTTAACACCCAGTGCGGGCATTATGAATACCTGGTCATTCCCTTTGGCCTGTGCAATGCTCCTGCTGTCTTCCAAGAATTCATAAATGATATTCTGAGAGAACTTTTGCAAAGCTGCTTTGTGGTATATCTGGATGACATCCTTATTCATTCTCCTACGGTGGAGACTCACTACTCAGATGTATCTAAGGTCCTTATGCTTTTGAGAAAAAACAACTTGTTCTGCAAGTTGGAAAAATGAGTTTCATAAAACCCAAGTTACCTTTCTAGGGTATGTTATATCCACATCCAGGTTCGCCATGGACTCCAAAAAACTATCCGCAGTGGTCCAGTGGCCTTGTCCGGAGGGACTGAAGGCGATTCAAAGATTTTTAGGCTTTGCTAACTATTACTGAAAATGTATAAAAAAAAATTTCGACCATTGTCAAACCTATCACTGATATGACGCGGAAAGGGGCCAAAGTGTTGGGATGGTCTTCCAGTGCACTGTTAGCCTTTGAGAACCTCAAAGCAGCATTTACTGCAGCCCCCATTCTGGTGCAACCAAATCACGCCCTGCCCTTTAGCCTGGAAGTTGATGCGTCAGAGATTGGAGTAGGCACCCTCCTTTCTTAACGGTCAGCCACAGAAGAGGCCTTACTCCCTTGCGGCTACTTCTCTAGAAAGCTGTTCAAGGTGGAGATGGTCTATCAGATTGATGACAGAGTTACTGGCCATTATTTTGGCATTGAAAGAGTGGCGTCATCTCTTGGAGAGTACCAGTTCCTCCATTCTGATTCTTACTGACCACAAGAATCTCACGTACTTGTCTGAAGCCAAACGGCTGTGTTCCCATGAAGCCAGATGGGCATTGTTCCTATCCAGGTTCAATTTTGTGGTTTAAACCCTCCTGGGCTCTAAGAATGTAAAAGCTGATGCCCTTTCACGCCAATTTTGTAAAATGTCCAAGGAGGAGGTTCCTCCTGCTCCGATCATTCCAGCTGATCGCATCCTTGCTACCGTACATACCTGTATTACTTTTCCTCTGATAGAAGAGATACTGGCCTCCCAAGCATCTGCCCCAGAAGAGACTCCTAGTGGGAAATGTTTAGTGCCAGCTCAGTTTCGTATAAAAATTGTCGAGACATACCATTCCTCCAAAATCGCTGGTCATATTGGCCGCGACCAATTGATTTGGTCTTTGTCTAGAATATTCTGGTGACTGAGCCTTCGTTCAGATTGTGCTGCTTTTACTGCAGCCTGCACCATGTGTACCCAAAACAAGTCACCCTGACACCTACCGGTCGGCTTGCTCCAACCAGTGGCCAACGGGGAATGTCCCTGGTCACACTTGTCCATCGATATTTATGGTTGACCTTCCTAGGTCCATGGGCTGTACCGTCATACTAATGATTGTGGACACATTTTCAAAAATGGCTCACTTTGTGCCACTCAAGGGCTTACCATCCACGCAGGAATTGGCGGTGGTATTCGCCAGGGAGGTGTTCCAACTCCATGGCATACCTAAAGTGATTGTGTCCAATAGAGGTAGCCAATTAGCGTCCCTCTTCTGGAGGTGCTTCTTTGCTCAAATTGGAATTCAATTAGCGTTCTCCTCTTCATACCACCCGTATTCCAACAGTGCGGTAGAAAGGTCGAACCAAGCCTTAGAACAATTCCTCCGCTGCTATATCTCTGACCACCACGACAATTGGGCTACCCTGTTACCTTGGGTGGAATTTGCCAGAAATTGTGCTGTTAACTCTTCTACTCAGACTTCCCCGTTCCTGGTCAACTATGCGTTCCAAACCTCGGTCCTTCCTAAGACCTTCCAAGCACAAGCAATTCCAGATATTGATGAGCATTTGCAGGCACTCCGTTCCTCTTGGGTTCGGGTACAGCATTTCCTACATGGTTCTGTGCAGCGATGTAACGTTTTGTTCGACACACAGACACAGTGGTTTAGGATAAAACATAGTTTTATTGAAATCACAATAAAATAAGAACCCTCACAGGTCCTGTAGTATATAGGCAGTATAATACAGACACACAACAGGTTATATATACATATGCCTACACAGGTCCAGTATAACCATAAAGTCCATAGCAGTCTATACTGACACAGGTCAGGCAGAATATGTTGGATTCCCAGGACAAAGGTACTGCATGGGTTAAAGGTCTTCAAGGAGTGTAAACTGTCCCATGTGTTGAGAGTTCTGTGATAGAGCTCTTTCCATATAGAGAGCTACAAGATACTTAACGCCCAGGAACAGGTTAGCAGAACAAACGTGAACTTCCAGAGGACTGACAACAGAGTTTCAGGTTATACAATAGGTGACTCACAGACTGAGGGGTGTGAATGGATTAACACACAGCAGGGTGTCTCAATACATCTTACAATACACAATAGAATGGCTTGAGGGACTGCAATACACATTCAAAGAATTAACCCCTCACTGCCCCTTCCCTTGGAAGCAAGCCAGCAGTCTAACACGGGGCAGTTTTGTACATTAGCCCCATTCACATAAAGTCTATCAAAAGTCTTTTTTAGTGCACAACCAGGGCAAAATGTCCACAGTCTTTGGATAAGTAGTTTTAGGGCCAGACAAGGGCTCAAGTAACGGGTAGGATCCGTTACAGTCATCAAGGTAGACTACTACACAGGATTGTAGCATATTATATTTTTGAAACACAGCAGGTGCGTTACAGAGGCCAAATGGCTTAACTAAGTATTCATAATGCCTGGATCTGGTATTAAATGCCGTTTTCCACTCATCCCCAGCTCTTATCCTGATCAGGTTATAGGCAGCTCGTAGATCTAATTTTGTAAAAATGGAAGAACCTTTTAACCTTTCAAATAGTTCGGTGATGAGTGGTATGGGGTAGGCATTCTTGGACATAAATTTATTTAATCCTAGGTAATCGATACACGGCCTTAACTCACCATTCTTCTTTTTCACAAAAAAGAAACCAGCACCAGCAGGTGAGGTCAACTTTCTAATGATCCCTCTTTTAAGGGCATCATCAATGTATTCCTCCATAGCCCGATTTTCATCGCACAAAGTGGGTACGTGCGCCACCTAGGGGGCACAACCCCAGGGGGCAAATCAATGGCACAATTGTATGCCCTATGCTGGGGCAATATGCTAGCCTCTCCCTAGAACCTCCACTCAGTGCTCTGCCCAAGAGAATACCACCTGGATCGTGGGTTTCTGAATAATCGGGTCTAGGGACTGCTGAACACCACCTAGGGCCTGTCCCCCAAGGTACCCTAGGTGCGTTTGTTTCCAGGACGTACAGGACAGGTACGTAATAGGTGCCCAGCTTTACCACAGTATAGACATAACCCCTGCCTCCTGCGGTGTGCACGTTTCTCCTTAGTTTGGTGAACCCTAGTTGCATTGGTTCACAGGATTCCTGTTTACAATCAGGAGGCATGGAAGGCGAGGGAGGCATGGGTGGGATCAAAAAGCTGTTATGCCCACTGTTTCTAGGCCGTAGCCTACAGTCTTTAGCTATAAGTCTCTCAGGAATACGAGAATCAATCAGAATGTCATTATCAATGTATTCATCCAAATCATTAGGCAATTCTCTAGCTGCTGTTTCATCCTTAATATGGTCAGCAAGACCTTGAGCAAATGCTGCCACCAATGCCTCGTTGTTCCACCCTACCTCTGCTGCCAATGTACGGAATTGTATAGCGTAGTCGCCCACAGTACGATTGCCCTGTTGTATCTCCATCAATCGTTTGGCAGCAGAGGCGGCTCTACCAGGAACTTCAAATACTCTCTGAAATTTCTGCACAAACTCCCTGAAGTTCCTGGTGCAAGGTTTAGCATTCTCCCATAAGGGATTGGCCCATGCCAAGGCTCTGCCCGTCAATAGTGATATCACGAACCAAACCTTACTGCGGTCATTAGGAAAAGCGTGAGGGGTTAACTCCAAAAATATCTCTAATTGATTAATAAACCCTCTGCACAGGGTGGGTTCGCCATCGTATCTGAATGGTAATGGAGCAGAAGAGGTTAACCCTTTAACTGAGGCAACAGCTGTCAAGGACTGACTCTCCGGTGTCAAAACTGGGGGGACCACCGGATTCTGAACTGATTTATCGATATGCACCGTGCACACAAGAATAGTTTGTATGGCCAGTGCCAACTGGTCCAAATGCTGCTCTTGTACATCCATCCTCCAGTGGATGTTCTGTGTATTTCCTTCACCTTTACTGTCTGAGGTCATGGCCCTTTCATACTGTAACAGTTTGTTTGACACACAGACACAGTGGTTTAGGATAAAACACAGTTTTATTGAAATCACAATAAAATAAGAACCCTCACAGGTCCTGTAGTATACAGGCAGTATAATACAGACACACGACAGGTTATATATACATATGCCTACACAGGTCCAGTATAACCATAAAGTCCATAGCAGTCTATACTGACACAGGTCAGGCAGAATATGTTGGATTCCCAGGACAAAGGTACTGCATGGGTTAAAGGTCTTCAAGGAGTGTAAACAGTCCCATGTGTTAAGAGTTCTATGATAGAGCTCTTTCCATATAGAGAGCTTCAAGATACTAACGCCCAGGAACAGATTAGCAGAACAAACGTGAACTTCCAGAGTAATTGAGTAATGTAGAACACTGCCGTAGCAGTAATGGAAACTGACACTTGCACTCTGCAGGACCAGTAACGGAGACTAGACCAAAGACACACTGCCGTAGCAGTAACGGAGGCAGACACTTGCACTCTTCAGGAGCAGTAACGGAGACTAGGCCAATGGCACACTGCTGTAGCAGTAACGGAGGCAGACACTTGCACTCTGCAGGAGCAGTAACGGAGACTAGGCCAAATACACACTGCCGTAGCAGTAACGGAGGCAGCCACTTGCACTCTGCAGGAGCAGTAACGGAGACTTGGCCAATGACACACTGCCATAGCAGTAACGGAGGCAGGCACTTGCACTCTGCAGGAGCAGTAACAGAGGACACTGCTATAGCAGTAATGGAGGCAGACACTTGCACTCTGCAGGAGCGATAATGGAGACTAAGCCAATGGCATACTGCCATAGCAGTAACATAAATTGACTCTCGCACTCTGCTGAACCAGAAACGGGGACTGGATTGCCTGTAGAATCAGAATGCTGCCAAGGCGACAATAGGCCACCAGATCAGGAACGCCAACCAAGCAGGGTCGAATCATGGAACAGTAACGTCAGACAAGCCAGGTTGAATCACGGAGCAGGAACGTCAGCCAAGTCGGGTTGGTACACTGGAGCAGGAACGTCAGCCAAGCCGGTACACAGGAGCAGGAGACAAGATGCAGAGTAGTCAGGCAGGCCAAGTCGGTACAGTGGGAATCACTGAGCAGAAACTAGCACTGGTACAGGAACACCATGAAAGGGCACTGGATGGGTGCTGGAGCCCAGTATATAAAGGCCATACTGAGCGGGACAAACACAGGACAGCCAATGGGAGCACGCACAGTGTAGACTAACAGGAAAACAATAACAAGGGGAGCACGGGCACAGTGATAAGCAACAAAAAAAGCAGGCTGACCGTAGACAATTGCCGGCACCGACCTTCCAGGTCGGAGACAATGTTGTTGTCTTCCCATAACTTGCACCTCCAGGTCCCATGTAATAAACTGGCTGCTCAATTCGTTGGCCCCTTCCAGGTGTTGAGCAAAATTAACCCGGTGGCTTATGCATTGGACCTACCAGGCAACATGCGCATACACAATGTTTTCCATGTTTCCCTATTAAAGCCCTTAAACTGCAACTGGTATACCTCCGCTCCTGTCCGTCCTGCTCCCGTGATAGTTGAAGATCACGAGGAATACGAGGTACAAAGTATTCAAGAACCGTATGGTTAGAGGGAGCTTACAGTATTTTATCCATTGGAAGGGATATGGTCCGGAGGAGCGCTCCCAGATTCCAGCTGCTGATGTTCACGCTTCTCTCCTGGTGTGCAGATTCCATGCACGTTTCTCTGACAAACCTGGTCCGGTCCCTCGGAGGAGGGGTCTTTGAAGGGAGGGTACTGTCACAGTACCTTGTAGCGCCACCGATTCTGGCGATGCTCACAATGATGCTCCAGCGTCATTTCCACGAGCGGTTGGATGCATCAATGCTAGATGCGTCATCTGCAGGCGCAAGGCTTCAGCATGCTGCAGGCCTCTGTTTTATGTATTTGAGGCCTGTAATCTCCTCCTACCTACTTCCTCCCTCTGAGCTGCTCCACCTACCTACTTCTTGAGTAGGGGTTTAATGGGCAGGCTGTGTCCTGGCTCAGTTACCTTTACATTGTTGTTCTGAGCAGTTCATTTATTTGGTATTCCTGATTCCTGTGTATGACCTGGCTTGTCTGTCCATCCATTCTGGTGTTGACCTGTGGCTCTGTCTGACCATTCTCCTTGTGCGTTCCGATTTGGCTTAGACATCCTTTCTGGTGCAAACATGTGGCTCTGGCTGACTACCCGCTCCTTGTATGACCTGGCTTGTCTGACTACCCACTCTGGTGTTGACCTAGGGCTCTGTCCACTGCACATACAGCATACCTACGGTTCAGTGGATATCCTATCTGGTGCAAACCTGTGGCTCTGGCTAACTACCCGCTCCGTGTATGACCTGGCTTGTCTGACTATCCTATTTGGTGCTTACTAGAGGGCTCTGTCTGTTCGCTCTGTGTGTTGACCCTTTTCCACAGACATACTTCCAAGTACTGACCTGGGGCTTTATCAGACTCCTAACTATTGACTGCAGGCATGAGTCAGTAGTCTCCATGGTTGCGTACAATATTGAGACTCCTCTCCTAGACTGACTGCAGGCTGAGTCAGTGCTACCTCTGGGCATTACCTTTTACCACGAGACTCTAGTGGGTTGAGGCCTAGTCTTGGACAGTGTGGTGGATCTACTAGAAGACTGCTATTTCTGATACAGTGCTTGCCCCTTTGATCACCCTCTGTGTGTTATTTGTTATTTGAATTACTGTTTATATATTTCTAATAAAGGTGATCTTAACTATAACGTCTGACTCCTTGTCTTGCTTGCCTACCGTAACATGTTCTTTTTAGAGACAGGCTATCTCCTGGCAACCCTTTCAAACAAACCATACTTCAGTCTTTTTCTAATTGTACTGTCATGAACTTTCACATTTAACATGGTAACTGAGGCCCATAGAGTCTGAGATGTAACTCTTGGTTTTTTGCAATTTCTCTGCACATTGTACAGTCTGACCTTGGGGTGAATTTCCTGGAACGTCCACTCCTGGGAAGATTGGCAACTGTCTTGAATGTTTTCCAACTTTTGAATTATCTTTCTTGCTGTAGAATGATGGACTTTAAATTGTTTGGAAATGGCCTTATAACCCTTCCCAGATTGATGGGCAGCAACAATTGCTTCTCTAAAATCATGGCTGATGTCTTTCCTCCATGGGATTGTGTTAACACAAACCTGAATGCTCCAGACTAGTAAACTGCTAAAATTTCAGCTTTTATAGAGGTGGTCACACTTGCTGATGATCAATTAAACAAGGGCATTTAATTAGCAGTGCCTGCTTGCTACTTAGCATCTTAATTCCTATGGAAGCAGTAAGGGTGTACTTAGTTTTTCACATATGGCTTCCCCATTTTGGCTTTATTTTTGTTAAATAAATCATGACACGATGTAAAATGTCATGTGTTGTTGTTCATCTGAGGTTGTATTTACCTAATTTTTAGACCTGCTAAGGGACAGATAATTGTTATTAGGTCCTGATGTGTAAAACCATAGAATTCAAAGGGGGTGCACTTTCTTTTCATACAGAAATATATACGCATATACATACATATATATAAACACACACACACACACAAATATATAATCATGTTGAGATTAGGAAGTACTCACACTTACTGTCTGGGTGCCAATGTGGAAATGCAGTTATATTCTTCTTTCTTTTGAACATAAGCATTCCCAGGACTTCACAAGAACATTTCAAACAGAGGTTCTCTTTATTAGATCAATTTTTCGGCTGTACCATGTCAGCCTTCCTCAGGATACAAACTAGTGCAACTGGTACCTTTTTAAACCCTTCACCCCCCTCCAAGGGCAACAAAATCTGGTGTTCCCTAATCAGTGATGTCACAAACAATTAACTTTATACAGTGTAATACGCCACAGTGCAAAATAAAATTAAACAATGAAAATTCTTCATGTTTAAACCATAGATCATTTGAAATGTCTGATTAAGGGCACTATAGTAACTCATAGACAAAACACATCATTTATCTTAATGTGGTTAGACACCTATCTTGTGAACATCATGATATTACTTATCAAGGGTCCCTGGTCTACTATTTGATAAAGCGTATCAAAGTATAAAGCTCTGAGCATAGGAATCAAGAACAAAGCATAGCGGTCTGCTGAGTAATGCGCTGGAGAACCGCTATGCTAAACAAGTATTAATATGGTCCGAGTGTGTCATGTTACATTCAGCAAAATGTATACAAGTTGTCTATGTCACTCAAGTTCAAATTAGTCACCCAGTTGTGGGTAGTGGAGTTACAGCATGCTAATCTTTATGGGTGCAATATGGTGGAGACCTGCATGCTGTTATCGTATTAGCTAGCCATGTATATGGTATATGGTATGTTAGGGTTTGTCATATCCAAAGAAATCCAAAACATCATTGGGGTGTCTGTCTGTGGGACAGAATACCTAATGGTCTCTGTATGTGCAATGTGGTGGAGACCCACATATCACTAAACATCATCCTAAACTATCAAGAAAAAAGTAGAGACAACACAAAGACTGCATCTCCAAACTGACAGAATCACAGTCATAGATCATTGAAGGGGGGCTGTATCCTGTGTTTATTATCGTCAGCTGGCCACCAGAGAATTCACAGAATATATCAGGCATAATAGTCAGCAGTTTGATTTTGAACAGCTATATTCTGTGATGGTTTCTGATAATAGTTTAAGAGGTATACGGGTGCTTCACTGTGATAATCTGTGAGGATCTTCAATGGGGAAATATTAATTATATCCATACAAGAAGGCAGCACCTTGGTATAAAAGACAATGTGTATTTGTTGTAATAGAGGAAGACAGGTTCATACTGATATTCCAATGTCTCAGATGTGGGTGTTGGCATAAAACTTCTCATCAGTACTGTGGGTAATGCCCCAGGAAATAAAGATGAAATCTTAGAAGAAGCTACTGAAACTTAGTTTCTTATTGAGGTCCTTGGGGGCCACAATGTCCAAGTGGTATATCCAATATGTTTCAGAAGACTTGTCTTCCTATTGCCTTCTCTGATGCTCTCAGGTATATGGTCGATTATCATAAATTTGAGGGATGGTAATGGATGTTTCTTTGTTAGAAAATGCCTGGGAACTGGTTTATCTGTGGTGCCTGTGGTGATGGCAGACCGGATGGAAGAGTGGTGATTCACCATCTGTTCCCGGAAGGTTGTTATATATAATATATATAAGCTGCTGGGGCAAATCAAGATATACACAACATATGTGCTAGTGCATGTTACTTTATGCTTAAAAGGTATTGTTGTGTTCTTATGTGGGTGTCAAAATCGAGTCCCAGTCAGCATCCCATTGCAGGTGATACAGTTTGTACATTTAAAGCAGCCTTCCTTTTTATACACTCTGCTTAACCAGTTCTTAGTTTTCATATTTTCTGAAGTATTGGTGACACAGTCCGGTTGCATAAGTATGTCCTTTAGGGTTTTACCACGCCTGTATCCCATATGTGGTGTGGGCATGTCCCTAATCGGTAAGGGACAAGAGAGTCCAATTGTGTCTGATGGAAGTAGCCACTTTCTCACTCCCCAAATTGAACTTTATCACAAAAACCATACTGTTTGTTGCTGAGTTTTCTTTTCATGTATTTAATAATGAAGTCTGTGTTTGCTGTAGTGCTTTTGCTGGTTGTTGATGCAATACAGACGATCTGTAGCTCCTCAACTTAAAGTTCCTCTTCATGGTCCTTAAGACAAGGAAAAATAGGGAGAAAAAGACAGGGGTGCCCCCTGTGTATATCAGTCAATCAGTTTTGGACACCGTTCACCCAACAGGTGTGCACTCCCAAAAGGTATGTGTCGGAAAACAGGTAATATCAGATCCGACTGTTAGGGACCAGGAAACAGACAGACACAAAAATTAGAATGTTCCCTCGAACAAATGCCTCCATTTTTTGAGAGTAAGTATTGTAGCCAGCAACTCACGGTCACAAATTTCATAGCACTTAGCTTTTTGGAGACATATCCACACAGATGCAACTGGCTCTCAGGAGTAGGACGTAGAGACAGGAGGGCGCCTACTCCTGTCTCAAACGCATCAACCTCAAGTATGAATGGAAGCTCAATGTTTGTAGTAGTTGGCAAACCCGAGGAAACATTGAAGAGAGCGGAGACCACGGCCACTCGAACAGCCGAGAGTTTCTCAGGGTCCATAGTGAAACCGACCTCTGAAATTATGTACACCAAGAAGTTGACCTGTTTGCGGTGGAACTCATACTTTTCTAATTTGCAAAATAGATTATTCTCTCTTAGTTTTTGCAGAACTCGGGCTACATCTGCATGGTGGCTTTCCATGGAGGCGGAATGGATCAAAATGTCGTCTAAGTATACCACCACGCATTGTTGGAGCATGTTCGTGAGGATGTCATTTAAGAATTCCTGGAAAACCGCAGGAGCATTGTAGAGACTGAAGGGTATTACGAGGTATTTGTAATGCCCACTTGGGTTGTTAAACGCAGTTTTCCATTCGTTGCCCTCTTTCATCCGTACCAAATTGTACGCCCCTCACTGGTCGAGCTTAGTGAACAGCTTGGACCCTTTTAATTGATCAAATAGCTCGGTAGTTAGTGGAATTGGGTAGGCATTTTTTAACATGATTCGGTTGAGCCCCCTGAAATCGATACAGGGTCTCAGTTCTCCACTCTTTTTCTTCACATAGAAGAATCCGGCCCTGGCGGGAGAGAAGGACTTGCAGATGAACCCCCGAGACAACACATCCGCAACATACTCCTCCATGGCCTTATTCTCAGTGACAGAAAGAGGGTAGACTCGACCTTGAGGAGGTATGACACCTGGTTGCAATTCAAGGGTACTGTCATATGGGTGGTGAGGCGGGAGCTCACCAGCCCTGCCCTTATCAAATACATCTCTGAACTCTTGGTACTCCTCAGTCGTGAAGAGACTGGGGATGTGGTTAGCACCTTCACCACTTTTGCTAGGCATGTCTTGGAACAGTTGGGTGACCATGCCATGACTTTGGCCCTTACGCAATCGTATATGGAATTCTGTTTGTGCAAACATGGATAACCCAGGACCACAGGATAGTGAGGAGAGTAGATCACCTGGAATTGTAAGGTTTTGTGATGGAGAGCCATACAGCCATAGACAAAGGAGCACTTTTGTAGATGACATGCGGCGGCTGTAGGGGACTGCCGTGAACTGCCTCAATGGCAAGTGGACTAGTATGGAGCTGCAATGGAATGGAGTGCCTCTGGGTGAAGGCACTGTCGATAAAGAGACCCGCTGCACCTGAGTCAATAAGTGCCTCTGTAATAATGGAAAACTCACCCCAAGAGAGCCTAACGGAGACTAGAGGTTTAGCCTTCTGGATAGCCGGGGACAATGAGACGCCACCTAAGATCTGTCCCCTATAGGACCTTAGGTGCTGGCATTTTCCCGACGTGTGGGGCAAGTTTGCAGCAGGTGCCCTGCCTTACCGCAGTAAAGGCACAGACCCTCCCTTCTCCTAAAGGCCCTCTCCTCAACCGAAAGGCTAGTGAACCCAAGCCGAATGGGCTTCACATCACCTGAGGACTCGAGACTAGGAGACACAGGAGGAGAGGGAGGCATGGGTGGAGATGAAAAAGCTTGGGGCTAAACAGATGGGATGCCTCTGCAGGCCCTCCCTGAAGGAAGGTCTCTCACAAATACGGGAGTCAATCAAGATGCAATATGAGACTAGTTCCTCTAAATCTCTGGGGAGGTCCCTGGCTGCAATCTCATCTTTAACTGTATCTGAAAGCCCATTAGAGAAAGCAGCCATGAGAGCCTCATTGCTCCAACCAACCCCAGCTGCCATGGTATGAAACTCTATGGCATAATCCAAAATCGTCCTTGTACCCTGCTGGATGGACATTAGTTGCTTGGCAGCTGAGGTGGAGCGGCCCGGTACATCAAATACCCTTTTAAAGGCTCTTGGAGTGCCTAATATAGTATACTAAGCCAGGTATAATATATCAAACAGGTATTTATTAAAAATTGAATATAAAATCCACCTATAAGGTAAACATATCTGTAACGGAAGCTAGAAGGGACCGCGTCGCCTTCTGCCGTCGTTCCCAGGTCTCTCCTTCTTGACGCCAGATAATCTCTGTCAGATGCCCCAGTCAAAGTATGGACAGTCACTGGAAACAGTCGCCGGATCGCTGGAAGCAAGGGAGCCTGGAGTCCATGCCGCCGCCTGACAGCATACCAACTTAGATCCGCAGATAGCTGGCAGCAGACGGTCGGTAATGCAGGATACACAGCTCAGGTGGGCATCAGAGAGGATACTTTAAACCACAAGAGCATAAAGAAAACCAGGACTCCTTCTTAGTTCTTCAAGAAGACTAACTCTTTATTACAACAACCCACAGCATATTTATACAGTTTCAAACCACACTAACTTGGAGCACAGTACATGAGACTTAATACAATCACAATTCCTCCTGGTAGGGCAGAACACAATGGGGTAGTCACAGGGATAATTCAGTCACCACAAAGGGTCCAAGAACCAACAACAAATGATTCAGGGAAACATAATAGGGCAGACATGATGGGATTAATCACACAGCAGGGGGTCACAGGACAGTGCTCAATACAATGACTTCAGTGGCCTGAATATGCAATCCCTTAACAATGGCCAGGGGTTGAGTAATTAAGCAAAAGGCTTGGGGGACTACAATACATATTGAAAGTAAATATGCTCAAACTCAAATGATTAACCCTTTGCAGGTCAGAAGAGTTTGCAGCACCCAAGCCTTGAATTGTTCTTTCCTCTGGCACAGCTGCCTATCCACATAAGGCTAGCCAAAGTCTCTTAGTCCAGGATAAGGGCTTGAGAGATCGTAGGCCCGGGCACAAAGAATGTCCAATATCCATAATCCTTGGGCCCAGGGGTGAATAAATGCCATGCCCAGACAAGGCTCTAGTAACGGCCTAAGGCCCGTTACATTACTCCCCTTTTTAAACTCAACCCAGGGTCCGGAATAAGCTAGGAAAATCCAAAGTTCATAGGTCCTCCTGGCGAGATAGCCCGTCAGCATTATGATTGTCCTTGCCGGGCCGGTATTGAATGGAAAAATTAAAGGTTTGTAATGCCAGGCTCCACTGTAGCAGTCTCCCATTGTCCCCTGAGACTCGGTTGAGCCATACCAGTGGATTATGGTCCGTTAGTACGGTGAATTCTCTCCCGTACAGGTAGGGTTGGAATTTCTTCAGGGCCCACACTAGTGCAAGACACTCCTTCTCCACAGCGGCGTAGGATGTCTCCCTTGGTAATAGCTTCCGGCTCAGATAAGCAATGGGGTGCTCTTCTCCTTCTTGGTTCACCTGGCTCAGGACAGCTCCTAGCCCACAGTCAGAGGCATCTGTGTGAACCAAGAAAGTCTTGTTAAAATCCGGGGCAGCCAACACCGGTTCCCGCCCCAACGCCTCTTTTAGGGTCTGAAAGGCTTGTTCGCAAGCCAGGGACCAGTTTACATTACGGGGCAGGGCCTTCCTGGTCAGGTCCGTCAGGGGTTTGGCTATGGTGCTATACTGGGGCACAAATTTACGGTAATACCCTGCGGTTCCCAAAAAGGCCAGGACCTGCTTCTTGGTCCTGGGGGTAGGCCATTTTAGGATGGCTTCAATCTTAGCTGGCTCAGGCCGTTGTTGCCCTCCTCCTACCTGGTGACCTAAGTACTGGACCTCCCCCATCCCTATCTGGCATTTATCCGGCCGGATGGTGAGCCCGGCACGGGCTATCCTCCCTAAAATAGCCTCTAGGTGTAGGAGGTGCTCCTCCCAGGAGTCGCTGAAGATAGCAATGTCATCCAGATAGGCACAGGCAAACTCGTGTGCCCCTGCCAGCAGATGGTCCACCAACCTCTGGAAGGTAGCCGGGGCGTTCTTCATCCCAAATGGCATTACCTTGAATTGGTAGAGGCCAAAAGGGGTGATGAAGGCGGACTTGGCCACTGCCTCAGGGGCCAGTGGAATCTGCCAGTACCCTCGACTCAGGTCGAGGGTGGAGACAATGCTAGCTCCAGCGAGACGGTCTAGCAACTCATCTACCCGGGCCATGGGGTACGCATCAGTGACCGTCCGATCATTGAGCCTCCGGTAGTCCACACAGAACCGGGTGGTTCCATCCTTCTTGGGTACTAGGACTACCGGGGAGGCCCAAGGACTGGCGGACGGCTCAATGACCCCCATATTTAACATATCCTGCAACTCCTGCCATATGCTACGCTTGACTGACTCAGGGACCCGATAGGCTGGCTGACGTAGGGGCCCGGACCCTGTGGTGTGGACCTCATGTTGGGCTACTGTAGTGGAACTGGGAAGTGGGGAGAATAGCGCGGGCCATTTTTGCACTATCTTCTCAATTTGTCCCTGCTGAACCTTGTTCAAATGGGTCCCTAGCTTTAAGGGGTGCCTGTTTGCCTGGGTCTGGGATTCGGCTAGGAAGTCAGGGATATCCTGCTCCTCTGGGTCTTCCCCCTCCATGTTACAGATGGCCATTACGGCCTCCTCTCTAGCATGGTATGCTTTAAGGGAATTGACATGGCAGGTCCTTTGGTCCTGCTGTGAATTCCCGCGGCCAGTAACATACGTGGTGTCCCCTAGCTGGTCAATTACCTGGTAGGGACCCTCCCACGCGGTCTGCAACTTATTTTGTCTCACTGGGCGCAGGGCTAAGACCTGCTGACCCACGTGGAACGTTCTGTGTTGGGCCTTACGGTCATATTGCTGCTTTTGGGTCGCTTGGGCCTGAGCTAAATTCTGGTGGGCTAGTCCCATAAGGGTCTTCAACTTTTCCCTCAGTTCTACAACGTAGGTGACGGTAGGCGTCTCCTCAGAGTCACACTTCCCCTCCCAGTATTCACGGAGTAGATTCAGGGGTCCCCGGGCCTTCCTCCCAAACAATAGTTCAAAGGGGGAAAATCCCGTGGACTCCTGAGGCACCTCCCGGTAGGCGAACAGTAGGTGGGGCAGGTAGCGCTCCCAATCACGGTGTGACTGGGTGAAAGCTTTGAGCATCTGTTTCAAGGTTCCGTTGAACCTCTCGCAGAGCCCATTTGTCTGGGGATGGTAGGGTGTGGTATGGAGGGGTTTAACCCCGCATAGTTTCCAGAGTTGTTGCATTATATCTGAGGTAAACTGTGTGCCTCGATCCGATACTATCTCCCTAGGGAATCCGACCCGGATAAATACCCTGACTAACGCATCCGCGATGCTTTCAGCAGAGATGCTGGATAGTGCCACGGCCTCCGGGTAACGGGTGGCAAAGTCCACAATGGTAAGGATATATCTCTTACCCGTGTGGCTAGGCCGAGCGAGTGGACCTATGATGTCAATGGCTACTCGTTGAAAAGGTTCCCCTATCAAGGGTAGAGGGTGCAGGGGTGCTGGCGGATGATCTCCCCTTTTTCCTACCCGCTGACATGTGTCACAGGTGCGGCAAAAGAGGCGAACATCCCGGGACACTTTGGGCCAAAAGAACGCTCGGGTTAGGCGCTTTTCAGTGCGCCGGATTCCTGAATGTCCTGCTAAGGGAATGTCATGGGCCAGGGCCATGAGGGCCTCCCTATGCTGTAGGGGCACTACTAACTGGGTGCGAGTGACTGTGTTGGGGCTCTGACAGGGAGTCTGGGTGGTCCGGTATAACAACCCGTTCTCCCACACAAATTGTTCCCCCTCCCTCCCAATGGCTCTGGTGTCTGCCTGTCGTCTGTACCCTGCTAAAGTGGGGTCTGTCTGGAGAGCAGACCGGAAAGCTGGGGGCGGCAGCCAAGCTATACTGGGTTCGTCAAGGGCTACTGTTGTAGGGGCGGGAGGTGGTGTTGACTTTACCCTCTGTTGATGTGCCGCGGATCTTGTGACAACATTGAGGTCCTCTTGGTCCCTGGCGGTGCCGAAGTAACTCTCCAGATTGCCCAAGTCATTCCCTAGTAGCACGTCCGTGGGAAGTCCTGGCATGACCCCCACAATTCTTTCTTGGGGTCCTGCCCCCCAATCCAGTTGGACTTTGGCCATGGGAAGCTTGTACACTCGGCCTCCAGCCACCCGGATCTCCACCATTCGGGGCACTCTAAGTCTGGGGGGTAAGCAGTGAGGTTGCACTAAGGTAAGAGTGGCCCCAGAGTCTCGCATTCCTTGAGTGGTGTGCCCGTTGAGACGTACCGTTTGGATGTGCTGGTGCCGGTTGTCGGTTGAGTCCTCCTGGGCCAGGGTAACTTCATGGAAATAGCCCCATTTGTGCCGGTCTCCTGCAGCCTCACCCATATCCACCGGACGGGGCCAGTCTGGGTCATAGGGTGTAGGGTAGGTATTCCAGGGGTCCTCCCCCCCTACACAATGGGCCTGATGTGGGGGCCCCCTACCTGTTGTGGAGCTCTGATTTGCCCGAGGGGCAGATTGATACCTGGCGGTGGGTCCCCTGTTCCTGGGGCAATTGGCATGGAGATGACCAGGTTGCTGGCATGTAAAACACAGCGCCGGGGGGTTAGTGTGACGAGGTGGGTGGTAGGGGGCCTGTGGAGGTCGGGGCCCCGACCGGTATGCATTAGGGGTAGGGGCAGGGACCCCCCTCCCCCTGGGATGGATGGTACTTTGTGGCCCATGCTCCGATTGTCCTCATACTGATCCGCAAGCGAGGCAGCTTGGCTGAGGGTAGTGGGGTTCCGGTCCCGCACCCAATCCCGCAGTGGGTCAGGAATATTTAGATAAAAATGTTCCAGCAGCATTTGTTGACAGAACTCCTCAAAAGTGGTAGCCCCACAGCCTTGAAGCCAGCTCCTAGCGGCCCGCTCAAAGGTATGTCCCCATTCTGAAAAGGTGTCTGTACCCTTTTTCTTAGTGTCCCTGAATTTCCGGCGATAGGTATCTGGTGTAATGGCATACCTAGCCAACAGTCTCTTTTTGACCGCGGCATAATTGCCGATGTCCTGGTCAGGCACTGTGCGGTAAGCCTCGCTGGCCCTCCCAGTCAGTTTTCCGGCAAGGATGCCCGACCAGTGCTGCTGGTCGACTTGGAAGAGTCTGCATAATCTTTCAAAGTCCTGTAAGAACCCATCAATATCTCCTTGTGTGTCATCGAACATGGAAAAGGACTGATGTGTAAGGGGCAGCCCGGTGCTGCTTTTCTCGGCCATCGCAGGAGGAGGTAGCCTCATACCCTGGTGTCGGATAGCCAGCTCCTGCAGATGATCCTCTCGAGCCTTTTCCATGAGTTGGTTAATCAGTTCGATTGAGGGGTTAGGGCCGTAGAGCGGTAGTCGGCGAGCTACCATGGTCGCCACCGGGTCATTATCCACTAACTCCGGTTGCCTCAATTCTCCATTTTCTGTCGAATATTGGTTGTCGACCGATCGACGTCGAACTGGACTGGAATCCCTCGGTAACGGTGTGCTTCGAGCTAATTCAGCATCGTTCTAGTCCATCTCCTGCAGCAGCTGGATCAGATCCTTTCTTCTTAGCCCTTCCACATCTTGGCCTCTCTGGATCCCCATCTCCTTTAGTGATGCCATAGTTGCATTATTGTAGGTGTGTGCCATAGTTCAGGCAGCCTTTTCCCAGGTGTTGTGTGAAACCTCAATTGAGACAACCTCGAATCCTGTTGCTGAATCCGGGGTCAAGCCAGCGGCTGTATCTCCCCCTGGAAGCTGGTTTCAGTTAGATCTCGCGTTGCTGAAACCGGGGTCAAGCCAGCGGCTGTATCTCCCCCTGGAAGCTGGTTTCAGTTAGATCTCGCGTTGCTGAAACCGGGGTCAAGCCAGCGGCTGTATCTCCCCCTGGAAGCTGGTTTCAGTTTGATCCAACCGCTTGCCACCAGTGTAACGGAAGTTAGAAGGGACCGCGTCGCCTTCTGCCGTCGTTCCCAGGTCTCTCCTTCTTGACGCCAGATAATCTCTGTCAGATGCCCCAGTCAAAGTATGGACAGTCACTGGAAACCGGTCGCCGGATCGCTGGAAGCAAGGGAGCCTGGAGTCCACTCCGCCGCCTGACAGCATACCAACTTAGATCCGCAGATAGCTGGCAGCAGACGGTCGGTAATGCAGGATACACAGCTCAGGTGGGCATCAGAGAGGATACTTTAAACCACAAGAGCATAAAGAAAACCAGGACTCTTTCTTAGTTCTTCAAGAAGACTAACTCTTTATTACAACAACCCACAGCATATTTATACAGTTTCAAACCACACTAACTTGGAGCACAGTACATGAGACTTAATACAATCACAATTCCTCCTGGTAGGGCAGAACACAATGGGGTAGTCACAGGGATAATTCAGTCACCACAAAGGGTCCAAGAACCAACAACAAATGATTCAGGGAAACATAATAGGGCAGACATGATGGGATTAATCACACAGCAGGGGGTCACAGGACAGTGCTCAATACAATGACTTCAGTGGCCAGAATATACAATCCCTTAACAATGGCCAGGGGTTGAGTAATTAAGCAAAAGGCTTGGGGGACTACAATACATATTGAAAGTAAATATGCTCAAACTCAAATGATTAATCCTTTGCAGGTCAGAAGAGTTTGCAGCACCCAAGCCTTGAATTGTTCTTTCCTCTGGCACAGCTGCCTATCCACATAAGGCTAGCCAAAGTCTCTTAGTCCAGGATAAGGGCTTGAGAGATCGTAGGCCCGGGCACAAAGGAGTGTCCAAGAGTGTCCAATATCCATAATCCTTGGGCCCAGGGGTGAATAAATGCCATGCCCAGACAAGGCTCTAGTAACGGCCTAAGGCCCGTTACAATATCCCTTTGAGATAATAAATAGGTATAAAATTGGAGTCCCGCTAGCACCAGCTTTAATGGTGCCTAAGACTATGCCCGCAAAGTCTCCCCTCTCCAAACGCTGCAGCGTCCAATCTTCACAAACTGAACATATGAATACAAAAGTGCTAACTCATAAATAAAATTATAAAAAAAAGAAATGTGACTACTGAGTATTTTTGACTATCCAATTATTCATTTTTAAATACACAGTGGATTTGTTTGGGGATTTTTTATATCACGTGAATTTTTTAATACCAAAAACAAATTCAGTAGTCACATTTTTTAATTTTTATTTTTTTATTATTTTATTTATGATTTAACACTTTTGTATACATATGTTCAGCTTGTGTAGATTGGACGCTTTGTGTGTGTGTATATATACACACACACAAAGCTCTTATTATTATTATTATGATTCTTTATTTATATAGTGCCAACTAATTCCGTAGCTCTGTACAATAGGGAATGGACATACAGAGATATTAAATAGTACAAATCAAATGTGGAGAACAGAAGGATCAGAGGGCCCTGCTCGTGAAAGCAGTGGAAGGAAGGTTGGACACAGAAGGAGTAAATGTTATTGGGTGTAAGTGCCTCCTGCCACATGAACTTCCAATTAGTGGGTGGGAGTGAGAAGTGCTGTTGAGTGCAGTGGTCCAGGGAAAGGGTGGTTCTTGGTGATAATGTTTATGGAGGTAGTTGATAGGCTTCCCTGAAGAGGTAACTTTTCATGGAGTGTCTGAAGATCTGAAGGCTGGGGGAGAGTCTGATGGGGCGGGGGAGGGTGTCCCAGAGCTCAGGTGCCACGTGGGAGTGGGAGGATGTAATAAGAACTGTGGAGAGTCAGAGTGTATTTGGAAAAGAGAGGTGAAATATAGGGGGGTGCGGTGTTAGTGAGAGCTCCAGAGGTTAGTATCAGAATTTTGAATTTAATTATGTATGCTATTGGGAGCCAGTGTAGGGATTGGCAAAGGGGAGTGGTGGAAGAGAAGCGATGAGTGAGGTAGATTAGTCTTGCAGCAGAGTTCATTACTGTCATACCGCATTCGCCCCTGGTTCTTACCTGGGCGTTCTGTCTCTCCGGGTAGTGTGTCGGCTTCCGGGGTTGCCTGTTTGTTATGCGCCCGCTTCTGGTGACGGTGCGCATGCGCATGTCGGCGGACCATAGAGAGGGGTTTGCTGAAGGTCCGCGGATATTCTAGCCTCTCTTCCAGGGCTCCTTCCGGCTGGGGGCCTTTATCTTCTGGATTCCTGCCTGCCAAGACGCGTTAGTATAGCGTCTTTCTGTTTTGCCAGTCTTGTGTGCTTTTCTCTGTGTGTGACCCGGACCTGTTGACTTAGCCTCTGTCTGACCCAACTGCTACCTGATCTTCTGTGTATGACCTGGACCTGTTAGACCAAGCTTCAGCCAGACCCCTCTGCTACTTGATCTCCTGTGTATGACCTGGACATGTTAGACCAAGCTGCAGCCTGACCCCCACTGAGCCTGATTCTGTGTATGATCCGGACCGATTTTGACCCTGCCTCTTTTGTTCCAGCCTCCAGTGGATCCTCAAGGACCGTGCCAACTTCTCTTCACCAGCCAAGGAGTGTCCCACCAGCAGTACCTTCCTCGCGGGAGTCTTCTTCCACGGAGTCCTGAGTGAGTACCTTATTCTCTTGGAGATTACTATCCTCCCTGGGGACCTCTGAGTATAGTTTGTCTAGGTTGGGGTTATCCGGGGTTACCCAGCAGCTCCTCTTCTGGGGGCCACTACATCTGGCTTCGCGGCCAGCACCTTTAGGCGGCTCAGCCGCAGCACAACCCTGGCTTAGGCAACCTCCGCTCTCTAGCCCCGATCCCAAACGTCGCTCCCTAGCATCTTGCTCAGCGGCCCCTTGTTGGAGGAGCATCCAGTTCCTGCTCCTAGGTACTCCAGTCCCTTCTCTATCCTCTCCCCGGGCGGTGACAATTACGGACTGTAGTGGGCTTAGTCGGGTGAGAGGAAGGCCAATTTGTAGTGAGTTACAGTAGTCAAGACGGGACATGATGAGTGTTTGGATTAGAATCGTTATCCTTGTTATAGTTGTAGCACTTGTAAATATATAACACGGATGACTAAGATAAAGGACCATTCTGGTAAAATACATACACTCAAGGTGTACAAAAATTGTCAAACTGTATCACTGATTTGCTGTTTACAATGTGGCTGTTCTATGAATTATGGAGGCATGACAAAGAGGAGCTTACATGAGAGAATTTACGAGCATGTTAGAGACATTTCAAATGCCAGGAGGGTGGATGTGCACGATTCAAAACTGGACACTTTTACATGTTTGGGTTTGGATAAAGTATGTCTTGGGATAAGATGTTGTAATATAGTCCAAGCCCTACTTGGAGAATGGCAATGATCTTTAATCTTAACACTCTACAACCACATGGCATTAATGAAACCCCAAATTATAGAGTTTTTCTTTAACAGCTAATCAAGTTTTGACATTCTATGGCTGATTGCCAGTAGCTTTAAATTATATAATTGATCTGTTGAGTCATTTCTTGAATAACAGTTGAGCACTGTAGTGTTTATATATGGGATCTTTATAAGATAAGTGTTACTTTATGTATTAATATATTCACACTCTGCTGCATATGACCTTTTTTAACTCATTGAATCTAGCATACTAGGTGTGAATGTGAATTGTTAGATTTGTTTATTGACACTGGGGTTGACTGACTCAGTGACATAATGCGAATGTACTTGTGAGATATTTTTCTCGGATATTTACTTTTGAGATATGAGATTCTTCACATGCCATGGTACTAATTTTTCTGAGTGACTTCCTCTTTAGTATCCACATAAATTTTGACTGTCTCGAGAATGTAATGATGATTAATACATGTGTCCACACTGCCTCAAGGCAACTTTTTTTGCTTTAAAACCTATTGGAGTAGAATGACACTTACACGGTTAAAGAGCAAATGTTTTTTCACTCTCTCATGGTTTTGAATAGGTTGGAGACGATCTAAGACACTTCCTTTGCCTATTGGTGGCTTTTTAGAGGCAGGAATTGACATCACTATAAAATACCAGTTTTTGTGGTTCAATCAGTGTTTTCCTCTGATGAAGCCTGGTCACATGGGCGAAACATGTTAGGCTAGTTTAAAATGGAAAAATGAAATAATTTATAGGGCAGGTGGGAACTTTGTATGCCGACTAGCGATTTTCAAGCCTTAGCTACTTTTCAAACAATATAGCCATCATATACCATAGCAAACACAAGTAATGGTGTACCTCTTTGATTGCTAGCTTGAAACAGATGCCATTTGAGCTTCACTGGCTATTGACCAGCATCTTTAACAGTATCCCTGTAGTGTGTTTTAATAGGGTGTAGTGCGTCTAAACAGTAATTGTAATGATAGGGTTAAGATAATTTATGGCACCAGTGTCTTAGAACCAGGACGTAACTCTATGTACCGTTTGTGCTAATATGGATGAGAATAACAAAGTGTGAATGAATACTAACCTTTTGTCTCAGAGTATGTCTGGTTCTTTTATGGTTATACGTATTTCGGCACTTTCACACGATTGGTGATTAGTAGTAATAGGCTGACTTACAGTGTTATGCTATTGCTTGTTTGCCTGATTTTTGAATGACTTTGAGCATGAATGTTGATAGCAAATTACAAGCTTCACACCAGGTTTGAATACTATCCTTCTAATTTTGGAAGAAATATTATATATAACAAGCGTACCTGAAGAATCTCATCTTAACAACATTTTTAAATGTAGCAGGGATTGATGAATGAGATATTCAGTCTACAATTACAGCACTGATGCCATGCGATAATTAGGTGGCTATAGCTGCAGATCTTAGTATATTTTGTGACAATAACTAGCCCCCGACTAAAGGGATTCATATAACATTAGTATACTTAGAGATCTTGGGCTACATTCACTAAGTGGTGATAAAGAGGTGATAAAGTGGAGAGGACTTCTCCAGTTTATCACTTCTCCAATTCCTATGTTATTCTGTGGAGCGTATGCACTAAGATTTCTTCAACTTTGGAGATCTTAGTGAATAGGCTCCACAGAATAACATAAGAACTGGACAAGTGATATCACTGGAGAAGTCATCACTGCTTTATCACCTCTTTATCACGCCTTAGTGAATCTCCCCCCATTATCTTTTAGCTAAGGCGAATACATAGATTGACATAATAGGTCACCTTATTGGTATAATTTAATAGCCATTGAAGAGGTGGGGCCATCATTATATACACAGGAAGAGAAGGTGCAACACTTTAAGTATTTTGGGTGTCCGTTAACCAAAGGCAATGCTCTATCCTGTGATATTATTGTAGAACCATATTCACAAAAAGGAGAGACAATACAGGTATATAAGCACCAAACCCACCCCAATATTTATAGGCAAGGATAAGGGAGAACAGACCAGGAAATTCAAATATAACCTTTATTATATATAGTTAAAAGAAAGAGGCAAATTAAATAAAAACACTTAAAAGAAGAAATAGTATTTGCAGTTACATAAGCAAAATACTAAACAAATTGTGCAATGAGAAGGAAATTGGTACAACTGACAATAATATCTTCTAGAGTATAGATCGATTGTGTATTTACTATATTTAGCATAGTGTAGAGTAGAGGAATTAGTAAACCTCTGATTCATGTGAAACTCAGTATCTCAGCCTCATTCCTTATTGTGCGTAAAAGAGGCCGGTAGATCTGAGTCACTCAAAAATGATTGGAAGGAACCTGCACTAATTGAGTTGCTGGTTCTACAAATCGCCCCACATCAGAGGCTAATCTTGATCTTATCTAAATTGATTGAGAGGCTGAAAAAATCTTTCTTACTGATAATCAGCCACTCGCACAAAATAAGAGTTAATTGTTACCGTGGTTACCAACGAAACATGCACTATCACTGCTAATCAGCAATAGGCTGTTGATCACCCCAAAACACTCAAACCCTAAACCAGAATGAAGAGACATCTAAGTTTTACTCCTCACATATAGAATCACTATGCTAAAACATTCTTGTATAAATTTAAGATGCCTTCACTATTGGTATCATTGCAACAAAAGAAACAAAAGAGAAACGATTATGGCATTTTAGGCTTTTGTATGCCCTCAGCCTTGACCTGACGTGCGTTTCGCCCTCAAAACGGGTTTCTCAAAGGTCCAGGCCACTATTGTAATGCCGGTATTTAAGCTTCTACAAGGCCCTCCCTCTTGATGTTCATTGATCTCTTCTGAATAATTGACATAATACATGGAAGCCGAACATGTATTAAATAAAGTACATATAAAAAATAAAATTGTATTTATTGTATCAGGCTCTTGATGTTATATTAATGGGTGAATGTGTTACTATACAGTGACCAGGAAAATCTCCAACTAGACTTGCGTTGCGATGTAATGGATACCCATTCATTGCATTCCATTGTTATGCTATCTATATATATAAAAGAAGACTTTGTGCCTGGCAAAACAAACCCGGGGTGGCAGTAAGGAGGAGCTACTGCTCCCATTGGGTGATTCATTAGGGGTGTGATTTTCACAGGCGTTGCAGTGGCTGAAGGCCACTGCTAACTCCTGTGAAAATCATGCAGGATGTTGGCCAGTCCACCACTATCCAGCCCGCCCACCACTATCCAAGTCTGAAAAAAATAAAAATGGCTGCCACTCGCTGTTACACCTCTTTAATGCACACATGCCCCAGTCACACAGCACCACAAAAAGCACACACACACACATGTTGCCACCCGTCTGGTATTTTACCACTCAAATGATACAGCAGACGGTGGTATGTCAACGTGGAAGCATTTTGCCCCTATGCTCTGTTTCCTGCTACTGCAGGGGTATCTCGGCGATGCTGCTGTGGAACATGGCTCTTTCGGCCTGCTTCTGACTGCCACAGAATGTCACTTGGCCGGACTTGTCAGATACTGAGTCTGGGGAGCAGTACCCATGGCCTGGGCACATCCTCACTGTCTTCCCCATAGTGCTCATGATCTTCGCTGTCAGGCTGCTATTCGAAAGGTGTGGAGAACCTTGGGTACAAGGAGATTGCTTGGGAACATCTGGCTGTATATATAGCTCTCATGTTACAGACATGCATGTTACTTCTGGTCACATAAACCAGTGTACAGTTCCCCCAGTGTTTAGCTGTCCGAGTTCTATACATGGAGGCCGTATCTACTACTACCGCCTTCAAACATGCTAAAACATGTAATGGTTTAATTGTACTACAATTCCCATAATCCTTACACACCTTCAGTGGGCGAGATTAAAAAGGCGATTTTAGGACACTTACTTGCCTTTTTTACTCACTGTGAAGTCGATATCGTGAGTGCTGAAGGCAAGGAAGTGTCCTAAAATCGCCATTTTAATCTCGCCCACTGAAGGTGTGTAAGGATTATGGGAATTGTAGTGCAATCAAACCATTACATGTTTTAACATGTATCTTAGTCCAGCTGGATGATGTGCCTGAAGGTAGGGGCTCCAGGATCACCATGTCCTGGTGCTGGAGGATCGACATCATAGGGCTTTTATATCCCTGCCATTCTGTCTGCTTTCACACCAACTGATAGCAGGCCTTCATATTCACTGTCAAGATGGCCACGCTCAGTGAGGAGTTCACTTTTCACGAATTGATCACCGTGCCCAGGAGCAGATGGACTGCGTGGTTGCGAAGGTAGGAGAAGGGAGGAGATGGGAACAGGGTGCTGGTGACAGATACGGGGAGGACTGTCACTTTGTACAAGGTAAATGGCGGCAGGGGTGGGACCCACATGTATGTGTGTGTATAACAAATGTTATTACTGTTTTTGCACTTGTATATGGCAAGTTTCTCAAACTGGCATTAACCCCTTCGTGACAATGGACGTACATGTACGTCCTCTGTGGGTGTCACTTAGTGACAGAGGACGTACATGTACGTCCAGGAAATCCGGATCCCCGCGCGGCTGCACGCCGTTCGGGGACTCCGGATTCTGTTTAAAAAAAAAAAAAAAATGTTAGACGGACGTTAAGTGACGGCCGCGTCTGCACGCGGCCGTCACTAAGGGGTTAATTTCCTCAGCCACGTTACCTAATTCCTGTGTCGCTCTACCATCAGATTCACACCTCACGCAGTGGAATACAGTGCACCAGCCAGTACTCTGTGGCTTACTTGTAAGCACCCCACATGCTCTTCTCTTGGCCGGATACTTTCTGACCATGTCTACTAAGTACATAGCACTTGAAATTTGCATTTGGACACCAAAGTACCGAGAAGAGGAGCCCTTAACATCCGCTAAACGAATTAGGGATTTGACGCTTTCGGTGCCAGAAAAATGTGTAAGTACATTATCTGTGGGTGCACACTCTTCTGGCGTTCAGAACTTGGAATGGCCACTTCTCTTTCTGTATGTGGGGACAACGGTCTATCTGTGTGAAACTACCTATAAGCATAATATTGTCGGACTATTTATTATGAAGGTATCCAAAGGTTTAAAACAAGAGAACCAATGAGGTTGGATATCTTTACTTAAATAGGTAAATGACAATAGAAAATAATTTTGAGAACTTTATACTTTATTAGGTATTGACATGCTACTTCACAGTAAAGAATTGATAGAAATAATCAATCTCGCATATTTGTGCAAAAATATATATAATTTATTAAAATACAATATACTATATATAAAAAGTATCAGCAACAATGAGATAAATGAGTGATCAGCAATTCAATAGATACATAGTAAATCAACCCACAATTATCACCATGAGGATTACCAGCAATGACAGGGTTAACCACACATAGGAATATTCAGAGGTATTAAATAACAATAATTGCACTCAGCAGCATAGAAAAGGATAATTGACCCTTACAATTAATAAGATACAGTTGACAGCAGTGTATATGAATAGCCCTGCCCCAGAAACTGTATTAACTATGCTAATTACAGATTAAGGTATATTGTTAGATGAATTAGCTCAAATTTTAAGCTAGGTCTTCTGACAATTCTCCTTGTACCATATATCATAATCAAATTTAGAGAATAACTGGCATAGAATCCCAGATTTAAATGACTATAATTTAATTATGTACTGATTCCAATTATTGCATACCTTCTGAATAAAACATATAAATTGCAATTAATATAGTCAATCAGAGATTATACCAAGAACATACTTAGAATTAATCTAATAATATACATCTAGACAGTATGCCAACTTCATGCAACATATATCGTAAATATGACTATAGCAATATATATATATATATATAAAACCTATAGGCACTTCAAGGGTTAATCCATTGATTTAAAATAAGGTGCCACACCCAGAAAACTGTTTCTTTTGTCTAGTGAAAGTGAAAACTTCCAATTCACATAAGATAGGCCTAGCACATACACAGAGAATTCCAAAGAAAACACCACTAATAATAGACAAATAGAGGTTAAAGGGTTAATAACTGGATTCAAAGAATTTAGTATATTAACCCTATAGAGACTAGGTGAATTCACACACAATACTAGTGATTAGTCTCTGAAATATTTTAGCACTGAAGAAATAATATAGAGTCACATGCAAAATATAAAAGTGATAAAAATAATATCAGGTCACATAGTAACATAGTAACATAGTAAATTAGGTTGAATAAAGACTCAAGTCCATCAAGTTCAACCTTCTCCTCATACCCCAGTAACTGAGAATTTTATAGCTTTCCTGCTATCAATTATATTAGTCTTTATCAGACCTTCCTGATCAGCCTACTGATAAACAGTATAACTTTGTATGTTCCCTTTTGAAATAAATGTATCTAATCTTCTCTTAAATGTATCCATTGTATCTGCCATAACCACCTCCCTGGGCAATGAATTCCACAATTTAACAGACCTTACCGTAAAAAAACATTTCCTCTGCTGAAGTTTAAACCTCCTTTCCTCTAATCTCAAGGGGTGTCACCTGATCAGGCCTTGGATAAATAGCTCACTGCAGAGATCGTTGTATTGACCTCTCATATACTTGTACAATGTGATAAGGTCTCCTCTTAGTCATCTTTTCTCTAGAGTAAATAAACCAAGTTTGTTTAATCATTCCTCATATGTCAAGTCCTCCATTCCCTTAATTTATTTTGTTGCTATCCGCTGTACCCTCTCTAGTTCTAGTATATCCTTTTTCTGAACCGGTGCCCAAAATTGCACTGCATACTCAAGGTGAGGTCTTACCAAAGATTTGTATAATGGCAAAATAATGTTATCCACTCTTGCTTATATAATACTATAGATTGCATGCATAATATAAATATAAGCATCAAAATATAATGAATGTCTTTTTATTCCTTCAGTGTACCATGTTATGTCTTAATACAACAGGAATAATATTGGATCACATAGAGTCCCATTGAATCATCTTTGCAATAATCACACAAAGATAAGGGGGTAAATAGTTCTTTATCAATCAACTAGCAGTGTGGGATGGCATTGCCCGTCTGTTTTTGTTTATGAAAGTTCTGTAAAATGCATGTGATCACGTTCTGTTTTAGCTGTCCGCCCCCCCGAGCTGACTTGAACTGCCATAGTGTCCCCATAATGAGAGACACACACATCCCATACTGAGACACACATACACCTATAGTGAGACATACACACGCACATCCCGTAGTGAGACACACACATGCCATGGTGAGACACACATATACACATCCCATACATAGACACACACACACACACACACACATACACATGCCATAGTGAGACACACACACATCCCATACAGAGACACAAACGTCATAGTGAGACACACACAGATACATACACATGCACATCCCATAGTGAGACACAGAGACACATCTCATACAGAGACAGACACACACATCCCATACAGAGACACACACACTCCATAGTGAGCACACATATACACAGGCCATACAGAGACACACACACATGCCTATGTGAGACACACACATATACACATCCCATACAGACACCCCCCCCACTATAGTGAGACACACACATATACACATCACATACACAGACACACATCCCATAGTGAGAGACACACATTCATACCCTATAGTGAGACAGAGAGATACACATCCCATGCAGAGACAAACACCCATACACATGGCATAGTGATACACACACACAAACACACGCACATCCCATAGTGAGATACAGGAATATACACATCTCATAGTGAGGCATACACACATATAACCATCCATAAGTGTATATTTGTTATTAATTTGCAATGCATTGCCTACGCCTCTGGCAGTGAACAGTTAATGCAATGTACTCTTTTTTTTCCCCACTGGGCTTCAAGGGTTAATATCAGATCTGTGAGTGATGGTATTTTAAAAGTTCCCAGCTATGGCCATAGTGAGAGACACACACAGCCACACACACATACATACAGATCTCATAGTGAGACACACGCATATTCCATACTGAGACACACATACAGATGTCATAATGCGACACATATACATATCATACTTAGACACGCATACACAACCCATAGTGACACACACCTACACATTCCATACTGAGACTTACACAGTGTCCCCATAGTGTGAGACATACATACACAACAGTGGTCTTGAGTCCTATGTGATGACACACATAGCAGGTCAGGGTATTTCTTCCATCAGCAAAAACAGGTTTTGGTTCCTCCCAACGTCCAGACATGGCTCTGTGCAGGTAGGAAAGTTTGTAGGAAGGGGAATCAAGTGAAGTAAGTTATTTGGCTGTTATTTTGTTGGAGGAGATCACACTGTGTGGTGTAAACCTGTAGTCATTAGTAGGAGTGCAGCTGTGTGTCAGTAGGGAAGCAGAAACACAGTGACAGCCTTAACCCTTTGACTGCCAGAAAGGAGTCCCATGCATTGGGTTGCAATGTATGGGATACCTTTATGGCACTGTGTGTTTGATGCTGTGTGTGTGTGTGTGTGTGTGTGTGTGTGTGTGTGTGTGTGTGTGTGTGTGTTTGAAGCTGTGTGTGTCTGGTGTTGTGTGTGTTTGGGGTGTGTGTGTTTGATGGTGTGTGTGTTTGGTGGTATGTGTATTTGTTTGGTGCTGTGTGAGTGGAGCATGTGTGTATTAGGGTGGTGTAAGAGCAAGTGGCAGCCATTTTGTTTTTGTCCTCAGTTGAATAGTGGTGGGCGGGCTGGAGAGTGGGGGCGGGCCAACTCCCTGCAGTACTGCAACTCCTGTGAAAATCAGGCCCCCATTGAATTACCCAATGGGAGCTGTAACTCCTCCTTATTGCCACCCCTGGGTGTGTGTGTAGTTTTGATCTATTTTTGATCTTTCACATATGGAATGGATATTTACAATCCACACTAGTATATATATACATATATATATATATATATATATATATATATATATATATATAAACAGTATTGAATCAGATACCCATCTATATGGATGTAAGAAAGGTGGATAATTTCAAGTAAAATTCACAATGGCCTTAAAGGTGTGCTGAAAGACGCATGCCTTCATTCAGACCTTGTGGGGAGATAGAGTTAAGTAAGAAGATCCAATGATTCTCTCTTTATAGAAATTTCTTCTCTATGTCTCCACCTCTAATGCCCAGTGAAATTTGTTCAAGGCCAGAAATTCTCATCCTTGTTGGATCACCATTGTGACAATCTAAAAAATGTCTGCTGACACTGGTAAGGTTTTTGTTATTTAGTCAGTCTCTAGCTGCATTATTAACATTGATATAGTGTTCTCTAGCCCATTCCTTCAAGGGGAGTGAAGTCATGCCCATGTATTTTTTTGTCATAGGGGTATCGTAATAGATAAATAATTCCCTTGGAGTTGCAATTGAAATATGATTTGATTTGATGTCTGTAACCAAATCTATCGTCAATCTCCTTGATAGACTGAGATAGTGTTTCTTGATGTGAGATTTTGGGTTGAAAAGGGTTCAATACATTCCACCAACTATAGAAAACCCACAGACAGAAACACCATCCTGCATCATTCAAGTTTCCACCCACGTCACACTGTCAGGGGTTTACCATACTTGCAAATGGTGAGAATAATTAGAAATAACAGCAACCCAGGACTTGCAGATACACAGATCCAAGAACTTAAGCACTGTTTATTTGACAGAGGTTATGATATGGGATCTTTAAACCAACATCACTCAATACAACACAGAAAGTTACAAATTGTCACAATTTGTTCATAGACATTAGAACATACTTGCCTCAGACACTACTTTGCCTCCGTGCTTCAAACAGAAACTAATGATAAGCTATACAAAGGGTGCCAGTCTCAAGGATTTACTAGAGGGAACTAAAACAGAACCTGGGAATTATAGACCAGTGAGTTTGACCTCTGTAGTGGGAAAACTATTAGAAGGCATAATAAGGGACTATATTCAGGATTACAACACAAAAAATAAGATCATTAGCACTAATCAACATGGTTTTATGAAGAATAGATCATGCCAAACTAATCTTTTCAGCTTCTATGAGGAGGTAAGCAGCAACCTTGACAATGGCAAGGCAGTAGATGTAGTATATCTAGACTTTGCAAAGGCATTTGATACAGTACCACACAGAAGGCTGGTGTATAAAATAAGGAAATTGGGGCTAGGAGATAACCTTTGCAATTGGATACAAAACTGGCTGAAGGATAGGGAACAGTGTGTGGTTGTAAATGGAAAATTCTCCAGTACAGTTAAAGTGGAGAGTGGAGTACCACAGGGTTCAGTATTGGGTCCGCTGCTTTTTAACATGTTTATAAATGACCTGGAAATAGATATAGAAAGCAAAATATCAATATTTGCAGATGATACTAAATTATGCAAAGTCATTAATTCAGAACAGGATATTTTCTCTCTACAGAGGGACTTACATACAATGTCAGCTTGGGCAAACATGTGGAATATGAAGTTTAATGTGGGGAAGTGTAAAGTCATGCATTTGGGAGGAAACAATCCCAAGGCTACTTATAAACTTAATGGAATAATTTTAGGTGACTCGTTGCTAGAAAAAGACCTGGGTATCCTTGTCAACTACAAACTTGGAAACAGTGACCAGTGTCATACAGCAGTAGCAAAGGCAAACAAAGTCCTGTCTTGCATAAAAAGAGGTATTGAAGCAAGAGTGGATAACATTATTTTGCCATTATACAAATCATTGGTAAGACCTCACCTTGAGTATGCAGTGCAATTTTGGGCACCGGTTCTGAAAAAGGATATACTAGAACTAGAGAGGGTACAGCGGAGAGCAACAAAATTAATTAAGGGGATGGAGGACTTGACATATGAGGAACGACTAAACAAACTTGGTTTATTTACTCTAGAGAAAAGACGACTAAGAGGAGACCTTATCACATTGTACAAGTATATGAGAGGTCAATACAAGGATCTCTGCGGTGAGCTATTTATTCCAAGGCCTGATCAGGTGACCAGGGGACACCCCTTGAGATTAGAGGAAAGGAGGTTTAAACTTCAGCAGAGGAAGGTTTTTTTTACGGTAAGGTCTGTCAAATTGTGGAATTCATTGCCCAGGGAGGTAGTTATGGCAGATACAATGGATACATTTAAGAGAAGATTAGATACATTTCTTTCAAAAGGGAACATACAGAGTTATACTGTTTATCAGTAGGCTGATTAGGAAGGTCTGATAAAGACTAATTTAATTGGTAGCAGGAAAGCTATAAAATTCTCAGTTACTGAGGTATGAGGCAAAGGTTGAACTTGATGGACTTGTGTCTTTTTTCAACCTAATTTACTATGTTTACTATGTTTACTAGTGAAAATGGATCCAGTACACTGTTATGAGATTTAAAAAAAAAATGGTTGGCTACCCATATCCAAAATGAGATGTTTCCATTACCCAAATTGTAATACATATCAAAGCATGCTTACCGGACCAGAATTTACACATCTGTTAACAGAGGAGAAGTTCAAAATAAGCTACCTGCTAACCTGCTCTAGCCAGTTATCATATGTCCATGTAAAAAAACTGTATGTAGAACTGATCTCATGTACCTTTAAGGAGAGGATGGCTAACCACAGGGCATCCATTTGCAAAGCCTTGGCTTAAAAAAAGACAGACAAACCGGTAGCCAAACATTGGCTGGACAACAAACACTCATTATCCATGCTACACTGTATGATCATTGACCATGTTCCAAGTCATAACCGTGATGGAGACAGAGTGCAAAAACTGCACCAAAAAGAAGCTTACTGGATATATAAGCTGAAAACTACATCTCCTGTCGGAATGAGAAACTTACCTTTTCATGTTTCTACTGAATGAAGTTACTTGGAGTATCCGGAAATGAGGTAATCTCTCAGGTGGGAAGCCTATACATGTGGATTACAATTTTCATATAAGTTGCAAGCTACAGTCATGGTGATCCATGATCTGCGGGGCATTAAGATGGGGATGCAGAAGAGTCTGGTCCATCTTCTCTACAGGCTAAATCCCATGCAAATTGAGTTGGTTGATGGACATAAGCCCCATATACTGCTGACATATTAACAAACTCTTTACCACATCTTGGAAACTACCCACTACCTTTACAACACACACATCGAAAAGACAAGTAACTATGGCCAATATGTATACTGAGATATCTAAAATGTAAACTCACAGGAGATGTGGTGCATACATATGGAGTAGGACTACAAGAACTATACATCAATTTATGATAACATAATTCAACAGAATATGCTATGATATAAACACGATTTTTCCATTAACAGTCCACTGAGAAGTATTCAGTATTTAAAGGGATAGTAATGTTTCAAAATAAAAGCAGCTTCAATTAATCTTCATAGTATTTGGGCGATGGAGAGTGTTATTTCAATTCTGTCAGAGTTGTAGTTCAAGAGAAATTAAATGATAAAGTATCCCCCTCCTGCCACTGTTACTGATGTAACACTGCTCACCTCAGAACAGAAAGGTGGTGTCCAGATGTCTTGCAGAGAGGGACAATCTTCAATTAGCATAAGGGAAAAACCTGAAAAACCTGTCAGGGGGGCAGGGTTTTTATTGTTCTCACAATAAGAAGATTGTCCCATGCTGTGAGCTGTCTGGTTTTAACACCAGATTCCACATCTGAGGGGAGTTGGCTTACACTAGTTAAAAGGGGTACAGGGGGATACTTTATCATTCAATTACTCTTGAACTACAACTCTGACGGTATTGAAATAACACTCACCATGGCCCAAATACTATGAAGATTAATTGAAACTTCTTTTATTTTGAAGCTTTACTATCCCTTTAATAACTCACCTACAGTGAATCACAATATATTGGGATATACAATTTATCTACTTAATGATTCAAAATATCTAAGTTGAAGATGTTAGAAAATTATTTCACATATATTATGTTTAGTTTTAAGGTTCATTCAATAGATACTGTGGGATGGATGTGCGCGGTGCAATGTGCCGCAGTGACACATGGTGATATATTACCCTGTGCCACTGGAAGCATATTCACTGTTGTCCCCATCCACACACAACCTCATTTATCTCTTACTGCATTTACTTGAATGTTATATTCCATGCCACACTATTTTCCAGGTTTTGTTTGCTGTGCAATGCACCGGTATGCCGTAAGGTCATGTATGACCTTGAGCTTCTTATGCATGATTTTAATGTTATTTCCGTATCAATATATCATAGACAGTGCATGTTTCAATTCAATTGATTGTTTAAAATCAGAAATGTATTATTTCTAACGCAATTCTTCTACACATTACCACTGTTTTCTTACTCTATAATCCACATCAAATCCTAATGTGGCAATGTATTATTAGCACATAGTGCATCTTTCATCTATGATTAATTAGCTATGTAGTTGGTATTGTCTTGTACATTTTTATTTATATAGCGCCAACCAGTGTATTTGGCACTTTACAGATTACATTTAATATAGAAGGGGCACAATAAGTGCGGTGATTAAGTGCTTATATAGGCAGTCATAAGGGGAACAACAGGTGATTATACATTAGGATAAGAGGTCCCTGTCCCGTAGAGCTTACAATCTAAGTATAGGATGGGTGACATACAGATACAAGGTGGTAGAGAAGGAAGTGCAGTGTTTGGCTTATGATGATAATGTTTGATAATGATAATGTTTCCATATCACGCTGTTGCTAGAGATAAAAGGTGCTCTTTTAGCTATGATTTAAAATTGTTGAGGGTTGAGGCTTGGCAAATACTGGATGGTAGGGCGTTCCAGAGGTAGGGGCAGCAAGTGAGAAAGCTTTCAATCATGAAACAGCGATAGTGGTTAAAGGGGCTGAGGGTCGCCCACCATGTGTGCTGCGTAGTGGACGTGCAGGAATATGGCAGGATATCAAAGATGAAATATAAGGCGAGGACAAGTGATGGAGAGCCTTAAGGTAATGAGGAGGATTTTGAATGTGATACACTGCTTTATGGGAAGCCATGACAGTGATTTTAGAAGTGATGGGGTGAGTACTGTTCTGGAGGAGAGGAAGAGTATTCTGGTGGCTGAATTAAGAACTGATTGAAGAGGAGCGAAATGGTTAGTAGGAAGACCAATAAGTAAAGAGTTGCAGTACTCCAGGCGAGAAAGGATAAGAGCATGCATGAGGGTTTCTGTTGAGTGAGAGAAGAATGGACGGATTTTTGCTATATTCCAAAGAAAGAAGTGACAGGTTTTGGTAACGTTGTTAATGTGGATGGAGAAGGAAAGAGAAGAGTCCAAAGTTACCCTAAGGCAGCGGGCCTTGTCTACAGGATAAATTGTGGAGCCTTCGACAGTTATAGAAAATGGAGGTGTTGTGAAGGATTTAGGAGGGAAGATAAGGAGCTTAGTCTTGGACATGTTAGGTTTTAAGTGACGATGAGCCATCCAGGAAGAAATAGCAGTAAGGCAATCTGAGACACGCTGCTGTATTTCAGGTGATATTGCGGGTGCAGAGAGATATATTTGCGTATCGTCTGCATAGAGATGGTAGTTAAAGCCAAAGGATATTATCAGTTGCCCCAGGGAGAGTGTATACAGAGAAAAGAGAAGAGGTCCCAAAACAGAGCCTTGGGGTACACCTACTGAGAGGGGGATCAGAGGTGAGGAGGTGTTAGCGTATGTCACAGAGAAAGACCATTGAGTGAGATAGGATAGAAGCCAGGAATGTGACAGGCTGCAGATGCCAGGTGATTGGAGAACCTGGGATAGAAGGGTATGGTCGACTGTGTCAAATGCTGCCGATAGGTCTAGGAGGATAAGAAGAGAGAAATGGCCTTTGGTTTTTGCAGTGTGGAGATAGTTTGTTATCGTTTGTTACTTTGAGAAGGGCAGTTTCTGTAGAGAAAGTGGACTGAAAGCCAGACTGCACTGGGTCCAGAGTGTTATGGGAGTTGAGGAAGGTAAGTAGATGAGAGTAGGCTAGGCACTCAATGAGCTTAGAGGCACAGGGCAAGAGGAATATAGGGTGGTAGTTGGATGGGGAGGTGGGGTCTAATTAACTATTCTTGAGGATTGGAGATACTATTGAATGCTTGAATGAGGAGGGGAAGATGCCAGAGGATGGGGAGGAGTTGAATATCTGAGTTAGCATGGGAACTGATGTGTGTTGCAGAGGAATTAGGAGGTGGGATGGTATAGGATCAAGGGAGCAGGTGGTGAGTGGTGATGTGACAGCAGAAGGGAGACCTCTGCTTCTGTGACTGAAGTAAAGAAATCAAATAAGTAGGATGGAGGATCAGGAAGATACAGTTGTGAAGGTTGGGAGGGTGGGATTGTTTGATGTATTGTGTTAATCTTTTGTGTGAAAGATTCTGCAAAGACTAGAGGGGTTAGGGAGGGGATGGGAATTGAAGATAAAGAAGAGGCACCGTGGGCTCGATTTGTGAGTATTGATTAGTGAGGAGTAGTAGTGTTGTTTGGCAGAGGATAAAGCAGTGTTGAAGCAGGACAGGAGGAATTTGGATAAAGTCTGTGTGAGAGCGGGACTTCCTCCACAGGCGTTCAGAGGTGTGGGTACAGGACCGGAGAAAGCGTGTTTGTGAGTTAAGCCAAGGGCATGGGTTTGAGGGGCTTTTGTGATGGGCCTGGACAGGGGCATACAGATTAAGTGATGAGGAGAGGAGGTTGTTGTAGTATCCTATAAGTCTGTCCGATTTAGAATGAGTGTTGAATGTGGAGAGGTTTGAGTGCAATGTAGAAGACAAGGCAGAAATGTCTAGTGAGTGAAAATTGCGGGTGTAGTGTGGGGTTGTAGTTGGTGGGGGAATGAGGGAAAGGGTTGTAGAGAAGGTTATGAGATGGTGGTCAGAGAGTGGGAAAGGAGATATGGAGAAATCTAGTAGCAGTTCGTTGAGAAAACCAAGTTGAGGGGATGACCATCTTTGTGTGTGCTAGAGTCAGTCCATTGTTGAAGGGTGAAAGATGAGGTTAGTTGAAGGAGGCGTGAGGCCCTAGAGAGGGAAGGATCATCAATTTGACAGTTGAAATCCCCAATTATGAGAGCAGGAGCGTCAGAGGATAGAAAGAATGCAAGCCAGCACTCAAAGTATGAAAGGAAGGCAGAGGGTGTGGTTGTGGGAGGGCTGTATACTATTGCAACACACATTGCTACAGGGTGGAATAATTGGATAGCATGTACCTCAAAGGAGTTAGTGGAAAAAGATGGGGGAACAGGTATCAGCTGAAAGCTACATGAGAAGGTAAGCAGTACACTTGTGCCACCACCTCTGCCCACTGTGCTTGCTGTGTGTGAGAAGTACAGGCCTCCATGCGAGACTGCAGCCTCCACGGCTGAATCATGTTGGGAGAACCAGGTCATGTTGGGAGAACCAGGAGGGAGAATCTGGAGTGCTTGTGAGCAGAAAAGGACATGTATGAGAGTAGATTTGCTAGTGAGGGAACGGACATTCAGTAGGCCAAAGGAGAAGAGATGGGCAGAAAGTGGGAGGGTTGGGATGAGGATGAGGTTAGAAAAATTAGAGCCTCTGTGGGATGGGGAGGAGAGTGGGACTGGGCGGTGGCATATGGGGATATGATTGGGGCCTGGGTTTGGGGAGATGTCACCAGCCACAAGGAGGAGAATAAGACATACAGCCAGGTGGGAATGTGGGAATGTGATTCGTGCCTGCTGTGGGTTGGAGTGGAAGGATGGGCCGGTCTGAGCAATAGATACAGGGTGTGGTTGCAAAATGGATTTGATGAGAGTAAGGAGGGGGAAATATGAATATGGGGAGAAGTAGGCATATAAATAGAGTGCTGGATTTTGCAGTATAGGAGCAGAGTTGAATATAGCAGTAAAAAGGCAGGTTGCATTGAGTGGTGGATTAACAGATAAGGGAGAAAGCAAAACAAAACAAGAGTCTTTAGAAGTGTATGTTGCTGCAGGGAGGGATGTCCATCTTCAGTCCCACTTCTCACCTCTGCTCCAACATTCCTGTAACTCCATTAAGTCCTAAACAGAAGCACTTGAGATGTTTGTTCATCCTAGCACATAATATCCTAGACAGTCTAAGTGCTAAAAGTGATTTATTTTGTATTAAACTCCAGAGGTTGATGGTGAGATTGGAAGCTGGCTCTTTAGAAGGACTGCACTGTTTTCAAATGTGAGGTGTTCTTCTCCAGTGGATCCTGGTTGTTCTTTTAGCCAACTCCTTCTCCAAGTCCTGCTTTAAGTCCTGGTTAAGTCCACCTCCCTTGGAATGTCTCACTTAGAATGGGGAGCCCTTAAAGGGATGGCACCCTTACACTGGAACCTTTAAATAGCAAATCTTATTCACATAGGCCAGTTTGAAATTAACTACTCAGCAAATCAGAGCATGACCATTTGTTTGCTCAGGGTTGCTTAACGAGCTAATTCACACCTACGTGCAATAAGAAATTACCATTGGAGACATAAGTCTAGGGGCAGAATGCAGAGGGAAAAAGTGAACAGAAGAGTAAGACATACCAGGACCCTGAATGGTTAATACACAGATGGGATATAACACAAGGTTGGAAGCTGGATGAATGGTAGACACATACCTGAAAAACAAAGATATGGAGAGTATGAGAATATAGCTGAAGTCCTGGTTAACTCCACCTTCCTTGGAATGTCTCGCTTAGAATGGGAAGCCCTTCATTACATGCACCCTTAAAGGGATAGTTTAATCTAATCATATTGACAGGATGTACTACAGCCTATCATCTCCAACTTTGATACATCATTCAAACCAAGGATTTAGTGATACACCAATTCTTAGACATTTGTCTACATTATAGTTACATTTCAATTGGTGTGCAATGAAATGGTGTGATATGATACCCTGGGAATCGGTACTGTGCTGGCTGTTCAGTACAGCATGTGTAATTGTATATATTATTAATATTCGGTCTATTCAGATTGGATCTCACTTTGGGTGATTTGTTTCACCATCACACCGTCCGTTATTATTTATGTCATTTATGTTTATTTTATTAAGGTAAGTACCTTGCTCCCCTTCCCCTCACCGTTATGTCAGTTGGTGCTAAATTCAACTACTGTATAGGGTATTTAACAGTGCACTTACATCATTGTTTGTAATCTTGAAAAAGACCCAAATTAGGGTTGAAACATTGATTTAATAAATCAGAACCTTATTGCAACTTCAAGAAGTCCTGTGAGTGAGTTTCTTTCCCTCATCTATGTATCTATATCTATCTATATATACAATTATATGTATATGTGTGTGTATATATGTATATAGATAGATATAGATAATTGGAAATGGCTGCATAGCTGCACTCACTGTTTATATCAAAGTTTGACCTGGGTGCACGTCCAAGGTTAAATTGATATATACAGTTCTTGGAAGGACGGCACTCACAGGAGTTTGAAGAAAGAATTGTGCTGTTTATTGAATCGATGTTTCGGTCGTGCAAACAGGCCTTTATCAAGATTACACACCAGACAGAGAACCAACATTATATACCCTATGAGTATTCAAATGAGAGAAAAGGCACCAAACTTTGGTGTCCTGAGCCTAATTACCATAACAAGTGTGTTAATTAACATAATGAGATACATGCTGTGATACAGACAAGTGAATACATAGTTGAACCCACATACATAACAAAAAGTCAGTAATACAATGATGAGATGAAGATAAGCAACAAGTGACTTCTAAAATGTTAGGAAAAAGAGTCCTACATAATATCATAGTGATATTGTATTACAAAAACAAAGTATCAATATAATGACAGCCAAAAGTGTATGTATATTGCTGTACAAGGCAAAGAATTACAGCCTGACAGTATGTAACACCAGGAGTACGTATGAACATGAAAATATACCTCTTTCTCTATCATGTGGTTACTAATGTCGACATATATAAAACATAAATACAAGTGTAAATATAAAGAATAGAGAGGTCAATTTCTACGTGTTCTCTGGTAAAAAACATGATACTGGATGAGTATACACATCCAGGTTAATAGGTAACCAAATGGTGGATATACATTACTAATATTACTTGTGAAGAAATGAAAAGATAGAAAGTAATAAAAACCAAAAATATAGAGATATAGAAAGAAATATAAAGAAATGCAGCTCCTCGTGACATGATGGTACTCCCTCACATCACACAGCAAAACAAATGTAGGGAGACAAGGTTCCCATGAATAAAATGGTTTGGCAAAGGATAAGCCTTGGGGGAGTATACAAGAATCTGTAGGGTGAGCGCTAAATGAACATGATCGTGCATGATGTTATTAGCATGCTCTTTGAGTTACAGGTTATCAAATAAACTTTTCACTCAGTACATAGTGTGAATGAATCAATCAAGCATTTCAAAAGAATAAAGCAAAACTAACTCAAATCTTACTTGTGACAACCTCGGGTATAATAGCATCCCGTCTATATATTAGTATGCTCAGAGAGCATATATGGTGTGTGTCATTAAGATGGTGTATATATTGTACAAACATACTGTATTGGACAGTATCAGTGTATGGTATTAAAAATTTACTGCAAGAAACATATCGACTCTATGAAATCATGAAATAGCACGATAAATTGCACGTGGGAAGCACGGTGATCAAATATTCAATATATAATTTTTTTTTTCATGTGACTGGACGCCCCTAGATTATGATAAGATCTGTTTGGGGTGAGTTTCATAAATAATGAAATATATTAACATCTTAACGACGCAGGACGTACATGTACGTCATGGGTGGATGTCCCTAAAGGACCCATGACATACATTTATGTCATCGATTTCTGGGCTCCCCGCACAGCTGCAAAAAAAAAAATGGTCCATGGTCCTTAACTCCGGCTGCGTGCGTGCGCGCTGGTCCTTAAGAGGTTAATATGCATATGAGACAAAGAGCTCTTATTAAACTAAGGACATATAGCCATGTGTAACTGGGAATTTAGACATTGCTTCGTAGTGCTAAAGTGAATCATTAACAGTGTTTCCATCTTAAAGCGAAACTATCACCATCATAATATTGCCCCCAAATCCATTACTAATGTAGAGATAGGTAAAACCATACTTTTATTATGCTGAAAAAGTCTGCGTAAAACAACTTCTTCTGCAGGAATCCAGTGGACAACAGCACAGACATGTTAGAGGAAAGTTACCTCTGAGTCTGTGCCATGCACTGCCCAGATTGGTGGTGATGTTAGTTGGTTACCTTAAGGTAACTGAAGTTGCTGAGGGCAGAGGTGCACAGAACTTCTCTTGTAAACTCTGTGGCCTGGATGCCTACAGAAGAAGTAGATTTTCTTCACAGGGATACTAATGTCCCATAATTTTTTTTTCTGGTTTTGTAGATTAAAAAAATAAATTATGTAGCACAAATCCCATCTCTCAATCCTTTACAGTGTGACAGATATTCGCTTCTAAAGTTTCTCCCTCCCTCCCCTTCTCCTGACGTCAGCAGTCCTAGGACCAACCGGCAGCTCTGCAGCAGAGCCAAAATAGTGATACTGGAAAATAATAACTTAATTGGAATTTTCTATAAAGAGTTCCTGGTTTGCAAGCACACTTTGTAGACCATCCAATGAAGTAATTCTTATCCAGTATTGCTATTGCGGCTCTGCTGAAGAGCCGCCTCGTGTCGGCCAACATGGATCTCCTTTTGTCAGCTTTACAGCTGACATCAGGAGAGGCAGAACTTTAGATGTGAATATCTCTCAAACCATAAAGGATTGAGGTGCCCGCTCTCCCATCTGCTCTTTGCCTTATGCATAGAACCCTTGGCCTGTGCAATTCACCTCAATCCTGATATTAAGTGTATATCACTTGGAGACGAGGTTTACAAATTGAGTTTGTTTGCTGACGACGTACTGTTAACTCTCACGTCTCTCTTGAACTCCCTCATGAATTTAGACTCACTATTAGCTACTTACTCCTCACTATCTGTCTTTCACAAGTGTGAGGCTTTTTACATCTCTCTGCAGGCCGCGATGGAAAACATTTGGCCCTTAAAGGGATAGTAATGTTTCATAATAAAAGCAGTTCTAATTAATCATCATATTATTTGGACTTTGGAGAGTGTTATTTCAATTCTGTCAGAGTTGTAGTTCAAGGGTAATTCAATGACAAAGTATCCGTCTCCCTCCCCTTTTACAGATGTAACACTGTTCAGCCAGATCAGAAGGGAGGTGCCCAGGTAGATTGCAGAAAGGGACAATCTTCAATTAAGATAAAGGAAAAACCTGAAAAAATTGTCAAGGGGGCAGGGCTTACATTGTTTTCATAGGGAAAAGACTGTCCCCTTCTGTTATCTGTCTGGTCTTACAACCAGATTCCACATCTTAGGAGAGATGGCTTACACTAGGTAAAAGGGGCAGGAGGAGAAACTTTGCTTGTGAATATCTGTCAAACCATAAAGGTTTGAGAAATAAGACATATCGTTTTTCATGTTTTTTAATGCCTTCAAAATAAAATAAAGATAAAATGAAGTGTTACTATCCCTTTAACTTCGACTTTAAATGGGATCCTATGTCGATTAATGTCCTGGGAATCAAGGTAACTAAATACTTGTCTGGTCTATATGGAGCCAATTACTCACCTTTGTTTAAAGCTATATGCGCTGATCTACATCGATGGGATTCTTATCATATTTCTTGGTTGGGGCGGATTAGTGCTGCAAAAAGGAATCTTTTGCCTAAGCTCTTGTATTTATTCACTTCTCTATCCATCTCGATCTTCCAAGCTGATATCCTTTCCTTACAAAAATGTATTCTAAAATTTGTGTGGGCCTCTAAACGTCCCTGAATTTGTGCATCTCTTCTCTATCAACAACGACTTGCTGGGGGATTGGTGGTTCCAAACTTATGTAACTATTACAAGGCAGCACAATTTGCGAAAGTGTTACAAATGCACAATATGGTTGACCCACCTCGTTGGGTGGATCTGGAACGCTGCTTCCGTCTGGCACTACCTACCTACTCAGAGCTGAGCCCTAGTGCATCCTTCTGCATCCCAACCCTATCATACACCCAGCTGCTCTGGCGTAAACATGGTATTAAAGATGCTCTGACTGTTCCTAAATCTCTGATGTACTCGCTTTTTTGTCATCCTGATTTTCCCCCCTGGTTTCTCACTTAGCACTTTTGGTTGGTGGATTGGTAAAGGGATCCTTCGGATACAAGACATGCTGCAGTTATCAATCATGATGAATTGGGATTAATTTCAAAATCGATATGAAGCACCCCCCTGGGAGTACCAATCTTATCTGGTCGTTCCCCTCCCCCCTGTTGCACCTCGTTCGAGGTCATGTGCTATTTCTTGCCCCGGTAAGGGAGTTTCTACAAAATCTATTCCCACCTTCTGTCGGTTACATTCCCTCAAGCTCCAGCCTATCGAACGCAATGGGAGGCTGATTTGGGCGAAACTCTAGATCTTGAGAACTGGAAGGCGATTACCGACATCACTGCCAGTCTGACCTCCTGTACACTGATAAAAGAGAATAGCTATAAAGTACTCTTTCGCTGGTACCTCTGCCCAACTAGACTGTCGCGCATTTTCCCTTCCTCTTCTCCCCAGTGCTTCAGTGGGTGTGAATCTCGGGGCACATTTAAGCATATGTGGTGGGACTGCCCCTCCGTGCAACCGCTTTGGGACTACGCTTTCAGCTGCTTGAGCGCTGAACTTGGTGTCACCCTTGAACCTGACCCCTGGACGGGCCTTTTGAATTGGCTGTATAAAGCTCAGGACATCAGTTAATGTAAAATCTCAGGTATAATACGCACCTGTGTATAATACGCAGGTGTATATTATACCCAAGATTTAGGGAAAAAGAAGAGTGCCTATGTATAATACGCACCCTTGTTTTCCCCATTGCTTAAAATAAAAAAATTAATGCTGGTGATCCCTTCCCTCCCTCCCCTAGCGCTATCCGCTTTCATAATAAAGCTATAAAGCTTACTGAGGTCTGTAGGCAAACTTCATGTGCATTTGCGTAAATCTTTGCGGGCGGTATGCTTGCCTTTGCTGGCCGCCCGCCTGCTTCCTTCCATGGCTTTCAGGACCTTCTGCCTCCAGCCAATAGTAATGTCCTGTGTACCACTGGCTGGAGGCGGAAGGTCCTGAAAGCCATGGAAGGAAGCTGGCGGGCGGCCGGCAAAGGCAAGCATGCCGCCCGCAGACATTTACCCAGATGCATATGAAGTTTGCCTACAGACCTCAGTAAGCTTTATAGCTTTATTATGAAAGCGGATAGTGCCGGGGGAGGGAAGGGATCGCCAGCATTAAAAACATTCTTTAAAAAAAATCTCTTGTGTATAATATGCACCCTCCACTTCATATAAGGTGAAGAGGGGTTAAATTGTACGTATTATACCCGAGATTTTACAGTAAGTCCAACAAGCTTATTTACAGGGTTTGTGCCGAGATTTGGTGCCATGTGGCCTATCACTGGAAGTTGATACCTCCGGGAGTAAACCAGCTGGAAAGTAGAATTTGGCAACTTTTAAAGATGGAGAAGTTGACGGCATATGCTCGCAACTCCTCATCTTCTTATCTTGGTATTTGGGCCTCCTGGGTGGACAATGTCTTGCCCCCTGATTTTTGTCGAGACCTCTTGCTTCTCTGAATGACCTTTAGGTCGGTTCGGTGGGTGTGGTCGGTTCGGTGGGTGAGCCATAATCTGGGTCTCGTTCCATTTCCCCTCTCTGCACCTTCCCCCCCCCCTTATTTCTCTTCCTGCTCCCTTGTCGCTTTCCTTATTTAAGGGCAATCTTTTTGTACCAGGAGCTAGCTTGAGCACACTCTGGTCATTGTGCTTTTTCCATGATAAAATGCGTGGAAACTCGAGGGAGGATTGTTAATGGTAAATTTATAGATCACACTGTTGATTTTGCTACACTGACCCTTGGAGCAGCTATAGTCTCAATTCTTTTTATTGTTACTGTATTGCTTTGTCATTGCTCTTCTTTGAAAACCACAATAAAAAAAAACAAAAAACAGGTTAAATTACCCGTGAGCCATTCTATGCATTTTTAGTGCTAGAGTGGTCCTGAACGCAGTGATGCGACAACACCATGATATTTAAGGAAATTAACTCTTTGAGTGCCAGAGAAGTATCAAATACATTGCACTGGCTACCACTCTGACACCCAAAGGGTTAAATAACCACTGTCACTTTTCATAGATAGAACATAAATGTGTATGACTGGTGTTGTTACATTTGTCTTCGTACAGTGTATATTTTTGCTTTTTGAAGGAAAAGGTGAAGCCTAAAAAGGAATGGGTTGGACCAAAAGAGGAAAGGATGGGGTTTACAGAGGAAGGGGTGGATCCTAAACAAGAAGAGGTGGGGCTTGGACAGGAAGGTGTGGGGCAAATGAAGATTAGGGGGGTGCGTGAGTTTAGTCAGCCCTAGGGCAGCACAAAACCTAAATACACCACTGTTCGTAGGGAGCATTTCCATAATCAGAAGATGTAGCTAAACACTATCTTGTGATTGAAATCCCCAGCAACATTGAAATATGTGTGAGAAAAACTGATTTTTTTTCTCACTCCAGGTTTTGCGAGGGATTGGTGGTAAAATGACAGCATGAAAAATGTGAAAATGCACCTTAAATGGAAAACATAGTAACATAGTAACATAGTAGATAGGGCTGAAAAAAGACATGCGTCCATCAAGTCCAGCCCATGCCAATAACACCCCTGTTGATCGAGAGGAAGACAACAAAAAACCTTGGTTGTCTACATTTCAAAAATGTAAATTTTTGTGGGCAAATTTTAAAGTGGAGCAGTGATACACAGCTCCAAATGAGACATTGCACCCTTTCAGAAAGCTCTGGAAATGTGAAAATGGAAACACGCATGTTCCAATTTGGTCCCCATAGCTCCCCCAAACCTTGGCAAATTATGTATATGGGGTATTGCCATACTCAGAAGAAGTAGTTGAACAATAACGAAAGCATTGTTTTACATCTGCACCTATTATTTGCTTTTGAGGACCCTTGGTGTTAAAATGACTGCTTGAAAATTTGAAAATGCACCTAAAATGAAAGCCAGAGTTGTCTATAAATATAGAGGGCTATTCCCTGTTTAGGAGAGACACAATTAATAGAAAAATGAGAGGTGTATGCTTATATTTTAAATCAGAGCTAAATCCAGTTTTAAGGGGTGATATTTATGAGGAAACTGGCCATGATATTGAGTTCTTGTGAGTAGAAATTGAGGCTAACTGTAGCATACAAGCTGAAAAAAAAAGGTGTTGGTGGATATATATTACAAAACACCAAATATTGACGAGAATGTTGAGGCCCAACTGTTATCGCAAATTGGGCATACTATAATTATGGGAAAATTTAACTATCCTGGTAGAAGTGCCGGCAAGAAATAGCAATGTATTGAACCTAGACATAACAAATAACAATATTAAGGTAGGTGAACATTTGAGAAACAGTGATCACTACATGGTTACATTTGAGATCAGTTTGGCAAAACAAAACTGTACAGGTTCAACCAAAACCCTTAATTTTAAAAAAGCTAACTTCAAAATGTTAACAGCATCAGTGCAACACATAGACTCTGATACATTATTTAAAAGCTAATATACTGAGGAAAAATGATCAGAGTTCACATCTGAGTTGCAGAAATGTATTCAAAAGTATGTACCAGTGGGGAACAAATTCAAAAGAAGCAGACCACAGCCAATGTGGTTAAATGCAAATGTAAAGAAAGAAATTGCAAGGAAAAAAACACATTTAAACTATTTAAGTCTGAAGGAAGATAAAGTTATTCATTGAAATACAGGTAGTGCAACAAAGATTGCAATAAAGGTAATTAGGTCAGCAAAAATAAATAATAAAACTGAAACTTCAAGGGAGAGCAAGATTAATCCCAAAACATTTTTTGAATACATAAATGGCAAAAACTTAAGAGGGAGTGCATTGGACCTTTCAAAAATCACTCTTTCTTTTTTTTTTTTTATTCTTTATTTATATAGCGCCAACTAATTCTGCAGCGCTGTACAATTGGGGAATAGACATACAGAGGTATTAAATAGTACAATCAGGTGTGTAGAACAGGAGGATCAGAGGGCCCTGCTCGTGAGAGCTTACAGTCTAGAGGAAGGTATTGGTATATATCCGGGAACAAGAAATGGTAGAAGAGCCTCGACAAGTAACAAACAAACCATATCATTATCAGATATTGGGTTAACACAAGAAGCGATCATAGAACACTGAACAAAATTAAGACTGACAAATCACCTGATGGTATACATCCAAGGGTTCTTCAGAAACTCAGTGAAGTGTTAGCAAGACCCCTATATTTACTCTTTAACCACGAGCGGATGTCCCAGGTGGACAGGGTACAAACATGTACGTCCCAGAAGTCTTTTAAAAGAATGGCAAAAAATGTGCCGTTAAGTGCCGGCCGCGTGTGTGCGCGGCCGGTCACTAAGGGGTTAAAGATTTTCTCACCACAGGCTCAGTGCCACAAGCCTGGCAAAGAGCCAGCATAGTGCCTCTATTTAAGAAGGGAACTAAAACAGAAACTGGGAATTTTAGCTGTGGTGAGCTATTTATTCCAAGGTCTGATCAGGTGACCAGGGGACACCCCTTGAGATTAGAGGAAAGGAGGTTTAGACTTCAGCAGAGGAAGGGTTTTTTTTACAGTAAGGTCTGTTACATTGTAGAATTCCTTGCCCAAGGAGGTGGTTATGTCAGATACAATGAATACATTTTAAGAAAAGATTAAATACATTTCTTTAAAGAGGGAACATACAGGGTTATACTGTGTAATTGTAGGCAAAACAGAAAGTTCAGATAAAGAATAACTTATTTGGCAGCAGACAAGGTTATATAATTAGGTTGAACTTGATAAACTTCTGTCTTTTTTCAAGCTAATTTATTATGTTACTATGTCTTCTTTTCAAAAATATACACTTTTAGGGGGAAATTTTAGAGTGGGGCACTGGTACACATCCCCAAATGACAGACCTGGAATGGCTGCACCGTTATGATATAGAGATTCAATGGCAGAAAAATGAATAAAAACAAAATCTTTTATTGAAGAAATTCAAAAATATAAAAACAATACTTCGGGCAGTACTTCAGACACTGGAGGTCAAATCTCATGTCATATGAAGTGCAAGGAATACATAATCAATGTATTCCTTGCACTGCATATGACATGAGATTTGACCTCCAGTGTCTGAAGTACTGCCCGAAGTATTGTTTTTATATTTTTGAATTTCTTCAATAAAAAATGTTGTTTTTATTCATTTTTCTGCCATTGAATCTCTATATCATAACGGTGCAGCCATTCCAGGTCTGTTACTTACGTCGTGGGTGTTGGAAGAAAGCCCAGGCTTGCACGTTTTGAGAGAGTAAAGAGTGCTTAATTTATAAACTGATATGTATCCTGGAATATGAACTCCGGAGGACTGTCCTTGAAGCACCGTTTGTTCTGTTTCTACACATCCCCAAATGAGGCATAGCTCAAGTTATGCAAGCTGTGTAAATTCCATGTATGCAAATTGGAAACAGGCATGTTCCAGTTTGGGCCCCATAGCTCCCCCAAACCCTGACAAACCTATGTATATTGAGTATTGCCTTCCTCAGAAGAAGTAGCTGAACACTAATCAATGCATTGTTTTATATATGCAACTATTCTGTGCTTGAAAATCACAGCAATATTGAAATATAAGTGTGAAAAACGTTGACTTTTTTTCTTACTGCAGCGTTTGAAAGGGATTGGTGGTAAAATTACTGTGTGAAAAATGTGAAAATGAACCTACAATGAAAGCCTGGGTTGTCTACCTTTCAAAAATATACACTTTTGAACACTGGTACATAGCCCCAAATGAGACATGGCACTAGTTAAGCAAGCTGTGAAATGTCCATGTTCCAGTTTGGGCCCTGTAGTTCCTCAAACCCTGATAAACCTATGGATATGGGGTATTGAAGTACTCATAAGAAATATCTGCTGCTATGTACGTGTGAAAACTGCAAAAAAAATATTACCACAATTTTGGAAAAAATTCTGGAAAAATCGCTGCATTAAAAACTCGAAAATCTACTGATGAATTACCCTATGTTTACTTTTCAGAAACATAAATGTTTGTTAGGCATTTTTGGCTTCTGACACCGTCAACTAAGCTATGTTCCTCACATGCCAAATATTGAAAATGTACAGCTTGGAAATAATGGTGTTCCTCTTGTAATATTTACACTGTAAAAGGCATTGAAATACTAGGCATATGGGGTACTTCCATATTCAGGAGAAGAAAATTAATACATTTGGATGTATTTTTTTCAAATGGAGGTTTTGTTTTTTTTTGTTTTTTTATTTTAATCAAATTAAAATATGGGGTATCCATATAAATGTGGTATCAAAGAAAGTCCTACTTGTGCTTAACAAAAAAGGTATATAATTCACATGGATGTACCAAAGGTAAATCTGATTGAACAATGACATACTGAAAAGTTAAAAATTTTGGTCTGGGCCTTATGTGCAAACCTCCCCTGATTCACCTGGTCCCTATGGGGTTAAAACCCACAGAACAAATAGCAAAGATACAATGATACTGCATCCATGCAATGATATGGTTTGGGCATCAGTCACTTTTGCCTTATTTAGCTTACACTGTGCAAATAAAACTAGCTCTGATATACATACAGTACAATAAATTGAATTGCAAGTTTATTCTAGCTTAAACTGGATATGGGTATCCAATAAATTCAACCTTCCTTGTCTTTAGACACTATAAATTGTGCATCATAAACACAATTGTATCTGCAAAGGTTGCTTGTGCTTGAACAGTACAGGTATGTAGAAACTGAATTAATTCTTATTGTCTATTGTTTTTTAACTATTTTTATTATTTCTATCCTGTTTTTATTTTGAGAAAGTGATCACTTACAAAAACATTATATGCATTAAGGTTTCTTAAGGTTTATCAGAAGAGTTAAGGTACAGAGGAAAAAAATAAACATAATTGTAATAACGTTTTAAAACAAAAAAGTTAAAAATGTTAAAATCATGATTTTAAAATGTTCTTAATATTCACTGTTTTAGATTTTCAAATACTGTGTTTTCTGTTTTGTTTCCCAGATGGCATCAGATCAAATCAACATGAAGTGCTGTAAACACAACCAGTATGTTGTATCTAGATCTGTTTATTCTGAACCAGTTTTCCAGGAAGAAAATGAAAAGAAGGATATTGTTCATAAAACTCTTCAGCAAAAGATGAAAAACACTTTTAGGTAAGTATCCTTTAATATTGATGAAAATGGGCTGGATTCAATTGCAGGTGATAATTGCACATATGAATCTAGCTTTGTACTTATTGTTGATGGAAAATGTAAGGTAACACAGGCAACAACATGTTACCTCAATTAAAGTAAGTGTTAAAGTTAAACTAACATCTTAAAACAAATATGTGAACTCTGAACTCTGCCAGCATCTTTCGCCTTATTGTTTGATGCTGGGTCACTAAAATCTGATAGTAGATGTTTTCTGTCATGTATGGGTGGAAAGCCATGATTTTATACTGTAGAGTCACTGCTTGCTTACTTTCTTTATAATGAGTGACGTTATGGAGTAGCTGATTTTTTTTAATAAAATACCTCACACCCATATTGTGTTAATAATAAAGGCTGGTATTTTACAGAAACAATTGAATAATCATCAATGAGACAGGAAAATAACAGAGCATTTGTTGTGGTAAAGTTGAGAGATAGCAAGACAGACACTGGTGTAAGTAATCATTGGAGGGTATCAATATAAGCACATCATACTGGGTCCCTTAATATAAAAATATTTTCCCAGTTAAGTAACTAGAATATAATGGGCCCTTAGTTGCTGGGCCCCATCACATCTTCACTCTCTCACCCCCTGTAGTTGCACCCCTGAAGACAGAGTGAGGAAGATATTATGTGGTATCAGGTAGGGTTCTCGAAAGAGATGAGGCACAATATATGTAAGATATTCAAAGGTATTCAAGACATTTTAATTTTTTTATTAATTTCTCATTAAAAGCATGTTTATCTGGCTTGATTTGACTGTATTTGGTCCTGTATGGGTGCAGCACATTAAAAATAGATACATGAACATGTGCATACCCAATGAACATATTCTTTTGCCATAGTTTTCCTTCAAGTAAATGTTATTATCACTTTTAATTCACATAGAGCAGGCACTGTTTTTACAAGGGCAGTCCATGTTTAGATCCTCTCAGTTGTATTGTGTATTGTATTGTATTGTATATTTTTATTTATATAGCGTCAACCGGTGTACTTGGCACTTTACAGATTACATTTAATACAGCAGGGGTACAATAAGTGCAGTGATTAAGTGCTTATTTAGGCAGTCATAGGGGGAACGACAGGTGAGTATACATTAGGATAAGAGGTCCCTGCCCCGTAGAGCTTACAATCTAAGTATAGGATGGGTGACATACAGATACAAGCTGGTAAAGGAGAAAGTGCAGTGTTTGGCTTATGATAATAATGATAATGTTTCCATATTATGCTACTGCTAGAGATAAAAGGTGATCTTTTAGTTTAGATTTAAAATTGTTGAGGGTTGAGGCTTGGCGAATGCTGGGTGGTAGGGAGTTCCAGAGGTAGGGGGCAGCATGTGCGAAAGCTTTCAATCGTGAAACAGCGATGGTGGTTAAAGGGGCAGTGAGTCGTCCAGCATGTGTGCTGCATAGTGGACGTGCAGTAAGTGTTTTCACTTGCCCGCTTACATTAGTTTCCTCTGGTAACTGAAAAATTATTAACAAAGTTATATAGTGAATTAGGTTGAAAAAATACATATGTCCAGGTTTAACCTTTGGCACAGTATATCCCAGAAAATGATAGCCAAATAATCTTTTTTGACTTGATGAGTGTCTCAATTAATTTGTCTGATTTAATGTACTAACATATAATACAGGCTCCAGTTATGTAACTAATAGGTGAGGAGTCCAGATGCAAGAAAATATAAATATAAAACAATATAAAAAATATACCCCAGTACCCCTGATGAAGAACATGGGACTCAACAGAATAATTGAGCACAGTGAAACAAGGGTGAGGTGTCAGGAAGTGTATGTGATTCTGTGACTACCATAGGGCAGTGGAACAAGCATGTGGTGTTACATAGTGTATGTGTAGTGTTGTGACTGCCAGTGAACAGTGGAACAAGACTGGGGAGTCAAACTATGTATGTGTGATTCTGGAATTATTATAACTTATACCACCTAACAATATATTAAACAATTATTAAATAAATTGGGTACGGATATGCTATTTGATAAATTGTAGCCTAATAACTTAGTCTTTATTTACTATTATAAATTAACATTCAGACACATTTTATTTTGATACTATGTTAACCTCCTGAATGCTAGATCTGCTTTAACCTCTCTCCCATTCAAGGGGAAACAGTTTATTGTAGGATTCCCAAGATATTTTCTTAGAAACTTTATGGCTCCACTTCCACCACTGAAAAAAGTATGAAAATCATTGTCCTGTTGCATTAGAATGTTTATTTTGTTTTGATTGATTCAATTAATATACTTATTTTATGCAGGAAAAGTTAAGTGTTTTCTTTAAAAATGAAAGTGCATTTTGTAGGTTAACAGAAATACTTACATGATTTAGCTGCTTGTGATAGTGTAAAGAGGACTCAGAAGACTGGCTGGGCTGCAGGGGCAGAGTAAGCATTTGTAATACAAATTGAAGGTTGGATGATCATATTGGTCATATACCAGTCCCCTTGTTTTCCTGCAGATAGGTCATATGAGGGGCATGGGCTAGGACTGCTTGATTGAATTCCAGCCCAGGTAAGATCAGCCACTCACAGCAGGTAGCTACCTTTCTTGTTGCTTAGCAGTAAGTCGACCTGTCACTGTTATTAATACTATATGAAGCCCAGCAGCCTGTCTGTGCGGTGAAGCACTACCATCCACAAAAGCAAAGGTAGTGCTTCACCGCATAGACTGGCTGCTGGGCTTGATATAGTATCTGGTTATTAATGGTGTCACATTCTCCTGCTGCATATTATGATGATTACTTCCCCCCCACACACATTCTCCTTGCAGTCCATAATAAGAGTTGCATATGCTAAATTGTAGCATCCCTGAGGGAAACAATAAGTTAAAATCAGCTATATAGCCTCCATGTCTGTTTCCCAGAGTCTTGCACCAGCACAGAAGTTACATCTCTAATAACCCTTCATGTCACCTTCTGCTAGAAATGCATTGAATCCTGTCTTAAATGTAACCATTGCATTTGCCATGAAATAGGCAGATAAAGAGTGCCACAGTTTAACAGACCTTACTGTAAAAAACACCCTCCCTCTAATAAAGATGAAAGAAATACTTTTTTTCACATTATAGTTTCTTTTCCTTCCTGTCTCTTTTGGTAGCACACAGGAGGTTATGCTCCTTGGGAAGTGTAATCTGAATATAACCATCTGGTATGAAAACTCTTCCAAAAAGATTTTTCTCTGTAGGTAATAAGTTAGATCATACAAAGTGGCTTAATTGAAAGAGTTTAATGTTCACCCACACTCCTAGCTGAAGTAAGTTTCCACTGTCTTGAGGGAAAGAGTCTTCAGAGGACATTCTCATTGAATCAAAGGGGCCAACACTACTTTGACTAAATCCAAGTCCCATGCTGGATAACAAGAAACAAAACCTTAGTCTCAGATACTTGACATATTTCATGAACCTTTTTACTAGGTAACAGTAAATTAGGTTGAAAAAGACACAAGTCCTTTAAGTTCAACCCTTGCCTCATAACCCAGAGAAATGAGAATTATGTAGCTATCCTGCTACCTTATAAGTTAGTCTTTATCAGACTTTCCTGATTTGCCTGCTAATACACAGTATAACCCTGTTTGTTTCCTTTTGAAAGAAATGTATTCAATCTTTTTTAAATGTATCCATTGTATCTGCCATAACTACATCTTTGGGCAAGGAATCCCATTTAACATACCTTACTGTAAAAAAACCCTTCCTCTGCTAAAGTCTAAACCTCCTTTCATTTAATCTCAAGGGGTGTCCCCTGGTTATTTGATCAGGCCTTGGAGTTAATAGCTCACCACAGAGATCCTTGTATTGGTCGCTCATATACTTGTACATTGTGATAAGGTCTCCTCTTAGTCATCTTTTCTGTAGAGTAAATAAACTTCTCATATGTCAAGTCCTCCATTCCCTTGATTAATTTTGTTGCACTTTGCTGTACCCTGTCTAATTCTAGAATATCCTTTTTCCAGAACTGGTGCCCAAAACTTCACTGCATAGTCAAGGTGAGGTCTTATCAATGATTTGTACAATGGCAAAATTATGTTATCCACGCTTGCTTTTATGCAAGACAGGCAGTGATCAGCAAATGAACTGCTTAGAAAACTTTACCTTGAGTGTGCTGTGACAAAGACCTTTTTTGAAACCATCAGACAGGAACTCCAACAGACACAATATTAATGGAGAGATTGGGTCTTTCTTGTTAGATTTAGACAAAGAAAAATAATGTCTTCCAAGCCCTGTCATAAGTACTGAATGTATCTTTCAAGTAAAAAAACAACAAGCGCAATCACAACAAATGTAAATATGTTGTTATAGATCAAATGTCCAAAAGAACAATATGCGGACCACAGAAGGAACTGGCAAATAATATATAAGTACTTACGCATATTGTTCTTTTTATGTGTGGGTTAACTTTGGGAACAACTTAATTTTACCTGCCTATTCCATTGAATATATATGTTGGACATTTGATCTGTAACAACATATTTACATTTGAAGTTGTTGTGATTGCGCTTGTTGTTTTTTTACTTGAAAGATATTTTTAGTGTGATGAGGATTGCGATTTGTGAAATCCTACATAACTAGCAGCACATATGGTAAATGTTTAACATTCCAATTAGATAAGAAAAAAAGTTTTTCTCTCATTTATAAGGTCCTAGATTTTCTAAGCGCATATTTTTGTTCTGTTTAAGGAAGAACATATATACAGATATTATAAGTACTGAATGTATTTTTCTTACTTGATTTGAGAATAAGGTCAGTTACTTGGGAATACAATCCTTGATGATGGAGGATTTTGCTTTCAGCAACCAGTATGAATGCCTAGTCATGGAGTACTGGCCTTTGATTATGAAGTTCCTTCTTTAGGGGAATACTGATCAGATCATTCATCCCCAGATGATAAAACTAGTATGGTTGGTGCTTAAAAAAGTATACTTGTTTCATATAAATCAAACTGGTATAAGTGATATAAGCACTGGTGACAATTTGAGAGTATATTGTGATGTGTATATTAAAATTCAGAGATGCTCAACTAGGAACAAACCTGCAATGCAAATTTACAGGCTCTGTAGGAATGGTGTCATACCCAGGGTGCAATCTCTTTTAGCCCACAAGTGCCTTTCACAGAGAGGAAATATCCTGAAGCATAACATATTGGTCCTGCCATTACAGCAGTCCAACCACGAAATTCCAGGCAATTCCTCTCTGAACAAGAGAAGCAGCCAACCCCAGATGTACTTTTAATTTTAATCAGTAAATTGTGAGATGAGCAGAATAATGGGAAAATTCACTCAGGTGATAATGTAAAGCCTCAAGGCCCAATGAATGGATGACTATAAGGTTGCAACATCAGCCTAAAGCCAAGAATATTCCCTCTTCCATTCAAGACCCGATATTTGACATAATACCTGTTTTGGTCCCATGAGAACCCAGGCAACCTATCTACCAAAGGGCGTGTATATTGATCCACCCAGACAGACAGTGGCTCATTTAATGAGCCTTTCCCTTATACAATTGATCTGCCTGGGGGACAAATAGGATCTTAATGTACCTTTGGTAGATGATGAAATATGGGTATGACTGGGTTCTTGGGGACTAGGAATGCTGCCTCTTTATCATTAAGGATGCCCAAAGAAAGTCCGGTCTCTACAATCTGTGTTAATTTGATCTTAAATGATTTGGTGGGATCGGACCTCAAGACAGAGTACGTATCAGCATCCTGAAGTTGTTTTAACATTTCTTTGACATAATCAACAACCGAACCACCTTTATCTGACATCTTAATTTTAATGTTAGTACAAGACTACAACTGGGCTAGAGCTTCTTTTCCTGTTAATGATAAATTATAAATCTTCTTAGAATTAGACACTGACCAATTCCCGTTCCAGTGTTTTTTTGAAACACTTCCAATTGGTGGCTGGATAGGAAAAAAATTCTGACTTCAGTTTCAAGCCTGTATCTATACTCTGTATGTGGATTTCAGCACACAGAGAGTGCAAGTTCCATAAAGCATATTGATCAGGAAAAGTACCAAAGGAGGAAGTAGGTCTATAGTTGACTGGTATCTCATCCAGAGATGTTTAGTATTAATATGGGCAACTTTTGCACCTTCTCTCGCCAACCTCTTTATGGGGTGGTGGGAGTCTAGGAATGTCTTTGGGAGGAGGATTTTCTGGTACAGAATATAAATTGTTGACCTCCTCTTCATATTGTTGGGGTCCGAGCAGGAGGTGGTCTTGTTCATTTGTTATCCTTATGATAATTCTATCAAGTTAGATTTACATATCAATATGAATGACAGGCCATTTCCTTTTTGAATCTAACCTTGAGTGGAGATCTTGATGCTGGCAAGATAAAGACGACCATTTTTAGAAAAGCTGTCGCTGGGAATAGCCTGCTTCATGCACATTCCTTGCACCCCCATGATTTGATCATCAACATCCCCAAGGGCCAGTTTTTGTGGTTGAGTCGGAATTGCTCCAGAGATGAGAAATTTAGACTGGCCTCTGGGCATCTGTTTGATAGGTTTAGTGTGCAGGGTATGACGAACAGATTCTTACTAAGGCTTTTGAATTTACTGCATTTAAATATAGGGATGGGGTCATAGACACATCTAAGCCTAAACCTAAGAATCTGGGCAATCAGGTGAGGTTTATCGCCACATTTAGTTCGCAGTATTCCCAGATTTGTTATTTGGTAAAATCTCTATTGCCATTCTTGCACACTGACCTTTTGTACTGTTGGTAATTACAAATGTGGGAATATGATTTGCAAATTATGTCAGGTAATTAAGGTGATGGAGCCAGTATATATTTATTTATATGTCATGGAAACCCAGAAGCCGGGTTGTCCTGGGTCGTCGTGCCGGGCTTCTCTCTCCTGATGTCTGCTACAAGATGGGTAGCCGATCCGGTAGATGTAGGTAGCTGACTGGATCACTGAAATGCAGATCCCCATTCAGGAGATCTGCATTCCAGTGATCCAGCCATTCAGGAAAGAAATACACAGGATGAACTTCTAGTCCAAAATGACTACTAGTTTATTCTTGAAACAGGGAACATTTTATACATAAACTCAATACAATAGTTCAATGGGAATACACACAAAATATACAAAGGGACAAAGGGTAGGTGGTGACGTGATACAATGGGCACAAAATGAGATAACTGGGAAACCAGTCTGTATACAGTGAAAAGCATCTTTTACATAATTTAATCTTGCTCCTCCGATTCCCAACCAATAGGAATCATAGCAACAAGAGATAAGCAACAAAACAGGACTCAGGTCATTGTTCTCCATAGGAGATTGAATTACCTGAGCTTGACACATAACTAAATCAGTCACTCCGACTCCCCAACCAATGGGAACTGGAGAGACAACTAGAGGGAAAGGTGGTGACCAATCAGAAGAGTGCCTGCCTTTCCAGTAACATAATGCACTGGAGACCTTTGACACTATGTACTGTGCAGGGAGACACCTACTGGTCAAACACGGCATTGCCTCGAACTGGAACAACCTAATTTCCTCATATAGGATAGGCGCCCAATCAGGAGGTCGCCTACTTGTACCATACAAAACACATACTGTAACTTAACCACACACGTCACACTGGGAATGGCAGCCAATCCACGGGATGCCTACTTTTCAAAAGGAAGGTGGTACTTTTCTTTAGTCCTGCAGCCAGCTTTCCCTGTGTGAAAACAGTCCTTTTGGCCATCAAGTTCCTAGGCCTGATAAGTCCTCCAAGTAATGTCCCAGGGCCCGTTACAACATACATATGCATATATATATATATTTATATGTGTGTATGTACATTGTGTGATTTCCATGGAGGCAGAGCATGGGGAGTATATATTGACCACATTTATGGGGCCCCCTGTTTCCCGGTAGCTATCTCCTAGTTTAACTGTATTGTTACCTTCTTGCTTTCCCACCGGATGGAAATCTATCTGTTATGGCTAAGGTATGATAAAGTACAGGGTTAAGTTAGCCTTCCATTTCATTGGTTAGGCATCTTTCCCAAACAGGTATATTATCAGGTGTTTTGAATATTTTTTCTATATATACCTTGTTTTTGTTTCACATTGTTATGTGTATGGGTAAGTGCTAAATATAGCACAAAACGTATTAGACCTACTGAGGTCCTTTTTATATGTACCTGTGTTCCACTGTCCAGTGATGTCTTACTGTCATTTTATTTTTTGGACTAAAGTATTTTGCTCTTATCAAGTTGCCTCATAGTTTTTGGAGTGCCACCCAACACTTCTTTGGATAAAGGCAAACTCAATTAGAGTGATGGAAGTCAGTGTAGTCAGGACACAAAAAAAGAATGGCTCGCACCAGTATTTAATAATAGAACAAGATATACATTTCCACTAAAATAGTGTGGTGCACTCAAGGGTCAATAAAAAATCATAAACTAAAGGTCAAGAAAAGGCTCCCTGAAAAAAGGAGTGTCAAATAGACCAAAAAGCAACACTTTAATAGAGGCACTCTGAAAATGAGCATAATGAATTACAAAATATCTTTATTAGTGACAAACATACCAAAACAACATATCTGTATAGTTAAAAAAAAGTTAAAACAACCATCTATAACAGAAGGGGAGAGAAGATACACATCCCTATGTAAGAAATAGTTACACAAACCAATCTAACTGTAGCTCTCCAAAAATAATGGAGTAAGACTTGAAGGACAAAAAACATGAAAAGATATTCTCCTATAATAAAAGTAAGGTAAATTGAGAAAGTTACAAATGTTTCCTTAAGGTGTAAATGCTATAAAAAAAATAGGTGAAAATAAACAGTATCCTATTGAAATGATACCCTCTAGTTGGCGATCATCAAAAGGCTGACATCATAATGTCATCTCATCAACAGGGCAACATTCTGATGTTGCACTCTTAAGGATCAGCAACTAGAGGGAGGCATTTCAATAGTAAGTACTTGGCACACTTAACCTCATGGTGCCTGAGAGGGACCCAACGCATTTGTAACCCACTCAAGTATTCAGGCTTATTCTGATTTGTACTCAGAATATCTGCAGTTTGTGACACATTTTGCTCCTTAATTTATTTGATTACCTATCCATTAGATTGCCAATCCAGATAATAATTTATTTTTCATTTGTGTCCTTACAAGAGCACACTCTTTACAGTTTTGCCTCTTGCTACTTGGGTTGGTCCTCCTCTTCCTCCACCTAACAAACGGTTAGCCAAGTGTCTATCAACCAACACCATTAACCCTTTGACTGCCAAAAAGGTATCTGTATTAGATACCTCCTTGGCCTTCAAAGAGTTAAGCTTCTGTGCAGTCTCCCTCACCTCTGTGTTGCTCAGCCCCAGATACCAATGGTGAACCAGAGGAAGTTGAGGACCAACTCGAGTAGCAAGAGATTCACAATAAAAAAATGTCAGGGGTAAACTTTTTAACTATTTTTTAATTTAACAAATCTCGCAAGTCTCAAGGAATATATGAATACCAAAGAAGAAATGCGGTAATAGAGAGCTGCTGACAAACTGTAATCAGTCCAGCAATCACTTATTACCCACAGGAGACCCGTTCGTGGATCTATTACTAGTATTGGCAAGGACAGGAAACTTTAACCCTTTGAGTGCCAGAGTGGTATGGAATGCATTGCTTTGCAATGCGTCCCGTACCACTCTGGCACTCAAAGGGTTAATACTGTACCTTTATTAATTAATTTGTTAAAAGACTATGAAGGTCAAAATCTACCCGTTATTAGTTGTAATAAAGTAGTAATAAAAACAGAAAAAGAAGTGTCTTTGTTGGAGAGTCAAAGAGTGACTCTAATCCAACTGAATAAAAGATAAAACTAACCCCATGATTATTGCTGTAGTACTGGTCTCTTTTAATATGGGTCAGTATATGTTTGTTTGCTGAGATGTAATGTAGTTTTCATTACATAGATTCATTAATTTGGTATCCGCTTGATGGCCACTGTAAGAAGTCAGCAATACATTAATGTAGCTTTTCTTAGTAACTGAGTGACTTTGTTTGCCTTTAAACTCCTACTTTTTTTTGGAGTGTAAGCTGGTCACTATTAGTATAGGTCAATAGGTGTTGAGTTTTTATTGTAGTGATAGCAGAGTAAGCTTGCCTCAACCTCTTTGATTTAAAGAGATGGAAAATGTACTGTACTTTTAGTTACATAGATTCAATTTTTTTGTATCCGCTTGATGACCACTGTAAGAAGTCAGCTGCTCAGAGGTACATTTAAGTAACTTTTCCAAGTGACTCAGTAAATTTGTTTGCTTTTAACCTCCTACTTTTATAGAGTGCAAGCTGCCTGGTCTCATTCACACCAGTGTATCACACAATTAACCACTTATTCAAAACTAAAATAAATTGTGATGTTCATTGTGGAGATGCTCTTTGCACTTATTATGTCTGTGAGATGTTAGGAAGAATGGGAGTTTGCAGTTGACCTGATAATTAATACGGTCTCCCCGTTTTGCATGTATTTTGTCTCTGCGATGTTAAGAAGAGCAGGAGTTTGAAGCTCACCCATCTATTGATAAGGTTACACCCACTTTATTAGCTAATTGCTATAGCAAGAGTCATAATTACATAGAGCACAATTAGGGCAGATATCGATGTAACCCTTATTTTGCGTTATTTAGTTTGGAACATCAAGATGGTTGGCCTAACCAGCATGTCTGTAGTTGTATAAAATGTAATATATAAAATATAGGTTCAGTAACATGGTTGCTAAGTATAGATGAGGTCTAGAATGTGGAATGTTCACCGCAGATAGCCACGAGGGTTAGCGATAGTAGGCAACTATCTTGCTGTTCCAGACACAATAACGCAAGATAAGGCTTACATCGATATCTGCCCTAATTGTGCTCTAGGACGATGTGACTCATGCTATAGCAATTAGCTAATAAAGAAGGCGTAACCTTATCAATAGATGGGTGAACTTCAAACTTCTGCTCTCCCTAACATCGCAGAGACAAAATGCGTGCAAAACGGGGGAGACCTTATTAATAAATCAGGTCAATTGCAAACTCCCATTCTTCCTAACATCGCACAAACATAATATATGCAAAGAGCATTTCCACAACAAACATCACGATTTATTTTAGTTTTGAATAAATAGTTAATTCAGTTGGATTAGAGTCACTCTTTGACTCGCCAACAAAGACCGTTCTTTTTCTGTTTTTATTACTATCCCAACTAATAATGGGTAGATTTTGACCTGCGTATTCTTTTAACAAATGAATTAATAAAGGTGAAGTATTAAAGATTTCCTGTCCTTGCCAATACTAGTAATAGAACCTCAAACAGGTCTCCTATAGGTAATAGGAGATCGCTGGACTACAGTTTGTCAGAAGCCCTGTATTACCGCTTTTCTTCATTGGTATTCGAGTAGCAAGAGGCAAGACTGTGGTATGTCGTATGAAGAGTATGCTCTCGCAAGGCGTACAGCAACATCTGTTCCTTGTGACAATCAGAATTCACAAAAAAGTATGCTGCATAGAATAGCCACAACTCATTTCCTTAAGTAATGGACACAAATGAAAAAGAAACTATCTGGATTGGCAATTTAATAGATAGGTAATTAAATAAATTAAGGAGCAAAATGTGTCACAAACTGCAGGTATTCTGAGTACAAATCAGAATAAACCTGAATACTTGAGTGAGACACACATGCATTGGATACCTCTCAGGTACTCATAAGGTTAAGCGTTCCACATACTTACTATTGAAATGTCGCCCACTAGTTGGCGACCCTTAAGCATACAACATCATGTTGCCCTGCTGATTCGGACGATATTTTTGATTCGGGCCACATAATGATCTTGCTTTATGATGGTTGCCAACTAGAGGGCGACATTTCAATAGTATACCAGCATATACATATTTACTAATAAATCCTAAAAACGAGGATACAATAAAGAGATGTGCAACGATATCCAGGAGTGGCATAGTTGTAATCAATATCTGTGTCAGTCCATGAGCCATGCAATAGAGAATAATTAAATAAGGAGAATAATGACTCTACATGTATCACCTTCACAAGGCTTCGACAGGGATGTCAGTGTACTGGCTCAAATAGCGTTCTAAGGACTGATTTGTCCACTCAGTTTGCCTATTGGTCCATGGATGATAGGCAGAAAGGAGATGCACCTCGATTCCCAAGTGAGAGCAGAGACCTCTCCAGAACTAGGAGATGAACTGAGGACCTTGATTATTATTATTATTTATTTATATAGAAACTTATTCTGCAGCACTGTACAATAGGGAATAGACATACAGAGATACACATGGAAAACAAATGGAACAAGGAAAACAAAAGGTTCAGAGGGCCTTGCTCATGAGAGCTTACAGTCTAGAGGAAGGTAGGTGCTAAAGTGCTATGGGGTATATGTGCCTCCTGCCACATGAACTGACGATTAGTGATGAGCGAGCATGCTCGGCCGAAGCTCGGTTCGGCTCGAGCATCGCTCTGCTCGGCACATGGCGGTACTCGTACGAGTACCGCATGTGCTCGCCCGCCATGTTTGGGTCTCCTCCCCGCACGTTTCGCGGCTGCTGCGCAGCCAATAAACGTGCGGGGAGGCTCTGACATCAGTGTAATGCCAGCAGCCATGTTGGCTGCTGGCATTACACTGATTGGCTGGCCAGAACCCGTGATCGGGTGCTGTATAGCACCTGACCAGCGAGTTCGGCTCAGTCTTAGCCAGGGAGAGATGAGGATAGGAAGGGAAAGTCAGTGTAGGGAGAAGAAAAGTGCGTTTGAACAACAAAAAGACCCAAAAGTCCTTTTTAGGACTATTGTGTGTGGGGGCAGCAGATATATTTTGTTTTGGGGGGCAGAGTTTAAAAAAAAAACGTCACATATTCCGTTCACTATGCCTAGCCGCAGATTAGCAGCACATTCTGTTTAGTGTGCAAAGTTGCAGATTAGCAGCACATTCTGTTTAGTGTGCAAAGTTGGAGATTAGCAGCACATTCTTTTTAGTGTGCAAAGTTGCAGATTAGCAGCACATTCTGTTTAGTGTGCAAAGTTGCAGATTAGCAGAACATTCTTTTTAGTGTGCAAAGTTGCAGATTAGCAGCACATTCTGTTTAGTGTGCAAAGTTGCAGATTAGCAGCACATTCTGTTTAGTGTGCAAAGTTGCAGATTAGCAGCACATTCTTTTTAGTGTGCAAAGTTGCAGATTAGCAGCACATTCTGTTTAGTGTGCAAAGTGTAAAAAATAAAAGTCACTTATTCCGTTCACTGTGCCTAGCCGCAGATAAGCAGCACATTCTGTTTAGTGTGCAAAGTTGCAGATTAGCAGCACATTCTGTTTAGTGTACAAAGTGTTAAAAATAAAAGTCACATATTCTGTTCACTGTGCCTAGCCGCAGATAAGCAGCACATTCTGTTTATTGTGCAAAGTTGCAGATTAGCAGCACATTCTGTTCAGTGTGCAAAGTTGCAGATTAGCAGCACATTCTTTTTAGTGTGCAAAGTTGCAGATTAGCAGCACATTCTGTTTAGTGTGCAAAGTGTAAAAAATAAAAGTCACTTATTCCGTTCACTGTGCCTAGCCGCAGATAAGCAGCACATTCTGTTTAGTGTGCAAAGTTGCAGATTAGCAGCACATTCTGTTTAGTGTGCAAAGTGTAAAAAATAAAAGTCACATATTCCGTTCACTGTGCCTAGCCGCAGATAAGCAGCACATTCTGTTTAGTGTGCAAAGTTGCAGATTAGCAGCACATTCTGTTTAGTGTGCAAAGTGTAAAAAATAAAAGTCACTTATTCCGTTCACTGTGCCTAGCCGCAGATAAGCAGCACATTCTGTTTAGTGTGCAAAGTTGCAGATTAGCAGCACATTCTGTTTAGTGTGCAAAGCATAAAAAATAAAAGTCACATATTCCGTTCACTGTGCCTAGCCGCAGATAAGCAGCACATTCTGTTTAGTGTGCAAAGTTGCAGATTAGCAGCACATTCTGTTTAGTGTGCAAAGTGTAAAAAATAAAAGTCACATATTCCGTTCACTGTGCCTAGCCGCAGATAAGCAGCACACTCTGTTTAGTGTGCAAAGTTGCAGATTAGCAGCACATTCTGTTTAGTGTGCAAAGTGTAAAAAATAAAAGTCACTTATTCCGTTCACTGTGCCTAGCCGCAGATAAGCAGCACACTCTGTTTAGTGTGCAAAGTTGCAGATTAGCAGCACATTCTGTTTAGTGTGCAAAGTGTTAAAAATAAAAGTCACATATTCTGTTCACTGTGCCTAGCCGCAGATAAGCAGCACATTCTGTTTAGTGTGCAAAGTTGCAGATTAGCAGCACATTCTGTTTAGTGTGCAAAGTGTAAAAAATAAAAGTCACATATTCCATTCACTGTCCTAGCCGCAGATAAGCAGCACATTCTGTTTAGTGTGCAAAGTTGCAGATTAGCAGCACATTCTGTTTAGTGTGCAAAGTGTAAAAAATAAAAGTCACTTATTCCGTTCACTGTGCCTAGCCGCAGATAAGCAGCACATTCTGTTTAGTGTGCAAAGTTGCAGATTAGCAGCACATTCTGTTTAGTGTGCAAAGTGTAAAAAATAAAAGTCACATATTCCGTTCACTGTGCCTAGCCGCAGATAAGCAGCACATTCTGTTTAGTGTGCAAAGTTGCAGATTAGCAGCACATTCTGTTTAGCGTGCAAAGTGTAAAAAATAAAAGTCACTTATTCCGTTCACTGTGCCTAGCCGCAGATAAGCAGCACATTCTGTTTAGTGTGCAAAGTTGCAGATTAGCAGCACATTCTGTTTAGTGTGCAAAGTGTTAAAAATAAAAGTCACATATTCTGTTCACTGTGCCTAGCCGCAGATAAGCAGCACATTCTGTTTAGTGTGCAAAGTTGCAGATTTGCAGCACATTTTGTTTAGTGTGCAAAGTGTAAAAAATAAAAGTCACATATTCCGTTCACTGTGCCTAGCCGCAGATAAGCAGCACATTCTGTTTAGTGTGCAAAGTTGCAGATTAGCAGCACATTCTGTTTAGTGTGCAAAGTGTTAAAAATAAAAGTCACATATTCCGTTCACTGTGCCTAGCCGCAGATAAGCAGCACATTCTGTTTAGTGTGCAAAGTTGCAGATTAGCAGCACATTCTGTTCAGTGTGCAAAGTTGCAGATTAGCAGCACATTCTGTTTAGTGTGCAAAGTGTTAAAAATAAAAGTCACATATTCTGTTCACTGTGCCTAGCCGCAGATAAGCAGCACATTCTGTTTAGTGTGCAAAGTTGCAGATTTGCAGCACATTCTGTTTAGTGTGCAAAGTGTAAAAAATAAAAGTCACATATTCCGTTCACTGTGCCTAGCCGCAGATTAGCAGCACATTCTGTTTAGTGTGCAAAGTTGCAGATTAGCAGCACATTCTGTTTAGTGTGCAAAGTGTTAAAAATTAAAAGTCACTTATTCCGTTCACTGTGCCTAGCTGCAGATAAGCAGCACATTCTGCTTAGTGTTCAAAGTTGCAGATTAGCAGCACATATTCCTTGTAATATGAAGAAGGCGGGTAAAAAGGGACGGGGAAGTGGACGTGATCCTGATAGTTCAGGGCGCGGGTCAGGACGCGTAGAAACAGTGCCTGGTGCCAGAGCACAAGAAAGAAAGACATCCACCATACCTAGCTTCATGTCTCAGTTTACAGGGCGTCGCAGGACATCGCTCTCGAGGTCAGACCACTGCGAACAGGTGGTCGGTTGGATTTCAGGTGATACTGCTTCCAGTCGGTTAAGCACCACCCTGTCTTCCACCAAGTCCACTCTCAGTAGCCAAGAGTCTGGTCAACATAATCCTCACCCTGATCATCCTTCCTCCCACCATAAAGGGTCTGGTCAAAGAAGTGATCCCACACTGGGATATAGTGAGGAGCTCGTCTCATCACCAATCCTTCATTTGAACCTCTCTCCAAGCACGCTTGCAGAGGAACATGAAATCTTGTGCCCTGATTCACAACCTCTAGAGGGTACCCAATCACAAGAAGATGACAGAGGGGAATGGCATTTAAGGTCAAAGGAAGTGAATGATGATGATGAGACACAGTTGCCATCAAATCAACCACTATTACTGTCTCAAGAGCTTGATGAGGAGGATGATATACAGTTGTCAATGACTGAGTATGTGGTGGGATCAAGAAATGAGGAGGATGATCAGAGTGAGGAAGTGGAGGAGGACTTGGTGGACGATGAGGTCACTGACCCCACCTGGGAAGGTGGAAAGCCGAGCGATGACAGCAGTCCTGAGGGTGAGCCATCTGCAGCACCGCAACAGGCTGGAAGAGGCAGTGGTGTGGCTAAAGAAAGAAGGCGGACCGCACCAAACCGGCCCGCAAATGTTCCACGGAGCACCCCCTTGCGTAAATCTCCCTTGCCAAGGGGTAGGTGTTCCGCGGTATGGCGTTTTTTTAAGGAAAGTGCGGACGACAAAAGAATTGTAGTTTGCAACCTGTGCCACACCAGAATGAGCCGAGGCATGAACACTAGAAACCTCACCACCACCAGCATGATCCGACACATGGCATCCAAGCACCGTAATAAGTGGGAGGAACGCCCGGATCGCCAATCTGTGTCTGCAGGCCACACCACTGCCTCCTCTTCCCCTGTTTTCGGTGCCGGCCAATCGCCTGTCGAAGGCGCAGGCCCACATACCTCCCGCCCTGCACCTGTACCATCTGAAGCACCATCAGCGACCACATCCACTTTCCTGTCCCAGCGCAGCGTCCATATGTCGTTACCCCAGGCATTTGAGCGCAAGCGAAAATACCCAGCCACCCACCCACAGGCCATAGCACTAACCTCACACCTTTCCAAATTACTGGCCATCGAAATGCTGCCATTTAGGCTTGTGGAGACTGAGTCCTTCCGCAGCCTGATGGCAGCAGCTGTCCCTCGGTACGCAGTCCCCAGCCGCCACTACTTTTCCCGGTGTGCCGTCCCCGCCTTACACCACCATGTGTCCCTTAACATCACCCGTGCCCTGACCAACGCAGTTACTGGGAAGGTCCACTTAACGACTGACACATGGACAAGTGCTTGTGGCCAGGGACGCTACATTTCCCTGACGGCACACTGGGTGAATGTCGTGGAGGCTGGGAGCGACTCGGACCCTGGGATGGCACAGGTGCTACCCACGCCGAGCATTGCGGTCCCTACCTCCATCAGGGTTTCCGCCAGCACCTACGTTATTGGCTCCTCCTCCTCCGTTTCCACCTCCGAATTCTCTGCACGCAGCGCCACTCACCCATCAGCCGGTAGCTGGAAGCAGTGTAGCACTGCAGTGGGGAAGCGTCAACAGGACGTGCTGAAGCTGATCTGCCTTGGGGACAAACAGCACACGGCCTCAGAGCTGTTGCAGGGGATTAGTCACCAGACCGAGCAGTGGCTCTCGCCACTCAACCTGCAACCAGGCATGGTTGTGTGTGATAATGGGCGTAACTTGGTGGCGGCTTTGGAGCGCGGCAAGCTCACACACGTACCATGCCTAGCGCATGTATTTAATTTAGTGGTTCAGCGATTTCTAAAAACCTACCCCAATTTGCATGATCTCTTGACCAAGGTGCGCCGCGTGTGTGCACATTTCCGTAAGTCATCAACAGCTTCAGCCGGCCTGTTGAAGCTGCAGCAGCGCTTACAATTGCCAGCTCACCGGCTGCTGTGTGACGTGAGCACGCGCTGGAACTCCACCTTCCACATGTTGGCCCGGCTTTGTGAGCAGCAGAGGGCAGTAGTGGAGTACCAGCTGTTACACGGTCGTCGCCTCTCCGTTCAACTTCCTCTAATCAGAAGTGAGGAGTGGGAATGGATGTCAGACCTCTGTGAGGTTTTACGCAATTTTGAGGAATCGACACAGATGGTGAACGGCGATAACGCTATTATCAGTGTAACCATCCCACTTCTGTGTCTACTGAAACGCTTGCTGCTCACAATTAAAACCGACGCTTTGCATGTGGAAGAGGTGGAAATGCGGGAGGAAGAGCTTACACAAGGTGATAGCCAGAGCACCCTCACTTCGTCTTCTTGGCGACAATTGGAGGAGGCGGAGGAGGAGGAGGAGGAGGAGGAAGACACGGTTGCCTCCGCTACAGAGGGTAGCCATGGAACTTTAGTTCCATCTCTTCAGCGTGGGTGGGCAGAAGAGGAGGAAGAGGATGAGGAGATTGAGAGTCATCCTCCTGGTGAGGACAGCGAAATCTTGCCTGTTGGTACTCTGGCACACATGGCTGACTTTATGTTAGGCTGCCTTTCCCGTGACCCACGCGTTACACGCATTTTAGACAACACGGATTACTGGGTGTTCACCCTTCTGGACCCCCGCTACAAAGAGAATTTCTCATCTCTCATTCCTCCGGTGGAGAGGACAAGCAAAATGGTGCAATACCAGAAGGTTCTTGTCGAAAAATTGCTCCAAAATTTTCCATCTGACAACGCTGGCGGCAGAGTACGTGCTACCTTGGCCAACCGAGAAGGGGAGAAAAGGGGAGCACACAGCAGTTCCGACAAAGGCAGGGCAACACTGTCCAAGGCGTGGGACACCTTCATGACACCCCGCCAGCACACTCACCCTGATGCGCAGCCTAGTGTCACAAGGAGGGAAAAGTTTTGGAAGATGGTGAAGGAGTACGTAGCAGACCGTGTCAGCGTCCTCAATGATCCCTCTGTGCCTTACAACTACTGGGTGTCCAAGCTGGACACGTGGTATGAACTGGCACTCTACGCCTTGGAGGTGCTGGCCTGCCCTGCCGCCAGCGTTCTGTCTGAGCGGGTATTTAGTGCTGCTGGTGGCATCATAACAGATAAGCGTATCCGCCTTTCCACCGAAAATGCTGATAGGTTGACACTTATAAAAATGAACAAGGCCTGGATTTCCCCTGACTTCTCCACTCCACTGGAGGAAAGCCCCGGGGGAACATAAAGTCACTTTAGATATGTTATTTACAATGATGGGAATACTCTCTATTCCCATTCACCCCTTCCACCCAAAAAATGGGTATATGGTTGACTCTCTTCCATATACCCTGGGATATAATTTTTATATAGGGCCAGCTCACCAGCGGGCCCTGTGATATAATTTTTATATAGGGCCAGCTCACCAGCGGGCGCTGTTTGACAATTTTTGTATAGGTCAGCTCACCAGCGGGCCTTCTCATATAATGTTTTATTGGGTCAGCTCTCTAGCGGGCCCTCTCATATAATGTTTTATAGCGTCAGCTCACTAGCGGGCCTTCGCATATAATGTTTAGGATGGTCAGCTCCGCAGCAGACCCTCACCCATAATGTTTTAGATGGTCGGCTCAGCGCACGTTTCCCTCTTAATCATGGCCCCAGTTCAGAAAAATCGAGGAAATTTTTGGGAGAATTTGCCTCTGCGCACGTTTCCCTCTTAATCATGGCCCCAGTTCAGAAAAATCGAGGAAATTTTTTGCAGAATTTGCCTCTGCGCACGTTTCCCTCTTAATCATGCCCCAGTTCAGAAAAATCGAGGAAATTTTTTGCAGAATTTTCCTCTGCGCACGTTTCCCTCTTAATCATGGCCCCAGTTCAGAAAAATCGAGGAAATTTTTTGCAGAATTTGCCTCTGCGCACGTTTCCCTCTTAATCATGGCCCCAGTTCAGAAAAATCGAGGAAATTTTTTGCAGAATTTGCAGATGATATACAAGTAAATATACAGCAAATACTGTTTGGTAACAATTTTTCGCCTAAAGTCGTTTTTATCTTCCTTTTTGTGTGTTTTACGGTCAGTCTGTAAAAATGGCGTACTACGGGCAAAACATCGTTCCCAGCAGCGATGTTGGAGTCCAAGATGCATCCAGACATCCTCCCTATGCTGTCCCTGAACCATTTCTGTGGTGTTTCCATCATTTTCTGCCCTTTTCCTATGGACCAGGCACCCTCCCCTCATCAGAGCAGGGGGTGCCTGGTGTAATGCTCGAGTCCTCCCATTTACTTCAATGGGGCTCGGGTGCTCGGCCGAGCACTCGAACCTCCGGGGGCGCTCGGTCAGAGCACCCGAACACCCGAGCATTGGGGTGCTCGATCATCACTACTGACGATCAGTGGTTGGGAGAAAAAAGTTCTTTTGAGTATAGTGGTTCTGCTTGGGAGAAAAAGACTTAAAATTATGTCATGATTGGGTTGCAGAAGGGAGAGTTGTTGTCAGAGGGAATGAGAGTGATCAGAAGTTGGACAGGCTGTTGATCTGGCCTTGCTTATAATGGTTATTGAGGTAGTTGATAGGCTTCCATGAAGAGGGGAGTTTTTAAGGAGAATCTGAAGACTGGGGGGGAGTCTGATGGGATGGAGGAGGGAATTCCAGAACAATTTGCCTCATGGAAGAAGTCCTGTAGGTGTGAATGGGAGGATGTAATAAGAGCTGCAGAGAGCCGAAGTCCTCTGCTGAGAGAAGATGGTGAGTGGGAGTGTATTTGGAAATGAGAGTTGCAACATAGTGGGATGCAGTGTTAGTAAGGGCTCTGTAAGTTAGCACCGGAATTTAATTCTATATGCTAGTGGTAGCCAGTGTAGGGATTGACAAAGAGGAGTGGTATTAGAGGACCGATGTGTGAAGTATAGATTAGTCTGGCAGCAGAGTTCATTATGAACAGTGGGGTTAGTTGGGAGAGAGGAAGGCCAATTAGGAGTGAGTTACAGTAGTGCAGATGGGACATGACTAGTGTTTGGATTAGAATTCAATAGCATCTTGAGTGAAAGGTCGAATTCTAGAGATGTTACGGATGTAGAAGTGACATGAGTTGACTGAATGTGGGGAATGAATGATAGCGCAGAGTCAAAGGTGACATTCAGGAAGCCTGATGTAGAGGTTGGTGTGGTGGTACTATTAACAGTGAGGGCAATATCTGGGATATGGCTGGTTGGAGAGGGAGGGAAAATTACAAGTTCGGTTTTGCTAAGGTTAAGTTTGAGATGACAGGAGGACATCCAGGTAGAGCAGAGAGATAATTATATATCTGAGACAGTAGAGATGGGTAGAGGTCTTGGGTGGAAAGATAGATTTGTGTATCATCAGCATAGAGATGATGGTGAAATCCAAGGGAGTTCATTAGTTTGCCAAGGGACAAGATACTTCCAACAGAAGTGGAGCTAGAGTAGGAAACACTGAAGGAGCTGTTGCAGAGATATGATGCAAACCAAGAGAGGGTGGTGTTGCAGTGACCTAAGGAGTGGAGAGATTAGAGGAGGAATGGGTGATCCACTGTGTCAAAGGCAGCTTAAAGGTCAGGGAGAAAAAGTAGAGAAGAGTGTCCTTTTTACTTTGAGGAGAGGAAGTTATTGGTCAGTTTAGGTAGGGTAGTCTCAGTTGAGTGATGAGGGCAGTATCCAGATTGCAGGGGATCTAAAAGGGAATAGGAGCATATGAATTTAGTGTGCTGGTTGTATACAAGAACAGTCTCACACTATATGAAGACACTATATGAAGAAGAAGGCAGTGGAGACAGAACATATCTCAGATGAAGTTCGAAATAAGCTGGGACACAGTGGGAAGCTTGGCCAGAGGCGTGAAGAGCGTCTGCCAAGAAAAACAATCCAGTACCATCCAGATGACCGGGAACTTGTTGGAAGGAGACAAATAAAAAAAAATGTCCATAGCCAGATTTGTCCAAGGTCTCTGCGGAAGGGGAAGTGGCACAAGGAATCCAGAAGGCTTCCGGTGAGAAGACTTATTTCAGGCACAGGAATTACAAGCTTGGACAAAGTCATTAATGTCCCATGATTTACTGTTGGCTACCAGAACTGTCTTTTAAGAAGTTCTTGAGTTCGACTGCCCAAGGATGTCCAGACATGATAGAGAAGTGGGCTCATTGATGCACCTCTGGGGAGGAACAAAGAAGGTATTCGGCCTGATAGCAGTGGTTGGAAGCACTTCTTGGGCATGTTGCATCTTAGCAAGAGCCTCTGTGGAGATGACATCCTTAAAGAGGTCAGCTGGAAGTACGGTTTCGGGAGGGAGACTCAAAGCAGCAGAAAAGTGTCAAGATAAGGCATCTCCCTTTATATTTTTGGATACAGATTGATAGGTGATCATGAAGTTGAAGAACAGAACCCATTGAGCCTATTGTGGATTCAGACACTGGTCTGATTCAAGAAACTGGAGGTTCTTGTGATCTGTAAGTGGTGCCCTCCAGTAGGACAGTTAAAAGGCATCCATTTTTACAATGTAAAGCAGATTAGGATGGCTTCTGTAGTAAATGCCCTCTTACATTTTTTAAAGCAATCTTGGCATCAGGCAACCAGTGCACTGGGTTGCCATCTTTCCTGGTTAGAGGGGTGATAGGGGCCATGATTTTCGAGATTGCAAATAAACCGTCTGTAATAGTTTGCAAAACCAAGGAATCTCTGAACAGCCCGGTGGGTAGGTTTAGGTCAGTAGTGAACCACAGACAGTCTTTATGGATCCATCTCCAACCCATTCTGTGAGATAATATATCCCAGGAAGGTTAGTTGTTCTTTTTCAAATGCACACTTCTCAACCTTGATGTATAAGCTGTTCTTATGAAGGAGTTGCAGCACTGCTCTCATGTGACATAGGTGAGAGTTAGTGATGATCGAGCACCCCGATGCTCGGGTGTTCGGGTGCTCTGGCCGAGCGCCTCCGGAGGCTCGAGTGCTCGGCCGAGCACCCGAGCCCCATTGAAGTCATTGAAGGGGCCATGATTAAGAGGGAAACGTGCGCAGCGTAAAGCAGGTGTTCAATGTGGTTATGGCCCGGGTAAGGTACAGCATTCAGGAACGGAGGCCGCAGCTACCACAGGTTTTACAACATGTCCGTTTGCCCTTGTTAAGTCCAAAATTTATAGTCGGAACAGTGGGGTCTGATCCATTGAGTAAAAGTGACGAAGTGACTTAGTGGATGAAGCCAAGAACTACCTTCTGCTCTGTCGAACACCCCAGCCCTATTTAATTCAATGGGAGGACCTGAGGCACTCCGATACAACCTGTATATCACAAAATGGAGGGCCTCATTCACATTGTGGTACAATAGTTCAGGTAGTGGTCCAACACTCATAAAGCCTATGCACTAAGTGAAAGGGCTGCCAAAAATTAGACTGAAATGTCACTCCAATACACCCTTTATTACACATAAAGGAGGGCATCATACACACCCTTGAAAAATTAGGATTAATGGCCTGCTGGTGACCCTCTAAAACATTAGGGGCTAGGGCATGCCACTAAGCTGACCATCTAAAACATTAGGAATGAGGGTCTGCTGCTGAGCCGACCATCTAAAACATTATGGGTGAGGGTCTGCTGCGGAGCTGACCATCCTAAACATTATATGCGAAGGCCCGCTTGTGAGCTGACGCTATAAAACATTATATGAGAGGGCCCGCTAGAGAGCTGACCCAATAAAACATTATATGAGAAGGCCCGCTGGTGAGCTGACCTATACAAAAATTGTCAAACAGGGCCCGCTGGTGAGCTGGCCCTATATAAAAATTATATCACAGGGCATATGGAAGAGGAGGAGGAGGATGAGAAGATTAAGAGTCAACCATATACCCGTTTTTTGGGTGGAAGGGGTGAATGGGAATACAGAGTATTCCCATCATTGTAAATAACATATATAAAGTGACTTTATGTTCACCCGGGGCTTTCCTCCAGTGGAGTGGAGAAGTCAGGGGAAATCCAGGCCTTGTTCATTTTTATAAGTGTCAACCTATCAGCATTTTCGGTGGAAAGGCGGATACGCTTATCTGTTATGATGCCACCAGCAGCACTAAATACCCGCTCAGACAGAACGCTGGCGGCAGGGCAGGCCAGCACCTCCAAGGCGTAGAGTGCCAGTTCATACCACGTGTCCAGCTTGGACACCCAGTAGTTGTAAGGCACAGAGGGATCAGTGAGGACGCTGACACGGTCTGCTACGTACTCCTTCACCATCTTCCAAAACTTTTCCCTCCTTGTGACACTAGGCCGCGCATCAGGGTGAGGGTGCTGGCGGGGTGTCATGAAGGTGTCCCACGCCTTGGACAGTGTTGTCCTGCCTTTGTCGGAACTGCTGTGTGCTCCCCTTTTCTCCCCTTCTCGGTTGGCCAAGGTAGCACGTACTCTGCCGCCAGCGTTGTCAGATGGAAAATTTTGGAGCAATTTTTCGACAAGAACCTTCTGGTATTGCACCATTTTGCTTGTCCTCTCCACCGGAGGAATGAGAGATGAGAAATTCTCTTTGTAGCGGGGGTCCAGAAGGGTGAACACCCAGTAATCCGTGTTGTCTAAAATGCGTATAACGCGTGGGTCACGGGAAAGGCAGCCTAACATAAAGTCAGCCATGTGTGCCAGTGTACCAACAGGCAAGATTTCGCTGTCCTCACCAGGAGGATGACTCTCAATCTCCTCATCCTCTTCCTCCTCTTCTGCCCACCCACGCTGAAGAGATGGAAATAAAGTTCCATGGCTACTCTCTGTAGCGGAGGCAACCGTGTCTTCCTCCTCCTCCTCCGCCTCCTCCAATTGTCGCTGAGAAGACGAAGTGAGGGTGCTCTGGCTATCACCTTGTGTAAGCTCTTCCTCCCCCATTTCCACCTCTTCCACATGCAAAGCGTCGGTTTTAATTGTGAGCAGCGAGCGTTTCAGTAGACACAGAAGTGGGATGGTTACACTGACAATAGCATTATCGCCGCTCACCATCTGTGTCGATTCCTCAAAATTGCGTAAAACCTCACAGAGGTCTGACATCCATTCCCACTCCTCACTTCTGATTAGAGGAAGTTGAACGGAGAGGCAACGACCGTGTAACAGCTGGTACTCCACTACTGCCCTCTGCTGCTCACAAAGCCGGGCCAACATGTGGAAGGTGGAGTTCCAGCACGTGCTCACGTCACACAGCAGCCGGTGAGCTGGCAATTGTAAGCGCTGCTGCAGCGTCAACAGGCCGGCTGAAGCTGTAGATGACTTACGGAAATGTGCACACACGCGGCGCACCTTCGTCAAGAGATCATGCAAATTGGGGTAGGTTTTTAGAAATCGCTGAACCACTAAATTATATACATGGGCTAGGCATGGTACGTGTGTGAGCTTGCCGAGCTCCAAAGCCGCCATCAAGTTACGCCCATTATCACACACAACCATGCCTGGTTGCAGGTTGAGTGGCGAGAGCCACTGCTCGGTCTGGTGACTAATCCCCTGCAACAGCTCTGAGGCCATGTGCTGTTTGTCCCCAAGGCAGATAAGCTTCAGCACGGCCTGTTGACGCTTCCCCACTGCAGTGCTACACTGCTTCCAGCTACCGGCTGATGGGTGAGAGAATTCGGAGGTGGAAACGGAGGAGGAGGAGGAGGAGCCAAAAATGTAGGTGCTGGCGGAAACCCTGATGGAGGTAGGGCCCGCAATCCTCGGCGTGGGTAGCACCTGTGCCATCCCAGGGTCCGAGTCGCTCCCAGCCTCCACGACATTCACCCAGTGTGCCTTCAGGGAAATGTAGCGTCCCTGGCCACAAGCACTTGTCCATGTGTCAGTCGTTAAGTGGACCTTCCCAGTAACTGCGTTGGTCAGGGCACGGGTGATGTTAAGGGACACATGGTGGTGTAAGGCGGGGACGGCACACCGGGAAAAGTAGTGGCGGCTGGGGACTGCGTACCGAGGAACAGCTGCTGCCATCAGGCTGCGGAAGGACTCAGTCTCCACAAGCCTAAATGGCAGCATTTCGATGGCCAGTAATTTGGAAAGGTGTGAGGTTAGTGCTATGGCCTGTGGGTGGGTGGCTGGGTATTATCGCTTGCGCTCAAATGCCTGGGGTAACGACATTTGGACGCTGCGCTGGGACAGGGAAGTGGATGTGGTCGCTGATGTTGCTTCAGATGGTACAGGTGCAGGGCGGGAGGTATGTGGGCCTGCGTCTTCGACAGGCGATTGGCCGGCACTGAAAACAGGGGAAGAGGAGGCAGTGGTGTGGCCTGCAGACACAGATTGGCGATCCGGGCGTTCCTCCCACTTATTACGGTGCTTGGATGCCATGTGTCGGATAATGCTGGTGGTGGTGAGGTTGCTAGTGTTCATGCCTCGGCTCATTCTGGTGTGGCACAGGTTGCAAACTACAATTCTTTTGTCGTCCGCACTTTCCTTAAGAAAACGCCATACCGCTGAACACCTAGCCCTTGGCAAGGGAGATTTACGCAAGGGGGTGCTCCGTGGAACATTTGCGGGCCGGTTTGGTGCGGTCCGCCTTCTTTCTTTAGCCACACCACTGCCTCTTCCAGCCTGTTGCGGTGCTGCAGATGGCTCACCCTCAGGACTGCTGTCATCGCTCGGCTTTCCACCTTCCCAGGTGGGGTCAGTGACCTCATCGTCCACCAAGTCCTCCTCCACTTCCTCACTCTGATCATCCTCCTCATTTCTTGATCCCACCACATCCTCAGTCATTGACAACTGTGTATCATCCTCCTCATCAAGGTCTTAAGACAGTAATTGTGGTTGATTTGATGGCAACTGTGTCTCATCATCATCATCCACTTCCTTTGACCTTAAATGCCATTCCCCTCTGTCATCTTCTTGTGATTGGGTACCCTCTAGAGGTTGTGAATCAGGGCACAAGATCTCATGTTCCTCTACAAGCGTGCTTGGAGAGAGGTTCAAATCAAGGATTGGTGATGAGAAGAGCTCCTCACTATATCCCAGTGTGGGATCACTTCTTTGGCCAGACCCTCTATGGTGGGAGGAAGGATGATCAGGGTGAGGATTATGTTGACCAGACTCTTGGCTACTGAGAGTGGACTTGGTGGAAGACAGGGTGGTGCTTAACCGACTGGAAGCAGTATCACCTGAAATCCAACCGACCACCTGTTCGCAGTGGTCTGACCTCGAGAGTGATGTCCTGCGACGCCCTGTAAACTGAGACATGAAGCTAGGTATGGTGGATGTCTTTCTTTCTTGTGCTCTGGCACCAGGCACAGTTTCTATGCGTCCTGACCCGCGCCCTGAACTATCAGGATCACGTCCACTTCCCCGTCCCTTTTTACCCGCCTTCTTCATATTAAACGGAATATATGCCGGTAATCTGCGGCTAGGCACACGAAACAGAATGTGACGCTAATCTGCGGCTAGGCACACTAAACAATATGTGACGCTAATCTGCGGCTAGGCACACTAAACAATATGTGACGTTAATCTGCGGCTAGGCACACTAAACAATATGTGACGCTAATCTGCGGCTAGGCACACGAAACAGAATGTGACGCTAATCTGCGGCTAGGCACACGAAACAGAATGTGACGCTAATCTGTGGCTAGGCACAGTGAACGGAATATGTGACGTTAATTTGTGAATTTGCACACTAAACAGAATGTGACAATAATCTATGGCTAGGCACACGTTTAAAATGGCCCTTTTTGTCGCTGCGTTGTAAAATCATTGGCCCTGTGCACCTAACAGAATATATCAGCTTGTCACTGCACTGTGAAATATTTGTCCCTGTGCACCTAGTACAATGTCACCTTAGAACATGTCCCCCCCCACAAAAAAATGAAATTCTGCCACCCCCAAAAAAAATTAAATGCTGCCCCCACACACAACAGTCCTAAAAAGGACTTTTGGGTCTTGAAAGAGTTTCAACAATTTTATTCTCCCTACACTGACTTCCTGTGCATCTAGTATTATATGTCACCTTACAAATATCCCCCCCACAAAAAAAAGGAAATTGTGCCCCCCCAAACAAAATATAAATGCTGCCCCCGCACACAACAGTCCTAAAAAGGACTTTTGGGTCTTGAAAGAGTTTCAACAATGTTATTCTCCCTACACTGACTTTCCCTGCCTAAGCGCATCTCTCCCTGGCTAAGAAAGAGCCGAACTCGAGCGTCGGGTGCTATACAGCACCCGATCACGGGTTCTGGCCAGCCAATCAGTGTAATGCCAGCAGCCAACATGGCTGCTGGCATTACACTGATGTCAGAGCCTCCCCGCACGTTTATTGGCTGCGCAGCAGCTGCGAAACATGCGGGGAGGAGACCCGAACATGGCGGGCGAGCACATGCGGTACTCTTACGAGTACCGCCATGTGCCGAGCAGAGCGATGCTCGAGCCGAACCGAGCTTCGGCCGAGCATGCTCGCTCATCACTAGTGAGAGTCTAAGTCCTTGGAGTAGATTAAGATATCATCCAAATAGATTAGAACATGAGACTTGATCATGTCGAGGAAGATGTCGTTCATGAGAGCATGGAAGCCTGCCGAGGCATTACACAGGCCATCCACATGGAAGCAGTGAGTCCACTGAAGAATTCTGGAGTGGCGAAGATCACAATGGCCGATGGACAGCCAGTGATGACACAGTATGTCAAAGATCGACCAAGTGGGTTGACCTCTAGCAAATGCAGGAACCTGTTAAAGATTGATCAGCTTGTATAGTGGAGGCAAATACAGGAACAGACAAAGTTAAATTCACTGGGCTGATAGCAGGTGAAACAGGAACTGAAATAGATAAATCCAACGGAGGTCAATTCACTGGGCTGAGAGCAGATGAAAGGCGGAACTGGAGGAGATCAAGCTGATGGTCTAATGGCTGACATTTGCAGGATTCTGTTGGAGATTGATCCAGAGGGAAGATGATGAGGGAAGTCAGCCTAGGCAGTCAGAGAGATCTCAGTCCTGATTAGGGTGAAGTCAGGAATAGCAGAGATCTTAGCCTAGTAATCATTCAGAGATACAGAATCAACAGGCAAAGGGTTGGTCAGAGGTCAGGCCAGGTCCCATGAGGTAATCAAAGCAAGCCAAGTCAGCAAGTGGAGTCAGAGGTCAGGAGATGTCAAAGCAGTCATAATGATGCATCAAGGGAAGTTGCAGAACAAACACTGTAGGTAGCCCAGGGATTGGATACAGAATACAGGAAGAAAGCAGGTCGGGTAGCCAATCCAGAACAAAGGGCGGTAACAACCCCAGGTGACAGTGGACGCAGTGAAACTAAGGCATAGTACAAACCAATGTTTACAATAATAGATATGCCTATAGTGAAGAACGTCACACTGCAAATTTGAAAAAAATAGAATAACTAGAATAGGGCTAAAATAGGTTGTTAATTGCACCTCAGCCAACCTTAGCATCTATATCAGAAACTAGTTCAGTGCTTTTACAATTGGAAGTGTAATGTCTTACCTATAAAAAAAACAAATATTTATTAATAGATTTAAAAATAGATATTTTTACAATAAAAACAAATGATAGGGATGGAGAGACAACATTTTGAATAAGTTGTATAGATTTAGATGTGTCCACAACAAGGTGAATCAATAATTGTACCATTATACTATTATGGGTCTAGAAACTGATACAATTGTAACACACCTCTCATTCATATAGGTGATTTCTATACCTAGCATTTCCAAGCAGTTTCCCATCCAGGTGCTAAACAGGCCACAGACTGCTTGACGTCCAAGCCAAAATGGGCTTGGGTGAACTCAGATCCATATGTCCACAGGCTCTTGGATTATTTCAGTAATATTAATTGTAGAACAGCAACCATGCATCCAATGGTATTGATCCACAACACTGTGGGTTAACAGTACACACACACAGGGGTCAAATATCATTAACGAGAGATGATCCACTGTATTAAAGCTTTAAAGCTTAAACTCAGTGGTTTGATCCACAATGCTGTGGATTAAAACTTCGTACACACACTCAGAGATCAAGTACCATTAATGAGAGATGTATTCAATTTAGTGATTGTAGAACAGAAACTATGTTATACTTCAATGGTTTGATCCATTGATTGTGGGTTAATGGTTCGTATAGACACAAAGATCAAATACCATTAATGAAAGATGCATTCATTGTATAAAAGCTTAAAGGGATAGTAATACTTAAAATGTAAAAAAATATATGTTGTAGGGTTTATCCCCCTGAGTAAAACAAGGGTAATCCCACTGCTGAAAGGTGTTTCATTCAAAAGTAATTAATTTTCAAAGTTGAATTTTTTAGGTGCAATATCACAGTGGCCTGAAATTGTACAGTGGCGCTGTTTCTACACCATCTTATGGAGATTTATGGTCCCGGGACCAGAGCTGTCCATAGGATTGTGTGGCAACAGCGCCACACAAAAAATAATAATAATTTTTGAATGAAACACCTTTCAGCAGTGGGAGTACTCTTGTTTTACTCAGGGGGATAAATCCTACAACATATTTTTTTTTACATTTTAAGTATTACTATCCCTTTAAAAACAAACAGTTGTCACCATTCATTCTGTGGCAAATCCACAACACTGATGGTTGTACAATAGACAAACATGCAGGGATTAATGACCAATGGAGAGCAAGTTGTAAGCTACGATACCTGAGCAAACAAGTTCTCTGCTCCTATATAGGTAATAAAAATATTAACCATCCAGTAAGAAGATCAATTCCTCAAAAGAACAAAAAATTCCATCCCTAAAAGATCAATTATAGTGATGAGCGAGCACCCCAATGCTCGGGTGTTCGGGTGCTCTGACCGAGCACCCCCGGAGGCTCGAGTGCTCGGCCGAGCACCCGAGCCCCATTGAAGTCAATGGGAGGACTCGAGCATTACACCAGGCACCCCCTGCTCTGATGAGGGGAGGGTGCCTGGTCCATAGGAAAAGGGCAGAAAATGATGGAAACACCACAGAAATGGTTCAGGGACAGCATAGGGAGGATGTCTGGATGCATCTTGGACTCCAACGTCGCTGCTGGGAACGATCTTTCGCCCGTAGTACGCCATTTTTACAGATTGACCGTAAAACACACAAAAAGGCAGATAAAAACGACTTTAGGCGAAAAATTGTTACCAAACAGTATTTGCTGTATATTTACTTGTATATCATCTTCAAATTCTCCCAAAAATTTCCTCGATTTTTCTGAACTGAGGCCATGATTAAGAGGGAAACGTGCGCAGAGGCAAATTCTCCCAAAAATTTCCTTGATTTTTCTGAACTGAGGCCATGATTAAGAGGGAAACGTGCGCAAAGGCAAATTCTCCCAAAAATTTCCTCGATTTTTCTGAACTGAGGCCATGATTAAGAGGGAAACGTGCGCAAAGGCAAATTCTCCCAAAAATTTCCTCGATTTTTCTGAACTGAGGCCATGATTAAGAGGGAAACGTGCGCAAAGGCAAATTCTCCCAAAAATTTCCTCGATTTTTCTGAACTGGGGCCATGATTAAGAGGGAAACGTGTGCTGAGCCGACCATCTAAAACATTATGGGTGAGGGTCTGCTGCGGAGCTGACCATCCTAAACATTATATGCGAAGGCCCGCTAGTGAGCTGACGCTATAAAACATTATATGAGAGGGCCCGCTAGAGAGCTGACCCAATAAAACATTATATGAGAAGGCCCACTGGTGAGCTGACCTATACAAAAATTGTGAAACTGCGCCCGCTGGTGAGCTGGCCCTATATAAAAATTATATCACAGGGCCCGCTGGTGAGCTGGCCCTATATAAAAATGATATCACTGGGCCCGCTGGTGAGCTGGCCCTATATAAAAATTATATCCCAGGGTATATGGAAGAGAGTCAACCATATACCCATTTTTTGGGTGGAAGGGGTGAATGGGAATACAGAGTATTCCCATCATTGTAAATAACATATATAAAGTGAGTTTATGTTCCCCCGGGGCTTTACTCCAGTGGAGTGGAGAAGTCAGGGGAAATCCAGGCCTTGTTCATTTTTATAAGTGTCAACCTATCAGCATTGTCGGTGGAAAGGCGGATACGCTTATCTGTTATGATGCCACCAGCAGCACTAAATACCCGCTCAGACAGAACGCTGGCGGCAGGGCAGGCCAGCACCTCCAAGGCGTAGAGTGCCAGTTCATACCACGTGTCCAGCTTGGACACCCAGTAGTTGTAAGGCACAGAGGGATCATTGAGGACGCTGACACGGTCTGCTACGTACTCCTTCACCATCTTCCAAAACTTTTCCCTCCTTGTGACACTAGGCTGCGCATCAGGGTGAGGGTGCTGGCGGGGTGTCATGAAGGTGTCCCACGCCTTGGACAGTGTTGCCCTGCCTTTGTCGGAACTGCTGTGTGCTCCCCTTTTCTCCCCTTCTCGGTTGGCCAAGGTAGCACGTACTCTGCCGCCAGCGTTGTCAGATGGAAAATTTTGGAGCAATTTTTCAACAAGAACCTTCTGGTATTGCACCATTTTGCTTGTCCTCTCCACCGGAGGAATGAGAGATGAGAAATTCTCTTTGTAGCGGGGGTCCAGAAGGGTGAACACCCAGTAATCCGTGTTGTCTAAAATGCGTGTAACGCGTGGGTCACGGGAAAGGCAGCCTAACATAAAGTCAGCCATGTGTGCCAGAGTACCAACAGGCAAGATTTCGCTGTCCTCACCAGGAGGATGACTCTCAATCTCCTCATCCTCTTCCTCCTCTTCTGCCCACCCACGCTGAAGAGATGGAACTAAAGTTCCGTGGCTACCCTCTGTAGCGGAGGCAACCGTGTCTTCCTCCTCCTCCGCCTTCTCCAATTGTCGCTGAGAAGACGAAGTGAGGGTGCTCTGGCTATCACCTTGTGTAAGCTCTTCCTCCCGCATTTCCACCTCTTCCACATGCAAAGCGTCGGTTTTAATTGTGAGCAGCGAGCGTTTCAGTAGACACAGAAGTGGGATGGTTACACTGATAATAGCGTTATCGCCGCTCACCATCTGTGTCGATTCCTCAAAATTGTGTAAAACCTCACAGAGGTCTGACATCCATTCCCACTCCTCACTTCTGATTACAGGAAGTTGAACGGAGAGGCGACGACCGTGTAACAGCTGGTACTCCACTACTGCCCTCTGCTGCTCACAAAGCCGGGCCAACATGTGGAAGGTGGAGTTCCAGCGCGTGCTCACATCACACAGCAGCCGGTGAGCTGGCAATTGTAAGCGCTGCTGCAGCTTCAACAGGCCGGCTGAAGCTGTAGATGACTTACGGAAATGTGCACACACGCGGCGCACCTTGGTCAAGAGATCATGCAAATTGGGGTAGGTTTTTAGAAATCGCTGAACCACTAAATTAAATACATGCGCTAGGCATGGTACGTGTGTGAGCTTGCCGAGCTCCAAAGCCGCCACCAAGTTACGCCCATTATCACACACAACCATGCCTGGTTGCAGGTTGAGTGGCGAGAGCCACTGCTCGGTCTGGTGACTAATCCCCTGCAACAGCTCTGAGGCCGTGTGCTGTTTGTCCCCAAGGCAGATCAGCTTCAGCACGTCCTGTTGACGCTTCCCCACTGCAGTGCTACACTGCTTCCAGCTACCGGCTGATGGGTGAGTGGTGCTGCGCGCAGAGAATTCGGAGGTGGAAACGGAGGAGGAGGAGCCAATAACGTAGGTGCTGGCGGAAACCCTGATGGAGGTAGGGCCCGCAATCCTCGGCGTGGGTAGCACCTGTGCCATCCCAGGGTCCGAGTCGCTCCCAGCCTCCACGACATTCACCCAGTGTGCCGTCAGGGAAATGTAGCGTCCCTGGCCACAAGCACTTGTCCATGTGTCAGTCGTTAAGTGGACCTTCCCAGTAACTGCGTTGGTCAGGGCACGGGTGATGTTACGGGACACATGGTGGTGTAATGCGGGGATGGCACACCGGGAAAAGTAGTGGCGGCTGGGGACCGCGTACCGAGGGACAGCTGCTGCCATCAGGCTGCGGAAGGACTCAGTCTCCACAACCCTAAATGGCAGCATTTCGATGGCCAGTAATTTGGAAAGGTGTGAGGTTAGTGCTATGGCCTGTGGGTGGGTGGCTGGGTATTTTCGCTTGCGCTCAAATGCCTGGGGTAACGACATTTGGACGCTGTGCTGGGACAGGGAAGTGGATGTGGTCGCTGATGGTGCTTCAGATGGTACAGGTGCAGGGCGGGAGGTATGCGGGCCTGCGCCTTCGACAGGCGATTGGCCGGCACCGAAAACAGGGGAAGAGGAGGCAGTGGTGTGGCCTGCAGACACAGATGGGCGATCCAGGCGTTCCTCCCACTTATTACGGTGCTTGGATGCCATGTGTCGGATCATGCTGGTGGTGGTGAGGTTTCTAGTGTTCATGCCTCGGCTCATTCTGGTGTGGCACATGTTGCAAACTACAATTCTTTTGTCGTCCGCACTTTCCTTAAAAAAACGCCATACCGCGGAACACCTACCCCTTGGCAAGGGAGATTTACGCAAGGGGGTGCTCCGTGGAACATTTGCGGGCCGGTTTGGTGCGGTCCGCCTTCTTTCTGTAGCCACACCACTGCCTCTTCCAGCCTGTTGCGGTGCTGCAGATGGCTCACCCTCAGGACTGCTGTCATCGCTCGGCTCTACACCTTCCCAGGTGGGGTCAGTCACCTCATCGTCCACCAAGTCCTCCTCCACTTCCTCACTCTGATCATCCTCCTCATGTCTTCATCCCACCACATACTCAGTCATTGACAACTGTATATCATCCTCCTCATCAAGGTCTTGAGACAGTAATAGTGGTTGATGTAATGGCAACTGTGTCTCATCATCATCATCATCCACTTCCTTTGACCTTAAATGCCGTTCACCTCTGTCATCTTCTTGTGATTGGGTACCCTCTAGAGGTTGTGAATCAGGGCACAAGATGTCATGTTCCACTGCAAGCGTGCTTGGAGAGAGGTTCAAATTAAGGATTGGTGATGACACGAGCTCCTCACTATATCCCAGTGTGGGATCACTTCTTTGACCAGATCCTCTATGGTGGGAGGAAGGATGATCAGAGTGAGGATTATGTTGACCAGACTCTTGGCTACTGAGAGTGGACTTGGTGGAAGACAGGGTGGTGCTTAACCGACTGGAAGCAGTATCAGCTGACATCCAACCGACCACCTGTTCGCAGTGGTCGGACCTCGAGAGTGATGTCCTGCGACGCCCTGTAAAATGAGACATGAAGCTAGGTATGGTGGATGTCTTTCTGTCTTGTGCTCTGGCACCAGGCGCAGTTTCTACGCGTCCTGACCCGCGCCCTGAACTATCAGGATCACGTCCACTTCCCCTTCCCTTTTTACCCGCCTTCTTCATATTACACGGAATATGTGCTACAAATCTGCAACTTTGCACAGTACACAGAATTTGCTTCTTAACTGCGGCGACGCACAGTGAATGGAATATGTGACTTTGATATTTTACAGTTTGAAGACTTAACAGAATTTTTTCCTATTCTGAAACTGTGCACAGTACACAGAATTTGCTTCTTAACTGCGGCGACGCACAGTGAATGGAATATGTGACTTTGATATTTTACAGTTTGAAGACTTAACAGAATTTTTTCCTATTCTGAAACTGTGCACAGTACACAGAATTTGCTTCTTAACTGCGGCGACGCACAGTGAATGGAATATGTGACTTTGATATTTTACAGTTTGAAGACTTAACAGAATTTTTTCCTATTCTGAAACTGTGCACAGTACACAGAATTTGCTTCTTAACTGCGGCGACGCACAGTGAATGGAATATGTGACTTTGATATTTTACAGTTTGAAGACTTAACAGAATTTTTTCCTATTCTGAAACTGTGCACAGTACACAGAATTTGCTTCTTAACTGCGGCGACGCACAGTGAATGGAATATGTGACTTTGATATTTTACAGTTTGAAGACTTAACAGAATTTTTTCCTATTCTGAAACTGTGCACAGTACACAGAATTTGCTTCTTAACTGCGGCGACGCACAGTGAATGGAATATGTGACTTTGATATTTTACAGTTTGAAGACTTAACAGAATTTTTTCCTATTCTGAAACTGTGCACAGTACACAGAATTTGCTTCTTAACTGCGGCGACGCACAGTGAATGGAATATGTGACTTTGATATTTTACAGTTTGAAGACTTAACAGAATTTTTTCCTATTCTGAAACTGTGCACAGTACACAGAATTTGCTTCTTAACTGCGGCGACGCACAGTGAATGGAATATGTGACTTTGATATTTTACAGTTTGAAGACTTAACAGAATTTTTTCCTATTCTGAAACTGTGCACAGTACACAGAATTTGCTTCTTAACTGCGGCGACGCACAGTGAATGGAATATGTGACTTTGATATTTTACAGTTTGAAGACTTAACAGAATGTGCTCTAATCTGCAACTTTGCACACTAAACAGAATGTGCTCTAATCTGCAACTTTGCACACTAAACAGAATGTGCTCTAATCTGCAACTTTGCACACTAAAAAGAATGTGCTGCTAATCTGCAACTTTGCACACTGAACAGAATGTGCTCTAATCTGCAACTTTGCACACTAAACAGAATGTGCTCTAATCTGCAACTTTGCACACTAAAAAGAATGTGCTGCTAATCTGCAACTTTGCACACTGAACAGAATGTGCTCTAATCTGCAACTTTGCACACTAAACAGAATGTGCTCTAATCTGCAACTTTGCACACTAAGCAGAATATATGAAGTTTTTTTTTTTTTGTTTTTTTTCCCCCCACACAAAATAAACTGCTGCCCCCACACACAGTAGTCCTAAAAAGGACTTTTGGGTCTTTTTTTTTACAAATTTGCTTTTCTTCTCCCTACACTGACTTTCCCTTCCTATCCTCATCTCTCCCTGGCTAAGACTGAGCCGAACTCGCTGGTCAGGTGCTATACAGCACCCGATCACGGGTTCTGGCCAGCCAATCAGTGTAATGACAGCAGCCAACATGGCTGCTGGCATTACACTGATGTCAGAGCCTCCCCGCACGTTTATTGGCTGCGCAGCAGCCGCGAAACGTGCGGGGAGGAGACCCGAACATGGCGGGCGAGCACATGCGGTACTCGTACGAGTACCGCCATGTGCCGAGCAGAGCGATGCTCGAGCCGAACCGAGCTTCGGCCGAGCATGCTCGCTCAACACTAATCAATTATAAGCCCATATTAGTTGAATGGTATATGCCCAACATGTTTCACCAGAACTCTGGCTTCATCAGGGTTCTGGTGAAATATGTTGGGCATATACCATTCAACTAATATGGGCTGATAATTGATTTTTTAGGGATGGAAATTAGGAAAGTGAGTGGATATAGATGTGTTCATTTGTAAACTCAGCTGGATGAAAACAAGACTTGGAAATATACCAAACCTCATTTGCAAGCCATAACGAAGATTTTCTTAATAGTTCCTTCTCTAATATATGACATGGACTGGCCACAACTTTGATTTGTAATAGATGAAAGCACAGAACTACTGTCATACTTATCAAATAAAGACAACTGTAAGTTAAAACAAAATATTACTAAGATTACATGATATATTTATAGTAGATTATGTAGCTGATAGACATATTCCATACCATTTATTGAATCAAGGGCTTAAAGGTAAACCCCCTCATTTAAACCTCTAGGATTCAATGTACCCAGCTTATAAATCCAAAATGCTTCTCTTCTAAGCAATTTATTAATTACCTTTCATTGGTGATGGTGACACTCTTTCAATACCCATAAATTGCATAACCTTAACATAATTTTGATAAAATTCAGAATCATGTCTTGCTATCAGGGTATCTCTGCTGTTCACATTTCCAGTATGTTTGAGAATTCTTTCTCTGAATATCTGAATCGTTTTGCCAACATATTGGACCCCACACTTGCATTACATCATATAGATAATACCTGAGGTTCTACAATTAATAGATTATCTGAATATAAATACATCTTCAAACAAACTTGAAAATTGGAAGTTTTCAATAGAAATGAACATGCCATACAACTATCTAAATTAACCTTTGATATTTGGGCACATCAATTACTTGATGTAACACCTTTCTGACAGTGACTATGAACTACAATAGTCATGACTATTCTTTATACATCAGAATGTAATTTTCAGAGTATCTGAAATTACATCAGCTAAATCATAGTCTAATTTTAAAATGGGCCAATATTTCTCTAATATAGAATAAATCAACCTCTCTGCTGTTAGTCCTTTTCTTAGGGGGATGTAGTAATGCTTCAAGATTACTGAACAGAGCCCTCTGGTATGCTCTTTTAAGTGTTTTTTTACTACATTCTCTGTAGAGAAATCTTTTCTGAAGCTTCTTGGCTTCTACTTTAAAATATTCTATAGTAATACAAAGTCTATAAATTCTTAGGTACTGGACAACTGGTATGCCTTTATTTAAGGGTGTGGATGATGACTATGAGCTGACAGTAGGATGTTAGTAGCTGTCTTCTTACAAATGTATTGATTACTAGTGATGAGCGAGCACCCCAATGCTCGGGTGTTCGGGTGCTCTGACCGAGCGCCCCCGGAGGCTCGAGTGCTCAGCCGAGCACCCGAGCCCCATTGAAGTCAATGGGAGGACTCGAGCATTACACCAGGCACCCCCTGCTCTGATGAGGGGAGGGTGCCTGGTCCATAGGAAAAGGGCAGGATGGAAACACCACAGAAATGGTTCAGGGACAGCATAGGGAGGATGTCTGGATGCATCTTGGACTCCAACATCGCTGCTGGGAACGATCATTCGCCCGTAGTACGCCATTTTTACAGACTGACCGTAAAACACACAAAAAGGAAAATAAAAACGACTTTAGGCGAAAAATTGTTACCAAACAGTATTTGCTGTATATTTACTTGTATATCATCTGCAAATTCTGCAAAAAATTTCATCAGTTTTTCTGAAGTGAGGCCATGATTAAGAGGGAAACGTGCGCAGAGGCAAATTCTCCCAAAAATTTCCTAGATTTTTCTGAACTGAGGCCATGATTAAGAGGGAAACGTGCGCAAAGGCAAATTCTCCCAAAAATGTCCTCGATTTTTCTGAACTGGGGCCATGATTAAGAGGGAAACGTGTGCTGAGCCGACCATCTAAAACATTATGGGTGAGGGTCTGCTGCGGAGCTGACCATCCTAAACATTATATGCGAAGGCCCGCTAGTGAGCTGACGCTATAAAACATTATATGAGAGGGCCCGCTAGAGAGCTGACCCAATAAAACATTATATGAGAAGGCCCGCTGGTGAGCTGACCTATATAAAAATTATATCCCAGGGTATATGGAAGAGAGTCAACCATATACCCATTTTTTGGGTGGAAGGGGTGAATGGGAATACAGAGTATTCCCATCATTGTAAATAACATATATAAAGTGAGTTTATGTTCCCCCGGGGCTTTCCTCCAGTGGAGTGGAGAAGTCAGGGGAAATCCAGGCCTTGTTCATTTTTATAAGTGTCAACCTATCAGCATTTTCGGTGGAAAGGCGGATACGCTTATCTGTTATGATGCCACCAGCAGCACTAAATACCCGCTCAGACAGAACGCTGGCGGCAGGGCAGGCCAGCACCTCCAAGGCGTAGAGTGCCAGTTCATACCACGTGTCCAGCTTGGACACCCAGTAGTTGTAAGGCACAGAGGGATCATTGAGGACGCTGACACGGTCTGCTACGTACTCCTTCACCATCTTCCAAAACTTTTCCCTCCTTGAGACACTAGGCTGCGCATCAGGGTGAGGGTGCTGGCGGGGTGTCATGAAGGTGTCCCACGCCTTGGAGAGTGTTGCCCTGCCTTTCTCGGAACTGCTGTGTGCTCCCCTTTTCTCCCCTTCTCGGTTGGAAAAGGTAGCACGTACTCTGCCGCCAGCGTTGTCAGATGGAAAATTTTGGAGCAATTTTTCAACAAGAACCTTCTGGTATTGCACCATTTTGCTTGTCCTCTCCACCGGAGGAATGAGAGATGAGAAATTCTCTTTGTAGCGGGGGTCCAGAAGGGTGAACACCCAGTAATCCGTGTTGTCTAAAATGCGTATAACGCGTGGGTCACGGGAAAGGCAGCCTAACATAAAGTCAGCCATGTGTGCCAGAGTACCAACAGTCAAGATTTCGCTGTCCTCACCAGGAGGATGACTCTCAATCTCCTCATCCTCTCCCTCCTCTTCTGCCCACCCACGCTGAAGAGATGGAACTAAAGTTCCATGGCTACCCTCTGTAGCGGAGGCAACCGTGTCTTCCTCCTCCTCCTCCTCCGCCTCCTCCAATTGTCGCTGAGAAGACGAAGTGAGGGTGCTCTGGCTATCACCTTGTGTAAGCTCTTCCTCCCGCATTTCCACCTCTTCCACATGCAAAGCATCAGTTTTAATTGTGAGCAGCGAGCGTTTCAGTAGACACAGAAGTGGGATGGTTACACTGATAATAGCGTTATCGCCGCTCACCATCTGTGTCGATTCCTCAAAATTGCGTAAAACCTCACAGAGGTCTGACATCCATTCCCACTCCTCACTTCTGATTACAGGAAGTTGAACGGAGAGGCGACGACCGTGTAACAGCTGGTACTCCACTACTGCCCTCTGCTGCTCACAAAGCCGGGCCAACATGTGGAAGGTGGAGTTCCAGCGCGTGCTCACATCACACAGCAGCCGGTGAGCTGGCAATTGTAAGCGCTGCTGCAGCTTCAACAGGCCGGCCGAAGCTGTAGATGACTTACGGAAATGTGCACACACGCGGCGCACCTTGGTCAAGAGATCATGCACATTGGGGTAGGTTTTTAGAAATCGCTGAACCACTAAATTAAATACATGCGCTAGGCATGGTACGTGTGTGAGCTTGCCGAGCTCCAAAGCCGCCACCAAGTTACGCCCATTATCACACACAACCATGCCTGGTTGCAGGTTGAGTGGCGAGAGCCACTGCTCGGTCTGGTGACTAATCCCCTGCAACAGCTCTGAGGCCGTGTGCTGTTTGTCCCCAAGGCAGATCAGCTTCAGCACGGCCTGTTGACGCTTCCCCACTGCAGTGCTACACTGCTTCCAGCTACTAGCTGATGGGGGAGTGGCGCTGCGTGTAGAGAATTCGGAGGTGGAAACGGAGGAGGAGGAGCCAATAACGTAGGTGCTGGCGGAAACCCTGATGGAGGTAGGGCCCGCAATCCTCGGCGTGGGTAGCACCTGTGCCATCCCAGGGTCCGAGTCGCTCCCAGCCTCCACGACATTCACCCAGTGTGCCGTCAGGGAAATGTAGCGTCCCTGGCCACAAGCACTTGTCCATGTGTCAGTCGTTAAGTGGACCTTCCCAGTAACTGCGTTGGTCAGGGCACGGGTGATGTTACGGGACACATGGTGGTGTAATGCGGGGATTGCACACCGGGAAAAGTAGTGGCGGCTGGGGACCGCGTACCGAGGGACAGCTGCTGCCATCAGGCTGCCGAAGGACTCAGTGTCCACAAGCCTAAATGGCAGCATTTCGATGGCCAGTAATTTGGAAAGGTGTGAGGTTAGTGCTATGGCCTGTGGGTGGGTGGCTGGGTATTTTCGCTTGCGCTCAAATGCCTGGGGTAACGACATTTGGACGCTGTGCTGGGACAGGGAAGTGGATGTGGTCGCTGATGGTGCTTCAGATGGTACAGGTGCAGGGCGGGAGGTATGCGGGCCTGCGCCTTCGACAGGCGATTGGCCGGCACCGAAAACAGGGGAAGAGGAGGCAGTGGTGTGGCCTGCAGACACAGATGGGCGATCCAGGCGTTCCTCCCACTTATTACAGTGCTTGAATGCCATGTGTCGGATCATGCTGGTGGTGGTGAGGTTTCTAGTGTTCATGCCTCGGCTCATTCTGGTGTGGCACAGGTTGCAAATTACAATTCTTTTGTCGTCCGCACTTTCCTTAAAAAAACGCCATACCGCGGAACACCTACCCCTTGGCAAGGGAGATTTACGCAAGGGGGTGCTCCGTCGAACATTTGCGGGCCGGTTTGGTGCGGTCCGCCTTCTTTCTGTAGCCACACCACTGCCTCTTCCAGCCTGTTGCGGTGCTGCAGATGGCTCACCCTCAGGACTGCTGTCATCGCTCGGCTCTACACCTTCCCAGGTGGGGTCAGTCATCTCATCGTCCACCAAGTCCTCCTCCACTTCCTCACTCTGATCATCCTCCTCATGTCTTCATCCCACCACATACTCAGTCATTGACAACTGTATAACATCCTCCTCAACAAGGTCTTGAGACAGTAATAGTGGTTGATTTAATGGCAACTGTGTCTCATCATCATCATCATCATCCACTACTTCCTTTGACCTTAAATGCCGTTCACATCTGTCATCTTCTTGTGATTGGGTACCCTCTAGAGGTTGTGAATCAGGGCATAAGATGTCATGTTCCTCTGCAAGCGTGCTTGGAGAGAGGGTCAAATGAAGGATTGGTGATGAGACGAGCTCCTCACTATATCCCAGTGTGGGATCACTTCTTTGACCAGACCGTCTATGGTGGGAGGAAGGATGATCAGAGTGAGGATTATGTTGACCAGACTCTTGGCTACTGAGAGTGGACTTGGTGGAAGACAGGGTGGTGCTTAACCGACTGGAAGCAGTATCAGCTGACATCCAACCGACCACCTGTTCACAGTGGTCGGACCTCGAGAGTGATGTCCTGCGACGCCCTGTAAAATGAGATATGAAGCTAGGTATGGTGGATGTTTTTCTTTCTTGTGCTCTGGCACCAGGCACAGTTTCTCCGCGTCCTGACCCGCGCCCTGAACTATCAGGATCACGTCCACTTCCCCATCCCTTTTTACCCGCCTTCTTCATCTTACACGGAATATGTGACTTTGATATTTTAGTTTGAAGACTTAACAGTATTTCTTCCTATTCTGCAACTGTGCACAGTACACAGAATAGGCTGCTAAACTGCGGTGACGCACACTGAATGGAATATGTGACTTTGATATTTTAGTTTGAAGACTTAACAGTATTTCTTCCTATTCTGCAACTGTGCAGAGTACACAGAATAGGCTGCTAAACTGCGGCGAAGCACACTGAATGGAATATGTGACTTTGATATTTTAGTTTGAAGACTTAACAGTATTTCTTCCTATTCTGCAACTGTGCAGAGTACACAGAATAGGCTGCTAAACTGCGGTGACGCACAATGAATGGAATATGTGACTTTGATATTTTAGTTTGAAGACTTAACAGTATTTCTTACTATTCTGCAACTCTGCAGAGTACACAGAATAGGCTGCTAAACTGCGGCGAAGCACACTGAATGGAATATGTGACTTTGATATTTTAGTTTGAAGACTTAACAGTATTTCTTCCTATTCTGCAACTGTGCACAGTACACAGAATATGCTGCTAAACTGCGGCGAAGCACACTGAATGGAATATGTGACTTTGATATTTTAGTTTGAAGACTTAACAGTATTTCTTCCTATTCTGCAACTGTGCACAGTACACAGAATATGCTGCTAAACTGCGGCGAAGCACACTGAATGGAATATGTGACTTTGATATTTTAGTTTGAAGACTTAACAGTATTTCTTCCTATTCTGCAACTGTGCACAGTACACAGAATATGCTGCTAAACTGCGGTGACGCACACTGAATGGAATATGTGACTTTGATATTTGAGTTTGAAGACTTAACAGTATTTCTTCCTATTCTGCAACTGTGCAGAGTACACAGAATAGGCTGCTAAACTGCGGCGAAGCACACTGAATGGAATATGTGACTTTGATATTTGAGTTTGAAGACTTAACAGAATGTGCTCTAATCTGCAACTTTGCACACTAAACAGAATGTGCTCTAATCTGCAACTTTGCACACTAAACAGAATGTGCTCTAATCTGCAACTTTGCACACTAAACAGAATATATGAAATTTTTTTTTGTTTGTTTTTTTCCCCCCACACAAAATAAACTGCTGCCCCCACACACAGTAGTCCTAAAAAGGACTTTTGGTTCTTTTTTTTTCACAAATTTGCTTTCTTTCTCCCTACATTGACTTTACCTTCCTATCCTCATCTCTCCCTGGCTAAGACTGAGCCGAACTCGCTGGTCAAGTGCTATACAGCACCCGACCACGGGTTCTGGCCAGCCAATCAGTGTAATGCCAGCAGCCAACATGGCTGCTGGCATTACACTGATGTCAGAGCCTCCCTGCACGTTTATTGGCTGCGCAGCAGCCGCAAAACGTGCGGGGAGGAGACCCGAACATGGCGGGCGAGCACATGCGGTACTCGTACGAGTACCGCCATGTGCCGAGCAGAGCGATGCTCGAGCCGATCCGAGCATCGGCCGAGCATGCTCGCTCAACACTATTGATTACATTATTTTTGTTTCTAAATTTGTATGTCCAGGAAAGACAACTGATCTTTCTGTATATCACTTGTAACCCTCAAGTTATGTGTTAGTATTCAGTATGTCCACAAATTTGACCAAATTCCTCTACAGTACCCATTCATGTCATTACCACATCATATGTGTAATGTAACCATATACCTATTTTCTCAGTATACTGGAACAGATTATATGTGACCATTTCCTTTTTGGTGTGAGGGGGCACAACAACATCCCATAGCTGTGCCTCTGGTCTGATGGTAATATTCCCCATTCAGCACAAATTTATTATGATTCTTGAATTGATTACTTCTAGTCCCTAAAAAGGATTTTGTAGCCTGAATCTTTACCTCATGATTGATACTCTTGTAAAGGGATTCAATATCAAGGTTGGGAAGTAGGGATGGGTGGAAATTATCACCTCAAACTGAAATCGGTGAAAATGGCACTTTCCTGTGAAAAGTGCCAATTTCCCTCTTTTTCACGCTTTTTTCACTTAGCTCAATCCATTGAAATCAATGGGAACATTTAAATTACACACAACATATAACAAATATTATTTTATTTCTCAAAGGCATAGTATAAAAGGGCCATGAGGGTGCCTGTGTTGGTGGGGTGTGGGGAAAGAATCAGTTGAACAGGGAATTTTTTTGGGGGGGAGTTGTTTACTGGGATTGGGGAGGCACTTAAAAAATAAATCCTAATACAATTCAAAAAACCCTATAAGACATGATATAAAAGGGGTCTGAGGAGAGTGGCTGTGTTGGTGGGTGGAGTCTGGGGAATGAATCAGTTGGGGATTTCTTGACTGGTATTGTGGGGGCAGGTAATAATAAAATAAATAAATAACTAAATAAAATAAGAAATTTGTATGTAGAGTGATAGAGGCAGGAACCCCCTGACATAAGCTGCCACTGGGGTGGACTGATACTTGACTTGATAGAGTATTTTGTAGAGGATGATTTGTTAGTTGCACAAACCCCCAAAAATTGTTAATTTTTTTTGTAGGACTAGGGCTTTTTTAATTTTTTTTTTCTTCAAACCACAAGCACTGAGAAAAAAATGTCAAATGTCCCCATAATTGCTGCTGCTGAGTTTTTTAAGCAACGGGATGATTAGGCAGCTGAAAGGGATTGGGATCAACAATAGCAGTAACATGGGTGATGGATGATGACAGTTCCACTTGCTACGACTATCTCCAGTGATGCGCCTGAGACAGTAGCAGCACAATGAGCCCCCAGTCAATGTGGAGAAAAGAAGTTGGCCAATAATTCTATACCACCTGCCACTCCTCCAAAATCATGGGTGTGTTGTTATTAGAATAGAAATGTTTCCCTTGAGAACAGGAACTGTGGCTCTTATCAGCAACTGCAATGTGCACAGTGTGTGTAGTAAATAACATCTGGGGGCACAACTGTATCCAAACACAATGACACCAGAACCCAAGTACTGCCGCTGTCACTATACTCCTTGTCCAGACCCTGCTAAGGACACATGACAACTTGCTGACAGTTTAATAGTAATGAAGAATCATCACTGCCAGCATCCTAGCATATTCTGCTGGATTGAATCTCCTCAGATGCTGCTTGATGACCTGGAATTGATTCTCCTCCACCCCACTGGCATGTGTGGTCAGTGCACCACACAGTGTGCAATGGGTAGAGATGAACTGCCATATCCTAAATGGCTATCATTTGGTAACGATGAATGAGGTGGACTGGCAGAAGATGTAGTTGTTACCCTAGAGGAAGAAGGTGATGGTGATAGCTAATTGTTTTGCTCATCATGGAACTTCCAGTCTCTGTCTGGGTTTCTCTATTGTTCCCCCTCTTTGACCTCCACCTCACCTCTTGTTGCTTTTCAGGAGAGTCAGCGGGTACAGTAACAGCGGTGGTGGATTTCTTGTTTGGCTTTAACATGTTTGACATAAAGGTAATGGTGTCTGTGTTTCATGCGTGATATCAGGGAAGTTGTGCCAATGTGTGTTCCCTCCTTTCCCCTTCTCACTGACTTGTAACAAATTGTGCACAGTGCCGTTGATGATGATGACTGCATTGTGCCTGCTCCAAGAGAAAAATAGTCCCACACCCATGATGTCAGGTGTAGAAGAATGGCCTCTTTCTTCTTGTCCTCCACATTTCCCTTCCCTGTCTGTGCTGGCAGCGGATGATGTTGCTGCTACTGTCTCAATATCAGCACTGCAACTAGGACCAGGAGTATTGCTAGAGCTGGCAAGTGGAACCTGTCCTAGTCCTGCATCACTTGTTGACCCCATTCCCACTGTGTCCATGGTGGTCTGTGATATACTAGCCTGCTCTTCAGTATCCTGATTCCCTTGCATCTCAGTAGCAGAGGCAGCAGGAATTAGATCAGCTACAAATTCCAAAAGTTCATTGCTAGTGGTGGTGGTGGCCCATCCTCATCCCTGTCTCCCATTCCTTCTCAGTTTCTGATAAAAAGGTCATCAATGTCTCTTCCACCGAAGCTTCTCTATCATCATCATCACCACCACTAGTCCCACTCTCTACATGCTGCTGCTGCTGTATTACAGACATCTCACTGCTGCTTGGAGGAGGTGAAGAGCAATGTGACAGAGGGTCCCCTTATGTCACACTTGGCATTTCCTTTTGACCTTAAGAAGGAGGCAGACTAGATGCAGTAGCAGCAGGCACAGGCAACTGATCTGTGCTCCTGCTGGTGGTGGGGGTATTAATTCTGAGCCTGCTCTCCCCCAAAACCAGTTTTGGCCTTTTCAGGATCATGTTCACTTGGACATTGTAGTGAAGGGAAGGGGAGGAGGACTCCCATAACCAGAGGAATGGTGTGAGCTCCCTTGAACACTAGTCTGGACACTCTCAAATTCTTCCCCTACCACTCCCCTAACACTAGTCTTCTTCACCATTACTGTTACTACTACTACTAACACCACACACATCAAGTTCAGCCCCAGAGTCTTCCACCTCACAGTCACTAGTAATATGAGGATATTGATTACCCCCTCCTTCATTTCTAACATTAACAAGCTGCTGGACCTTCTTAATATTAGTAGTACAAGCACTGACAGGACTGCTTGGGGATGGCAAGTGTGACTAAGGTCCTTTGCTGCCACACTTGGCATCATCTTCTCCTTCCCCCCTCCTGAGTATTAAAAGACACACTAGTAGCTTCAGCACTGGTGGCAGCAGCTTCGACACTGGCACAACATTGGTTGCTACAGGGGCAGCACATCTGACAGCAGGCACAGTATTGGTGGTAGCAGGTTTAGCACATGCAGCAGGCACTGCACTGGTTTTAACAGGGGCAGCACATCTGACAGCAGGCACAGCACTAGTGGCAGCAGGGGCAGAAATGGTGGCAGCAGAGGCAGCACGTCTAGCAGCAGGCAAAGGCAACTGATTTGTCCTGCTCTCACTAGTGCTACCCTTTTCTCCTTCCCTTCACATTCCCTTTTCTCCCTCCCTTCCCATTAAATTCCCCAAGATCTTTAGGGGTGATTTAGGGGGACTGGACAGCATTGGTTCAGTAGTGCTCACTTCCTCCTCCTCCTCAGACTCAGTGGACACATAAGGGTCCTTCCAGCTCCTCCATTTATTATGTTTAAACCTGCTCATAGTGATAGCAGTCACTATGAGCCTCTCCTACCACAATTTTGCGTCAAGATCACAGTAGAATAGCACAGCACATCTACCTCACTCTGTAGCTGCTTCTGTTGTATTCGATTTCTGCAAAACCATCATGTTTTTATAGCGATAATGCAAAACAACCTAAATCAATGGGCGGAAACTTTCTAGCCTTTGAAAAAATGGTGAACAATTTTGGCCAATGGGTGAAAAATGCGAAAATTTTAATAGCTAGTTTTAAAGCGAGGTTTTCTCTGAATTTTTTTGTGGGAACACTGCGAAAGATTTTACCCATCCATATTGGCAAGATATACATTTTCACCTAGAGGAATTCCTTCTAATTTTACAATGTCGTCTTGGGAATCCCTGGTATAAGAGGGTAGTGCATCACAAAATACCTTAATATTTTATCCATATAAATGGAAGCTTTTTCTCCTAGGCAACCATTGCCTGAGATAATGGGCCTTCCTGGTGGATTAGATGTATATTTATGAATCTAAGGTATACTGTAGAAGGTGACTATAGTTGGACTTCTGAGTAACAGGTATTCTTATTTTGTAATCACTCCTAATTCCATACCACAGTTCAAAATTGTTTGTAAAGTCTCTTTGAACTGAACTGTTAGATCAGCTTTGAGTTTCTTGTAGCAATTCTTGTCTCTGAGAAGCCTTTTGCATTCACATATATATAATTATCAGTATCCAGAATTACCAAATTCCCTTCCTTATCAGCAGGTTTTATTGTGATTTACCAATTTTTATTAAGTGACGACAACGTTTCTCATTTCCTCCATAATTTTATCCAAACTGAGCAGATTATATGGGTCTTATACAGTTATACCATAATTTGCAGTTCTTCTAATTCCTTAGTCAGCAGTTTACAAAAATGTCTACATGGGGAGATTTTTTTTGGGGGGTGTGAAACCAATATTCCCCTTAAGGTCTGTAAATGGGCCTACAAATTGTTCTGTCTCATTTTCATTGATTGAACACTACATGTGTTTTGAAGTTTTTTATGTTTTTAAGTTGTTTTTCAACTTCTGTGTTCCTGTCAATCAATTGCTTTTTTTACTTTCAACAACGTTGTATAAGTTTCAAAGAACATTCTGTCAGTATTTCATACCGTTTTTGAATGAACTAAATGACTCACTGCATTAATGTGAGTTCTCAGACCTCTGGGGACAATTCTGTTTGTTATATAGTTCTCTAACCCTGTGATCTCCCATCATTTTCTAGTCTGAATCTGCTTTTGTTTGGTTAGTTCTTTGAAAGTAAAATGTATAGCTTTATTTTTCTCTGTAACCTAAGCTACCATACCAAGCCTATTCTTGCCATACACTGAAATCAATGGGATTTGATAGAAAGCCAGCCATGTATAAAACATCAGGCAACAAGATATCTATTTATTAGAAAGAAAGTGAAATGAAATCCCTATGACAATACAATAATAAAAATGACTATAGTGTAGAATGTTGCACTACAAGTTTGAAATATATAAACTCTTACAAAGGAAGAAAAGAAAATAGGATAGCTAGATTAGGGCTAATATAGGTTGTTACTGCACCTCATCCAACCTTAGCCTGTACATCAGAGTTCAGTGCTTTCAAAATGGTAGTATATTTCCCATTAAAAAAAGTAAATATGTATTAACTAGCAATGTGGGATGGTGCTGCCCGTCAGGCTATATAGGGAATTAATATACACACAAGGATGCAAGACACACACACACGCAAATGCACACGCATGCACTGAGATGCAAAAAGAGCGACACAGTCATATACACATACATGCAATGCACAACATGCAGACACATAGAGTGTGATACAGACATGCAACACACACAGTGAGGAACACACAGGCACACACAGAGACACAAACACACAGAAGTGAGTCATAAGGGGGTGACTTATGTGACATTGTAATGAGTTTGTGTTTGTACTTATGCCTCCACTGTGGCATTCATTCATATAGTGGAAATGCATGTGATAATTGCACATACTATGGTGGAAGGTGGATCGTGCTGGCTCCCGGGATGTGAGTGAGTGTGAGTAAGACTATGGTGAAAGGTGGATCGTGCTGGCTCCCGGAGTGTGAGTGAGTGTGAGTAAGTGTGAGTGTGAGAGTGAGTGATTGCATGTGAGTGATTGAGTGAGTGTGTGAGTGTGTGTGAGTGTGTGTGAGTAAGTGTGATTGAGTGAGAGTGTGTGAGTGTGAGAAAGTTTGAGTGTGAGTGTGTGACTGAGAGTGTGAGTGTGAGAGTGTGAGTGAGAGAGAGTGAGAGTGTGAGTGTGTGTGATTGAGTGTGAGTGTGTGAGTGAGAGTGTGAGTGATTGAGTGTGAGTGTGTAATTGAGTGTGTGTGAATGAGAGTGTGAGAGTGTGAGTGAGTGTGATTGAGTGAGAGTGTGTGAGTGTGAGAAAGTTTGAGTGCGAGTGTGTGACTGAGAGTGTGAGTGTGTGAGAGTGTGAGTGATTGAGTGTGAGTGTGTAATTGAGTGTGTGTGTGAATGAGAGTGTGAGAGTGTGAGTGAGTGAGCATGTGAGTGTGTGTGATTGAGTATGAGTGTGTGTGACTGAGTGTGAGTGTGTGCATGAGTGAGAGTGTGTGAGTGAGAGTGTTTTTGTGTTTTGTGTTTGAGGCTTGCCCTCTGTAACATACAGCAACAACATACATCTCCCTTTAAGGAGAAAGGGCGGGAATCAGGAAGCAGGAAGTGGAGGAGTGACAGTTGAAAACAGACAAAAAGTGAGGTTGACTGAAGAGATGAAAAAGAGTTAAATAAAAGAGTTGCTATTAAGTTTATCCCAGAGTTTGTATTTTATGGAAACATTACACCCTCGTACTGAAACAGAGTGTGTGGAGGGTTAGAGTTATCTGTGGGAGGTGAAACGGTGTGTTTGTGGGGTCATGATCCTGAGTGAGAGTGTGTGTGAACCGGGAGAAGTTATTGATATCCCTTACTTCAGGAGTGAGTGGCAGTTATATTTTTTTTTTGTCAGTTGGATAGTGGTGGGGGGGCTGGAAGGGTCGGGCCAACTCCGTGTATGATAAACATGCCCCCACTGAATCACCCAATGGGAGCAGTAATGTCCCCATTGAATCACCCAATGGGAGTTGTGTCTCCTGATGAGACATAAATCATGTAATGAGGCATTCTGTGCAATGTGTGTGTGTTTTCTGAGGAGACATAAGTTTAAGGCTGGGTCTGTATTTGTGGGAAGCGCTGCAAGCCCTTCATTAGCAGGCCACAGCCTCTCCCACGGGACGCATTCGTCTGTTGTGTGTCCCTCGCGGCTGTTTCTACCATCGTCTCCAGTGCAATCATCATAGCCTGAAAGGAAGTATCATTGTGTCACTTCCGGCACTTCGATCCCCCAGCTATCAGACTGCCCACTGAGGGCTGCCTCCTTCTGCATCTACATTCCTCAGATACGTAACTATGTATTTCAAGCATAACCATGTCATGTATAATTGCATACGATCATTTGCTGCAGATCATACAGCAGGCGATCACCTCACGTATAGACTTCCAACCTATGCCTCTATATTCCCTGAGCTAGTGTCACCTCTTAACTACCCCTCATTTTGCACTAGCTCTCAGCCGCATTAGGTACATTTATGCACATCTCAATTCGTTCCTCAGCACCCCTCATGCTTATTTTCTTATCCTCTGCAGTTTATCCACTACCTTTGATTCTGCTAATTACTTTAAGTCTGCTTCACTTCATTACCTATGCTCTTTTAGCCCATAGCTCCGGAAAACTAGTCACGTCAATTGCAGTACGAACTCCCCCACCCCGTTTACAGAGTGGCCATATTAGTTGCGGGCAAGCAAGTACATTATCTGCTCTGGTCTCATTCACCTCTAAATATAATAATCAATTCACCTACTCACAGCAAGCCTCCTCGAAGTGGCGCACACGTCTCTACAGTTACTTCACTTTTCGGTCCCGCAACCTTTCCATCGCTCCCCTTCTCAGCGCTTTTCATTCAAGTCACTTTCTGGGCTCTCATGTGCAGACTCTTACTAGCGCATCAATCATTTGGTGCAGTCTCTTCCACCAGAGGTTTCATATTCCAGGTACTACTGCCTAGACTCAAGATAGTTAGCATCTCGGTCAACATTGTAACGTGACAATCCCCCGCAATGCTTATTAATCACATTCAACTATCACCTAGCCATATAGGATATCCCCTTTCCTTATTACAAGTCCCAGTCTCCCTTCACTCACTCCATTTTAAACCCTGTTTTAAAGCATAATACAGAGTATAACGTGAGGAATATATTATACTTCTTCTTAAACAACTAGCACTTCCAATTCGCGACTATCATGATCGCTAATAGCGTACTTGTCATAGCCACTAGCCCCCTGTGCTTACTTTATTTTTATTCCCCTTCTCGGCAGTAAACTTCTAAGGGGCTCTCAAGTTCCCATATGGGTAGTTAATGCATTCATTAGGGCCAATCCAGTGCAGCATATCGCTCCATGTTGTCCCCGTAGTTCCAGTCCCAGCTCATGGTTCATTGCATATTCAACCTTACGTCATCCGATTCGAATCCGGTGTTACATTCGGTTCAATCATAGCTATAGTACCCATAACATTAACACTTACGTTGCACCCGTAGTAACATCAAGCAGCACGACAATGAGTATTTAATCTCAGTATGTATCCCATGGCCCTGGTTACTAGCTACCTGCATCAAGTTCCTTACAAACATTCCATGCTATTCACTGTTATTACTAGTGCAGGATATGTACCCATATTTACAATGTAAGTCTGCTTTGGGAATGCATTTTTTCTTGTCTAATATATTTGTGTACACACTCATAAATTCTCATCTGTGATCAATACCTGCTTTAGAGCTTGTTTCATTCCTATAAGTCATTCTCAGCTCTAAAGCTCCTGGACCTGTCTATCTGGTCCTTCCAATCACATCCCAGCCCGCATCCCTCACTTACCGGTCTAATTTTCTAGAAGACCAGCACACAGCCTAGATAATAAATCATTACTTCACTCACTAAAGCTATCTCTCACGGACTTGTCATGTCTAAGAGACTTCCCGTTTCCATCAAACCATTATCCGCTTCTTCTCAAGGTAGAGTCAGCATAAAAGTTCCACTCGTCATGCCAGTTGTCTCCCCCCCCTCCAAGAAGTGTACATAGGCTGATCAAGCCCCATCCCACAAAACTCATCTCACCCTCAAACAGTAACCTCTTACCATTTTAGCTTATAAACGCCATCTCCAGACCTCGGACAGATAGACGGCCCAGCCACTGTATGTGCCAATATAACATTTCATAGTAACCATGTCCAGATACCCATACGGTATGTACAATACACATTCCATAGTAACCATGTCCAGATACCCATACGGTATGTACAATACACATTCCATAGTAACCATGTCCAGCTACCCATACTGTATGTACAATACACATTCTATCATAACCATGTCCAGCTACCCATACTGTATGTACAATACACATTCCATAGTAAACATGTCCAGCTAACCATACTGTATGTACCAATACACACTCTATTTTAACCACATTCAGTTACCCCATACTGTATGTGTCCAATACTACATTCCATTGTAATCTATGCTGAGTTACCCCATACTGTATGTACCATACGACATTCCCATTGTAACCAATGTCTATTTACACCACACTGAATGTGCCTATACAACATTCCATCATAATCAATGTCCAGTTACCTCCATACCATATGTACCTATGTAACATTCCCATTATAACAAGTTACCCATATGGTAAATACCTATACAACATACCCACAGTATCAACATCCAGTTGCACTATACTGTATGTACCCAATACACATTCCTACTGTAACCTACGTCCAGTTACACCATTTCAATGTACCAGTACAACATTTCTATTGTAGCCCATGTCTAGTTATCCCATACTGTACAAAACACTATCACATCCCTACGTAACTACGTCCTGTTACACCATATCGCATATACCATTACTACATTTCTATTGTAACCACGTTCAATTATACCTTATGGTAGGTACCAATATAACATTCCTGTTATAACAAATGTCCAGTTACACCATACTGTACGTACCAACACAACATTCCCATTGTAAACCAACGTCCAGTTACACCATTCTATATGTACCAATACAACATTCCAGTAGGACCAACGTACAGTTACCCTATACTGTATGTACCAATACTACTTTCCCATTGTAAACTACATCCAGCTACAACATACCATATGTCCCAGTACAACATTCCTATCATATACACATCCAGTTATTCATACCGTAAGTACCACTACACATTCCTATCGTAACCAACGTCCAGTTATACCAGACTGAGTACACTGGCACAGCTTTCCTGTACCCAACGTCCAGTTACCCATACTGTACGTACCTATACAACATTCCCATTGTAACCAACATCCAGTTACCCATACTGTATATACCACTATAACATTCCCATTGTACAGCGTCCAGTAACACCATACTGTATGTACCACTACACATTCCATCATAACCAGTGTCCAGTTACACCATACTGCACATACCACTCAACACTCCTATTGTAACAACCTAGGATTGTAACCAACGTCCAGCTACACCATACTGTTTGTACAATTACATTCCCTCTGTACCATACGTTCAATTACCATATGGTATGTACCAACACATTATTCCCAAGTAAACAATGTCCAGTTACGCCTACAGTATGTACCAATACTACATTCCTATTGTAACCAATATCCAGTTACACCACACCATATATACTAATACTACATTTTCATTGCTCACCATCCCCTCAGTCAATGACCAGGTCACTAAAATCAATAATCTCCAGTCAGAGTTGGTGTCAACATTCACCAATATCACCCCTACCCTTACCTCTTTGCAGAGGCCAAAGGATCAGAACTCAATCGTTACCTCTTTGCAGAGGCCGAAGGATTCACTCTCTCAATCCTTACTGTAACGGATCCTACCCATTACTTGAGCCCTTGCCTGGACCTAAGACTGTTTAACCAAAAACTATGGACATTTTTCCCGGCTGTGCACTAAAAATACTTTGTATGGGTGTTAACTAAGCCATTGTGAACTGCAGTCACACCCCCTGTCATGTGGTAATCAGTTCAAGCCCTCAAGTCTTGTTCAATCAAACCCTTTTGTATCTGAAATGTAATCTTGTCTAAGTTATTGTATCTGTTAAGACCATCTGCTGTTGGCCTTTTGTCTCATGTAACATGATTGGATTAAGCCCTTTTGTATCTGGTTTCCCCCATCAGTTCCAATGCAAGATTTGTATATAAATATCTGTGGTCTTTGCCAATAAAGTGAGTTATGTTTGGAGTAACATAGTAATTTAGGTTGAAAAAGACTTGCGTCCATCTAGTTCAACCCTTTTCCTATTCCTGTTTTCCATCGTTGATCCAAAAGAAGGCAAAAAAAAACACAACAATACAGCAATACAGGCAGTGAATTCCATACCTTTATTGTCCTTACAGTAAAGAAACCCTTCCGCTGTTGTAGATTAAATCTCCTTTCCTCAAGTCTAAGCGGGTGGCCCCTTGTCCTATGTACTGTTCTGTTAATGAACAGGTCTTTGGAGAGCGCTTTGTATGGGCCCTGAACATATTTATATAGTGTTATCATAACCCCTCTAAGACGCCGTTTCTCTAGTGTATACAAGTTTAACTTTTCTAGCCTTTCCTCATAACTAAAACTTTCCATTCCCCTTACTAGTTTTGTAGCCCTCCTCTGCACTTTCTCTAGTTCCATAATGTCCTTTTTCAGAAAGGGCGCCCAGAATTGAACAGTATATTCTAGGTGGGGTCTTACCATGGACCTGTAAAGAGGCATAATAATATCTTCCTCCCTTGAGTCAATACCCCTTTTAATACATGCCAATATCTTATTGGCCTTTGCAGCTGCCAGCTGGCACTGCGTGCTACTGCTAAGTCTATTTTCTACCATTACTCCCAAATCATTTGTAGATTTCCCCAGAGAAACACCATTTAAACTATATGTTGCATTTTTATTATTATACCCAAAATGCATAACTTTACACTTGTCTATATTGAATCTCATTTGCCATTTGCCTGCCCAGTTACTCAATTTGTCCAAATCCTCTTGTAATGAAGACACATCCAGTTCAGACTTTATTACCTTACTTAATTTTGTGTCATCGGCAGACACTGATACATGGCTCCCTATGCCCTCTGGGAGGTCATTAATAAACAAATTAAAAAGAAAAGGACCCAGGACAGATCCCAGAGGTACTCCACTTATCACGTTTATCCAACTGGAGAACTTGCCATTTACTACCACTCTTTGCATTCTATCTTTCAGCCAATTTCTAATCCACACACAAACATTTTCCCCTAGGCCTATTACATTCAGTTTGTACAGTAACCTCTTGTGTGGAACTCTATCAAATGCCTTGGCAAAGTCTAAATAGATCACATCAACCGCCGCTCCCGCATCTATATTATTACTCACTTTTTCATAAAATGCGATCAAGTTAGTTTGACAAGACCTGTCTTTCACAAAGCCATGTTGACTCCTGCTAATAATATTCCTGTTCCAGCAGAATTCTTGAATATATTTCCTTAGCAACCCTTCAAACAGCTTCCCTACCACAGATGTCAAGCTTACAGGTCTGTAATTTCCTGGCTGTGACTTTGATCCCTTTTTAAATATGGGCACCACATCTGCTTTACGCCAATCCATGGGCACCATACCTGAAATAAAAGAATCCCTGAAAATCAAATATAACGGTCTGGCCAGGGCCTGGCTTAGCTCTTTAAGTACCCGTGGGTGTATACCGTCTGGCCCTGGAGCTTTGTCTACCTTAACACCATTCAATTGTTTTAACACTTTTTCTTGTGTTAGCCAGTCCCATGTTTGCTGTGACTGTTCTGTAAAAGTAGTTTGCAGATTCTTGTCCATTGGTAAAAACAGAAGAAAATAAATTATTTAACATATCTGCCTTCTCTCTGTCCCCCTTGACCATCTCACCCGTTTCAGATAACAAGGACCCAACATTATCAGACTTTAATTTTTTGCCATTAATGTATTTAAAGAATGTTTTTGGGTTGCTCTTGCTCTCCTTAGCAATATTTTTTTCATTCTCTAGTCTAGCTAATTTGCCTTTTTACAGGTTTTGTTGGCATTTTTGTATTCTGAAAATGCCTCTACTGATCCCTCAGCTTTATAATGTTTAAAGGGATAGTAATACTTCGTTTTAACTTTATTTTATTTTGTAGGCATTAAAAAAACATGAAGAATGGTATAAGTCTTATCTCTCAAACCTTTATGGTTTATGAGATATTCACAAGCAAAGTTTCCCCCTCCCGCCCCTTTTACCTACTGTAAACAATCTCTTCTCAGATGTGGAATGCAGTCCATAGACTGGACAGGTAACAGCAGGGGACACTCTTATTCCTATGAAAACAATGAAATCCCTGCCCCCCTTGACAAGATTTTCAGGTTTTTATCTTATCTTAATTGAAGATTGTCCCTCTCTGCAGTCTACCTGGGCAGCTCCCTTCTGCCCTGGCTGAAAAGTGTTACATCAGTAAAAGGGGCGGGAGGGGGACACTTTGCTTGTGAATATCTCTTAAACCATAAAGGTTTGAGAGATAAGACTTATATCATTCTTCATGTTTTTTTAATGCCTACAAAATAAAATAAAGTTAAAACGAAGTATTACTATCCCTTTAAATGCCGCTTTCTTGTTATTTATTTCATGAATTACTTTACTGGTTAGCCACATTGGTTTTAATTTGCTTCTTTTGTATTTGCTTCCAACAGGGATACATTTAGATGTGTATTTTTGCAATGTTGCTTTGAAGGCATTCCACTTACCTTCTGTGTTTTTTCCTGAAAATATTTTATCCCAGTCAACAAGACCAAGGGATGAATTAAACCTGCTAAAGTTGGCCTTTTTAAAATTCAGTGTTTTGGTGGAACTCATACCAAATTGCTTTTTTGAATTAATCTCAAACAATACCATGTTATGGTCACTATTCCCCAAGTGCTCCCTAACTTGGATGTCAGAGATAAGTTCTTCATTGTCAGTTATTACCAGATCCAGACACGCATCCCCTCTGGTTGAGGTCTGCACTAGTTGAGACAAAAAATTGTCATTCAACAAGTTCAGAAACTTACTACTTTTAGCAGAATTCGCTGTTCCATTTTTCCAGTCTATCTCTGGATAATTAAAATCCCCCATAATTATAGCTCTCCCTATTTGAGAAGCCTTTTCTATTTGCATTAATAGCTGTGATTCTTCAAGGTCACCAATGTTTGGTGGTTTATAACAAATACCCACTAATATTTTCTGGGCAGTTTTACCCCCAGTGACTATTTCAACCCACAGGGATTCCACATGTTCACTACTGTCATCACATATATCGTCCCGCAAATGAGGCAATAATATTGGTTTGACATACAGACAGACCCCACCACCTCTTTTGTTTGACCTATCTTTTCTAAATAACATGTAGCCCTCCAAATTGATTGACCAATCATGTGTGTCATCCCACCATGTTTCTGTTATGCCTATCAAGTGAACCAGAGTCCTGGAGTTTTGTGTTCCTATGGTTTTAAAGTGGCCATTCTGCCACCCATCTGAGCCCAGGTTCCTGTATCGTTCGTCCGTCTGCTGCCAGTATCCCACCACCGAACTTCGGAACCTGTCAGGCGTCAACTCTGCCTTGCTTCTTCCAGTTCCAGTAGAACCTGCTCGAATGGCTTGGCAACCGCTACCGTTTGTTCCTGCTACACTTTCCCTGTTCTTAGTAGCCTGGGAGTAGAGGCTTCACTCTCTACTGCCCGGTGTTCCGGTTCTATGGCATTCAATGGTTCGAGAGCCCGTCGGCCCCTCTTCCATCCGCATCCTTCGAGGTAGAGTCGGCTACTCCGGGGTTCGATGCCACTTTGAGTCGACCACCGGGACGTTGATCTGCTCGACCGGTGCATCCAACAGCGCCAGGCCGACATCGAGAAGGAGAGACCCGGGAACGACGGAGGAAGGCAACGCGGTCCCTTCTCAGCTTCCGTTACACTGGTGGCATAGAGGTGGGATTTCTCCTTCGTTTATCGGGTGCAGCAATTACCATATATACTTATTTGTTCTCATTACTCACCATCCCCTCAGTTAACGACCAGGTCACTCACATCAATCATCTCCTGTCAGAGAGGGAATCAACACTCGCCTATATCACCCAATCCTTCCCCTTTGCAGAGGCTGAAGGATCACAATTCAATTTTCTACCTCTACAGAGGCGGAAGGAATCACACTTTCAATCATTACGTCTTCTCAGAGTCCGAAGAAACCACACCTTTATCCTTACCTCTTCGCAGAGGCCGAAGGAACCACACTTTCTATCCTTACCTCTTCGCAGAGGCCGAAGGATCCCACTTTCTAGCCTTGCCTCTTTCCAGAGGCGAAGGAACCATACTCTGAATCCTTACTTCTTAGCAGAGGTGGTAGGAATCACACCCTCAATCCTTACCTGTTCACAGAGGCAGAAGGAATATCACTCTCAATCCTCACCTTTTCACAGAGGCCGAAGGAATCACACTTCCATCCTTACCTCTACACAGAAGCCGAAGGATCCCACTTTCTAGCCTTACCTCTTCGCGAGGAGAAGGAACCACACTCTCAATTCTTACCTCTTAGCAGAGGCAGAAGGAACCACACACACTCAATCCTTACCTTTTCACAGAGGCAGAAGGAATTCACTCTCAATTCTCACCTCTTCGCAGAGTCCGAAGAAATCGCACATCCATTCTTACCTCTTTGCAGAGGCCGAAGGAATCACACATCCATCATTACCTCTTCGAAGAGGCTGAAGGATCACATTTACTATCTTCACCTCTTTGCAGAGGCCGAAGGATCACACTTGCAATCAGTTGCAGAGTACACACTCAATCCTTAATCATTCGCCAAGATGGTAACAATCGAGTCGCCAGTTGCTTTGCCTCATACTTTGCACTCACGGGTTGCCCTACATCTCTACTCATCTCTCCACAGCTATGGTAACTACTCTCCAGACTAAAGCAAGAATCCAACCATCCCTCTATGTCAACTAGATCTTCATATTTTAAAAAAAATAAACTCTCGGTCATCATGCAGTAATACCAAGGGTGATCTTTCTTTTCCAAGCAGTTTGCATAGCCTTCTTTGGCTTTTTCCACACAGGCAAGTTCTCCTGTAAGTGAGACCAATGTCGTGCGAGGGGGTTATCTTGTCCGCCACTCAAATCACTACAATCTATTCATCACTCATTCTAAACCAATCAGTCTCACGCCGATCACTTCATGCATACTTAGCCACCCCCGATCAATTATGCTGCAAGTTCTCCTGTCAGGTGAGATCACGTTTGTAAGAGGGGATTATCCTGTCTGCCACTTCACTCTAATCATCATCCTACAGCACTCAGACGATAGTCTCTCCTTCCACTTCTATCAAGACACACATCACTACCATATTCACTCGTCATATACACACCTTTCTGCAAGTCTAGGCTACTATTCCAATCAGTTCTCTGGCCATTCTAATACATACCACCCAACTACGGAATCCGAAGAGCCCTTACTAACTAGCACCTAATATGTCATCTTTATGCAGGCTTATTATAGTAAAGTATGCCACTGTCTCTCTTGCCTCTTTTCAGGTCACCTTCGTCGCCTCATCCCCTGAGTATACAAAAGCTCAGGGGGACAGCAATCCTCCAAATGGTAACATACTCTGGAAGCCCCGACCACAAGTTTAAGGCTGGGCCTGTATTTGTGGGAGGGGCTGCAAGCCCTTCATTAGCGGGCCGCAGCATCTCCCACGGGACGAATGTCTGTTGTGCCCCCCCACCAACACCCTTTCTTTAAAGGAATTATTAAGGTGGGCCTCTTTTCAGGTCACCTTCGTCGCCTCATCCCCTGAGGGGGGACAGCAATCCTCCAAATGGTAACATACTCTGGAAGCCCCGACCACAAATTATGTTCTGTGTGTGAGGAACCATAAATTATGCAATGAGGCTTATTCTTTTATATATATATATATATATATATATATACATAGATAGATATAATTTAAAAAAAATAGTTTTGCAATAAAAACAAATTATTAGGGGTGGAGAGAAAATGTTTTGCTTGAGTTGTATAGATTTAGATGTGGGGATCTGTCTACAACAAGGTGGATGAAGAATTTTACCACACTACTAGAACAGGTCTAGAACTGGATAAAACTGTAATACACCTCTCATTCATATAGGTGATTGCACTTGTTGTACTTATTTCTACACCTAACATTCCCATGCAGTCTCCCATCCCGGGGCTAACCAGGCCACACCCTGCTTCATTTCACCTAAATGGGCTTTGGTGCACTCAGGCCCATATGTCCAAAGGATCCCAGATTATTTCAATAATAGTAATTGTAGAACAGCAAATAAGTTATACTGTAATTGTTAGATCCACAACACTGTGGGTTAACAATTTGTACACACACAGGGATTAAATACCATTAGTAAGAGATGCATCCATTCTGGGTGATTTTAATTACACATGGATCAAATACCATTAATGGGTGATGCATTAATTATAGTTATTGTTGAACGGCATCTACGTTATACTTTAATGGTTTGATCCACGAAGCTGTGGGTTAACAATCTGGACACACACAGGGATCACTTCGATTAGTGAGCGATGTAATCGTTCCCTTTTATTTCAATTATAGTAGTTATAGAAAGGCAACTATGTTATACTTCAATGGCTTGATTCACTACACAGTGGGTTAACAGTAGGAGTGGACAAAAAGGTCCTGCTGTGTTCCCATGAAAAAATCGGCGAAAACCACATTGTTGCCCACTTTTTTGTGTTTTTTGGCTTTTTGCTATAAAAAATATGACGTATTCGAGGAAGTGAAACACAATAGAAGCAGCTACAGAGCGAGGTAGATGTGCTGTGCTGTTCTGCTGTGATCTTATTTGCAAAATTGAGGCAGGAGAGGCTCATAGTGACTGCTATCACTATGAGAAAGTTTTAAAATAATAAAAAAAGGAACTGGAAGGACCCTTATGTGTCCACTGAGTCTGAGTCTGAGGAGGAAGTGGGCACAAAGAACAATGATGGCCAGTCCCCCTAAATCACCTGTAGGGATCTTGGGGAAATTAATATCATGAGAGGAAGAAGATGGTAGTAGAGAGAGTAGGACAGGTCAGCCTGCTGCCAGACGTGCTGTGCCTGCTGCAGGATGTGCTGCGTCTGCTGCCAGATTTGCCGTGCCTGCTATCAGACATGCTGTGCCTTGTGCCAGTACTGCCCCTGCTGCCACCAGTGCTGTGTCTGCTGTCAAATGTGCTGCCCTGCTGCCACCAGAGCTGTGCCAGCTGCTAGTGCTAAACCTGCGGCTATCAGTGCTGAACCTGCTGCCAGTGTGTCTTGTAATACTCAGGAGGGGGAAAGGAGAAGATGATGCCAAGCATGACAGCAGGGGGCCCTACGTCACACTTGTAATCCCCAAGCAGTCCAGCCAATGCTAGCACTGCTACTAGTACTACTAGTACTACTACTTGAGAGTAAAGAAGTACCTACAGTACAAATGGAAGACACTCTGTAATGTAATATATAATATTCTGTAATGCAATATACAATATGATGGTACAGCATGAGTAGTTAAGTTGTAAACAACAGTAACACCAGAATCTGCACATTCATATAAACTTGTCTTCATCAGGTTATAAAGAAAGCATGCACGGCAGTATGCAAAGTCTAACAACAGAAAATATTAAGAGGTGGCAGGAAAGAGACAAGAAAAAAAGAAAAGAGAGGGCGGGGGTTGGGAAGAGCAGAGAATGGGGGGGGGGAGAGGAGGGGGAGGAGGGAGGTAGGGGAGTTTCACCTGGGTAAGTCCTCCACCAAGCCGCTTCCGGGCACAAGTACCCTATAAAAGTGCAATCCGTCTTCCAAAAAAGCGGTTCCATCAGTGTACAATTTGATCTAAATGCATTCTACTATAGCCTAAGAGTTAACAGGTAATAAAGGACTCCAATAGTTCTATAGGCATCCATATGTCCGGTTGTCATAGCTACCATTCTCTCCAGACTCATCATATTCAGAACCCTAGACCTCCACTGCACCAATATTGATGAGGAGTCTGACTTCCAATCTAAGGGTGTCAATGCTTTAGCAGAGTTAAGTAAAATGTGTATGAGTTTGTTGATGCGCTTCAATTTTTCCAGGGCCAAGGGTCTAACAGGGAGAATAGAAAGGTAACTGGGGTCAAGGTAAGGGAAGATCCAACTAACCTAGCTATATTCACACCCACCTCCCTTATAAAGGGGACTATGTCCGGGCAACTCCACCAGATGTGTAGGAGAGTGCCCTGTGCAGCCTTACATCTCCATCAGCCTTACATCTGATTGGATACTTGAGTATATATACAGAATAGATGTCACCCAATTGTAGGAAACCTGCAAGAGAGGGAGTGCTGGGGTGCATTGCTGGAGTGCCTGGCTGGTCATGTGTAGGCTGCTTATTGCCAGACTTTGCTGTGGCTATGGCCGGTTAAAGTTGCCAGCCGTAAGGCCGGATGACAAACCCCAGTGAAGCTAGAAGTGAGCCCAGGATAGTCTGATAACAAACAGCACAAACTCTCCTGCAGGGAAGAGTGCAGGCTAGGGAGCATAGAGTGGGGTGCGTAGATGGGGAGCATAGGCCAAAACAGTAGCTGGAACTCTCCTGTGAGGGAATAAACAAGTGTATCACAGTCTCCCTTAGAGGCCTACGTTATCCTGTTCTCCCTTCCTCTGTGGTGTGTCGGCCGGCATGATTGTGGTTACTTCCGCATGAATTACGTCATGAAATAGGCACTGACACGGACACCTGTTTATGGGCCTATTCTGTTTTGCCTAATTGGGTCCCACCTTCTTCTGCTCCTTTATTAACCTCCTTGGGGCTAGGAGTCATTGCCCTTATGTGGTGTTTCTGCTATTTTTTTTCTCTCTGTTCCTAAGAATCTGCTCTGTGTATGATCCCGGCTTGTCTGACTACACACATCGGTTCTGACCTGTGGCTCTGGCTGACTAACTCGCCCCTTGTAGTCCCCGGCTTGTCTCACCTGTGGCTCTGGCTGCCTGCTCGCTCCATGCACTCCTACCTTGCCTGACCTGTAGTCTCTGTGTTCAGTGGGTCTGGTCTGCTCTCACTCCCTGTTGCCTCCGGTCACGAGACCGAAGTCGGACTTATGCATATTAGCCACTTCATACTGGTGTTCCACTCAAGCCTCTTTCCTACTCTCAGTAGCTCGCAGTAGTGCAGTGCACAGCACAGTGTGCAGCTCCGGAAGAGGAGCCTGGGTCCAATTATCCTGTGTCTAGCAGGGTCGCACACTGGTAAGTAACAGCTTAAAGGGGAACTACCACCCCAACACAATGTACTCTCTAAGTGTTTGTCTTCCCAGCGTTATTAGCAATCCATAGTTAGTTTTCTCCAAAAAAGCATTGTAAGAGCTCAATCTTTATACTAATTCTCTACCTGATGTCTTGCCCCTTGAATCCACTCTGTGCATGACCGCTATTGAGCCATTCAGCTCCATTGTACCTCCCTCCGTCTTGCCCATCACTCATACATCATTGTCCTCAGCACCACGTGACCTGCTGCGCTCCTGGCATCAAGCACAACCAGGTCATTTCAGCCTAGTGGGAGCGGGTGCATGTGAAGCACTCGCTATATATATAAACCACTGGTCTGTTTCCACTAGGCTGAAATGACCTGACTGCGCTTGATGCCAGGAGCTTGAGGACAATGACGTACGGGTGATGGGCAAGATGGAGGGAGGTACAATGGAGCCAAGTGGCTCCATAATGGTCATGCGCAGAACGGATTCAAGGGACAAGAAGTCATCAGATAGAGATTTAGTATAAAGATTGAGCTCTTACAACGCTTTTTTGGAGAAAACTAACTATGGATTGCTAATAAAGCTGGGAAGACAAAGACTAAGAGAGTACATTGTGTTGGGGTGGTAGTTCCCCTTTAAATCACTAGGGAGAAGAGTAGTCATGGATAGAAGGGCCATGCACAGATCTGACAGTAGCTGGAATCATAAGACAATAGAGTAGTCACGGGCTAACAGGGTCATACACAGGTAACAGCTTGAGTCACTAGGCAGAAGAGTAGTCACGGATAGCAGTGTCATACACAGGAATGGGCACAAGAACAAAAGCAAACTAAATGTACAGGCAAAGCTATGGACTGGAAGATATTCCTATACTAATTATAGGGAGAGCTCAGAAGCATGTCCTTCTGGCTTCAGAAACACTGTGATAGTGCGCCTAAGGCAGGGGCAACACACCGATATCAGGCATCAGGAGTTCTATACCATCCAGAGAGAATTTTATAATTTATTTCCCTCCCATTGTAGCATGAAAGGTACTTTTAATCTAGGAGCTTGCAAGTTTGTGGAAGGATGATAGTGTCACGGTTTATTATGACTCTCAGACACAAGTTTTAGGTAAAAAAAATCAATTTTATTGAAATAATAAATGATAACTTAGGATGGCAATAACATACATATATATATATACAGAATATAGCACAGCCAGAAGGCAGACTCTACCGGTCCTGTCAATATACCGGACAGGACAGTCTTTAGGCTCTACCGGCCTTGCCAATACCGGGTAAGGCAACCTGCAGATGGAATAGCATAACGGTTTTACCGGCCTTACCAAATTACCGGGCAAGGCAGCCTCAATAGATACACAATGTAGGCTCTACCGGCCCTGCCAATACCGGGTAAGGCAACCTCAGATGGAATGTGGCAATAGGTTCTACCGGCCTTACCAATACTGGGCAGGGCAGCCCAGAGATAATATCAGCAGTCAGATGGAACTGGCAAATTAGCAGAATCGTTAAGCAGCAAGGCTTTGGAGCAAACCAGCGTCCGCACGCTGGAAACAACACTGAATAGTATAGCCGTTAGGCTTAGCGAGCAAACCAGTGACCGCACACTGGAGTAACAAGCGAGTAGTAAAGCCGCAAGGCTTAGGAGCAAACCAGCGTCCGCACGCTGGGACCAACACAGATTAGTATAGCTGAAAGGCTTTGGAGCAAACCAGTGACCGCACACTGGTGTAACAAGTGAGTTTGTATAGCTGCAAGGCTTAGGAGCAAACCAGCGTCCGCACGCTGGGACCAACACAGAATTGTATAGCTGATAGGCTTTGGAGCAAACCAGTGACCGCACACTGGTGTAACAAGCGAGTTTGTATAGCCGCAAGGCTTAGGAGCAAACCAGCGTCCGCACGCTGGGACCAACACAGATTAGTATAGCTGAAAGGCTTTGGAGCAAACCAGTGACCGCACACTGGTGTAACAAGTGAGTTTGTATAGCCGCAAGGCTTAGGAGCAAACCAGCGTCCGCACGCTGGGACCAACACAGAATTGTATAGCTGATAGGCTTTGGAGCAAACCAGTGACCGCACACTGGTGTAACAAGCGAGTTTGTATAGCCGCAAGGCTTAGGAGCAAACCAGCGTCCGCACGCTGGGACCAACACAGATTTGTATAGCTGATAGGCTTTGGAGCAAACCAGTGACCGCACACTGGTGTAACAAGCGAGTTTGTATAGCCGCAAGGCTTGGGAGCAAACCAGCGTCCGCACGCTGGGACCAACACGGAATTGTATCAATGTCACCAACGCGACCAGGCAGAAGGTCGCCAGGATACTGAAGACAGGTGATGAGATGACAGGAACCAGCAACGATCAGTCAGGTCAGAAAACAGCAGAGAAGTTCAGCAGGAACTGTAACACCAGAGATTAGGCCGGAACCAGGACTGGAAGTACTTCAGCATGCAGGAAACACTGGAACAGTAGAGATCAGGAACTCAGGAACACATGAGATCAGGAACTCAGGAACACTGGAACAGAGGCCCAGCTATCACTAGCATAGTGATAGCAAGAAGGTCAGAAACAACACGAAAGGGCACTCAAAGGGTGCCCAATCCAGGTTTAAATAGTCAATAAGAGGCGGGCTATCTGCAGACAGCCAATAGAAGCCCCCTACTGGTGACAGACAAGTAACTGCAGCAAATCACGGGCACCGTGATAGTACCCTCCTTTCAAAGACCCCCTCTCCTAGAATAGGGTTTAGGTTTCTGCGGGTAATTGGCATGAAAGGCCCTAGTTAACCTAGGTGCATGAAGGTCCGTACTATCCACCCATGATCGATCCTCAGGACCATACCCTTTCCAATGTACCAGGTACTGTACCCTTCCTCTAAGCCTACGGGAATCAATAATGCTCTGAACCTCGTACTCCTCCTGGCCCTCGACCTCAACAGGTCCTGGCACCACAGGTGTGGTAGTATAGCGATTGCAAACCAGAGGCTTAAGAAGGGACACATGGAACACATTATGGATACGCATGGATGCAGGTAGGTCTAGTGCATAGGAGACAGGGTTAATTTTGCGAATAACTCTGTATGGACCAATAAACCGAGGAGCCAACTTATTAGACGGAACCTGCAGCTTGAGATTTCTGGAGGAAAGCCATACTCTATCCCCAACCTGAAAGGAAACCGCTGGAAGCCTTCTGCGATTAGCATGGCGCTGATGACGCTGAAATGACTGACCAAGTGCCCTCTGAACTTGTGCCCATGTGGAACGGAGTTGCTCGATATGCTCATCCAGAGCTGGAATCTGTTGCGTCTGAAATGAGTCTGGAAGCAAACAGGGCTGGAACCCATAATTAATCAGAAACGGAGAGCTCCCAGATGAAGAATTGACCGCACAGTTCCTGGCGAACTCTGCCCAAGGCAACAAGTCGGACCAATTATCATGATGGTCAGTAACGAAACAACGGAGAAATTGTTCCAAGCTCTGATTAGCTCGTTCAGCGGCTCCATTGGTCTGGGGATGGTAGGCAGAGGAGAAGGACAGCTGTATGCCCATCTGTTGGCAAAATGCCCTCCAAAATCTAGACACAAACTGGCTCCCCCTGTCAGACACCAGTACCCTAGGCACTACATGCAACCGGAATACTTCTCTGGCGAACACCATTGCCAATTCCTTCGCTGAAGGAAGACCACGGAGGGGCACGAAATGAGCCATTTTAGAAAACCTGTCCACCACCATGAATATAAAGGAGTACCCCTTCGACATAGGCAACTCTCCCATAAAATCAATGGAAACATGAGACCAGGGGCGTTCGCCATTAGGCACCGGTTGAAGCAAGCCCACAGGGAGATGTCTCGGGGTCTTAGCGCGGGCGCAGGTGGCACAGGCATTCGTAAATTCGGCACAATCGTTTCTCATGGAAGGCCACCAAAATAACTGAGAAAGGGACCATAACAATTGGTCTCTACCAATATGTCCCGCAGCCTTAGAGGAATGGTAGGTTTCGAGCAGCCTAGTACGAAATGATTCAGCGACAAAACATTTGCCCACTGGGGTTTCATGGGGAGCGGACCCCTGAGAGGCCAGGATCTCCTCCCCTAGAGGAGAAGTGATACTCGTGCGTATAGTAGCCAGTATTCTATCAGGTTGGATGATAGGAGCTGGTGCTTCCACTCTGTCACTGTCGGCCTCAAATTGTCTTGACAGTGCATCAGCCCTGATATTTTTTGACCCTGGTAAATATGATACAATGAAATTAAATCGAGACAGGAACAGTGCCCACCTGGCCTGACGAGAGGACAATCTCTTGGCCTCCGAGAGATAGGTCAGATTCTTATGATCTGTTAGGATTAAGACAGGATTCTTAGTACCTTCAAGCAAATGACGCCATTCCTTAAGAGCAAGGATAATGGACAATAATTCTCTGTCACCTATCTCATAGTGGCTTTGAGTGACAGTCAACTTTTTAGAGAAAAACCCACAAGGTCTGAGAGTTCCACCTTTCTCGTGTCGCTGCGAAAGTACTGCCCCGACCCCAATATCTGAGGCATCAACCTCTAACGTAAATGGAAGTAAAGGATTGGGGTGGGATAACACAGGAGCCGCAGCAAATGCCAGCTTCAAATTCTCAAAGGCTTTCTCAGCAGATACCGGCCAACAAGAAGGATTAGCACCCTTGTGCGTAAGATCGGACAGAGGTTTGACAATGGAAGAAAAGTTCTTAATAAACCTCCTATAATAATTAGCGAAACCCAGGAAACGCTGTATGGCTTTAAGACCCTTGGGTTTTGGCCATTGTAGGACAGCTGACAACTTTTCTTTGTCCATGGCAATGCCATCACTGCCAATTATGAACCCCAAGAATGGCACACTGGTTCTATGAAACTCACATTTTTCCATTTTACAAAATAATTTGTTCTCACGGAGTCGTAGCAATACTGCGGATACATCTTTGATGTGCTGTGCCATGTTTTGGGAGTAAATCAGTATATCGTCGAGGTACACCACAACACATGTCTGTAACATATCTCTCAGAACATCATTTATCAGTTCCTGGAAAACTGCGGGTGCATTACACAGCCCAAAAGGCATTACTAGATACTCGTAGTGCCCAGCTCGAGTATTAAAGGCAGTTTTCCACTCATCACCTGCTCGAATGCGAACCAGATTGTAAGCGGCCCGTAGGTCCAACTTGGTAAATATCGAAGCGCCCTTAAGCCTGTCAAAAAGCTCGGTGATGAGTGGTATTGGGTATGCGTTTTTTGCCATTAGTTTATTCAAGCCCCGGTAGTCAATGCATGGTCTTAATTCGCCATTTTTCTTTTTTACAAAAAAGAACCCAGCCCCAGCTGGAGAGGTAGATTTACGTATGATCCCTCTAGCAAGGGCATCAGAAATGTAATCCTCCATAGCCTTATTTTCATCACAAGATAATGGATAAGTGCGTCCTTTCGGAGGTACTGCACCAGGCTGCAATTCAATGCAACAATCATAAGGTCTATGCTGGGGTAGCATACTAGCCTCTCCTTTGCTAAAAACATCGCCAAACTGTTGCTACACATCCGGCATAGCAGAGGAGGTGCACATGACCTTAATAGGCTGGATGACGCACTTGTCCATACAAAACTGGGACCAAGCAGCAATTTCACACTTTTTCCAATCGAATTGTGGGTTATGTAACTGTAACCACGGAAATCCCAATATCACCGCATGGTGCGGGGAATTAATCAGTTGAAACTGCTGCTCTTCTCTGTGAAGTGCCCCAATAGTCATAGACAATGGCATAGTTTCAAATATAACCTGAGGCGGTTCTAAGGGTCTACCATCAATCGCTTCAATAGTCAAGGGGTTTTCTCTTTCAATGCGTGGAACTCCGTGCAATTCAGCAAAGGTATTATCCATAAAATACCCTGCTGCACCGGAGTCAACCAAGGCCAAAACCTCCACAGAGCGTTGTGCCCAAGACAATACCACCTGTATGGTGGGTTTCATTATGCCCGACACTGGGGACGATTGTACACCACCTAGGGCCTGTCCCCCAAGATACCCTAGGTGTGTGCGTTTCCCGGACGTACCGGACAGGAATTTAGCAAGTGCCCTTTTTTACCGCAGTATAAACATAACCCTTGTTTTTTGCGATATAGTCTCTCTGCCTTGGATAGTCTAGTGAAGCCTATTTCCATAGGTTCACTTGTTTCCCGTACTGGTTCACTAGACTTCAATGCCAAGGGAGGGATGGGTGGGCAAAACATGCTACTAGGCTCATTATTTTTTGACCGTAACTTACGATCTCTGGCAATTGATCTCTCACGTATTCTGGAGTCAATTATCATAACATACTCAATGTAATCATCTAGATCAATAGGTAGATCTTTAGCAGCGATTTCGTCTTTAATGTGGTCATTCAGGCCTTGAGAGAAGGCTGCCAATAATGCCTCATAATTCCAACCTACCTCTGCTGCCAATGTGCGGAATTCGATGGCATAGTCGCCCACTGTACGCCTGCCCTGTTGTATCTCCATAAGGCGTTTGGCAGCAGAGGTGGTTCTACCAGGAGGCTCAAACACTCTTCGAAAGGAACGCACAAATTCACTAAAGTTCTTAGTACAAGGTTTAGCATTCTCCCACAAGGGGTTAGCCCAAGCCAATGCTCTGCCAGTGAGCAGTGATATCGTGAACCCCACTTTACTACGATCATTGGGAAATGCGTGTGCCGTCAATTCCATAAAGATTTCGAGTTGATTGATGAACCCTCTGCAGAGACTAGGGTCACCATCATATCTTAGCGGCAAGGGTGCAGAAGCCGTTAACCCTTTAACAGTACCCCCTAGGGGTCTGGTATCACTTTCCGGTGTGTGACTTGGCGAGACCACCGGGCTAGAGCTAGATTGGTCAGCAGGTACCGTGCGTTCAAGGATCGTTTGAATTGCAACTGCCAACTGATCCAAACGTTGCTCGAGCACATCCATCCTCGAATGGATATTCTGTGCGTTACCTTCAACCTTGCTGTCTGAGGTCATGGCCCTTTCGTACTGTCACGGTTTATTATGACTCTCAGACACAAGTTTTAGGTAAAAAAAATCAATTTTATTGAAATAATAAATGATAACTTAGGATGGCAATAACATACATATATATATATACAGAATATAGCACAGCCAGAAGGCAGACTCTACCGGTCCTGTCAATATACCGGACAGGACAGTCTTTAGGCTCTACCGGCCTTGCCAATACCGGGTAAGGCAACCTGCAGATGGAATAGCATAACGGTTTTACCGGCCTTACTAAATTACCGGGCAAGGCAGCCTCAATAGATACACAATGTAGGCTCTACCGGCCCTGCCAATACCGGGTAAGGCAACCTCAGATGGAATGTGGCAATAGGTTCTACCGGCCTTACCAATACTGGGCAGGGCAGCCCAGAGATAATATCAGCAGTCAGATGGAACTGGCAAATTAGCAGAATCGTTAAGCAGCAAGGCTTTGGAGCAAACCAGCGTCCGCACGCTGGAAACAACACTGAATAGTATAGCCGTTAGGCTTAGCGAGCAAACCAGTGACCGCACACTGGAGTAACAAGCGAGTAGTAAAGCCGCAAGGCTTAGGAGCAAACCAGCGTCCGCACGCTGGGACCAACACAGATTAGTATAGCTGAAAGGCTTTGGAGCAAACCAGTGACCGCACACTGGTGTAACAAGTGAGTTTGTATAGCTGCAAGGCTTAGGAGCAAACCAGCGTCCGCACGCTGGGACCAACACAGAATTGTATAGCTGATAGGCTTTGGAGCAAACCAGTGACCGCACACTGGTGTAACAAGCGAGTTTGTATAGCCGCAAGGCTTAGGAGCAAACCAGCGTCCGCACGCTGGGACCAACACAGATTAGTATAGCTGAAAGGCTTTGGAGCAAACCAGTGACCGCACACTGGTGTAACAAGTGAGTTTGTATAGCCGCAAGGCTTAGGAGCAAACCAGCGTCCGCACGCTGGGACCAACACAGAATTGTATAGCTGATAGGCTTTGGAGCAAACCAGTGACCGCACACTGGTGTAACAAGCGAGTTTGTATAGCCGCAAGGCTTAGGAGCAAACCAGCGTCCGCACGCTGGGACCAACACAGATTTGTATAGCTGATAGGCTTTGGAGCAAACCAGTGACCGCACACTGGTGTAACAAGCGAGTTTGTATAGCCGCAAGGCTTGGGAGCAAACCAGCGTCCGCACGCTGGGACCAACACGGAATTGTATCAATGTCACCAACGCGACCAGGCAGAAGGTCGCCAGGATACTGAAGACAGGTGATGAGATGACAGGAACCAGCAACGATCAGTCAGGTCAGAAAACAGCAGAGAAGTTCAGCAGGAACTGTAACACCAGAGATTAGGCCGGAACCAGGACTGGAAGTACTTCAGCATGCAGGAAACACTGGAACAGTAGAGATCAGGAACTCAGGAACACATGAGATCAGGAACTCAGGAACACTGGAACAGAGGCCCAGCTATCACTAGCATAGTGATAGCAAGAAGGTCAGAAACAACACGAAAGGGCACTCAAAGGGTGCCCAATCCAGGTTTAAATAGTCAATAAGAGGCGGGCTATCTGCAGACAGCCAATAGAAGCCCCCTACTGGTGACAGACAAGTAACTGCAGCAAATCACGGGCACCGTGATAGATAGAGGTTGAAGACATGGGGTTTGTGAAGTCAGAAAAGATTCAAAGGTCATGAGGGATCTAGGAGCATAACCTCACAAAACTAGTTCCAACAAATAATGAGTCACCTGAGGGAATTCCCAATTAGCGTGTCCACCCAAGTCATAGTTCCAAGGTGTGCAGATTAACCACGACCCATGTAGCAAAACATTGTGGTTCAAGACCAGGGAGAAACTCAGTATTGCCCTTGATAGAAACTCATGGGGAAGGGTAGGGCAATAACCAGTGCTGGCAGTTCACTCTATCTAAAATCTCCAAAATACATCAAAGAACAGGAAGCGATTTAAGCGCCAGTGGTACAGAGTCAAGGCATACGAAAAAGGGTTGTTCTAAATTAATCACAGGGGTCTAAAAGAGAGCAAGTCTGCAGCCATTCCTTATTTTAACCCCTCCTAAGATCTATACATTGAGGGAGGACGGCCACCTCCCAGTATAATTTAAGTTCGATAAAGCCTATGCCTTCAGTAGTTTATCCATAGATAAAACTGCAGCTGAAAGACTCGTTTTTTATAATGCCAAACAAAATTATTCAGAAGAGTCTGCAGTTGGTGAGCAAAAGAGACAGGAATGGTGATAGGTAGTGTTTTAAACTAATATAGGATCCTGGGGAGAACCATAATTTTTAGCAAATTAGCTAAAAATTAGCCCAAGAAACATACAGGTTCACCCAAGATTTAAGGTCTTCAGATATAGACCACATCACTCTCTATCTAACCTGAGGCTGTATCACGGTGCCCGTGCTTCCGGTGCTGAGTGGCGACATTATGATTCTCTGCTGTGTTCTGATTGGCCGGCCTTGATTGCTACCACTAGGGCTTGCCTTTATATACCCTGGGATGTCTTCCCTTAGACGCCCTTTCGTGGTGTATGAGTTCCTGAGTCTATTCTGCGCTTATGTTTGACTGACTATGAGTTTGTTCCTGAGTTCCTGTTGCTACACTCCGTTGCTGATTGTATCTGGCTGAGAACCCGCTCCGTTGCTGATTGTATCTGGCTGAGAACCCGCTCCATTGCTGACCATATCTGGCTGAGAACCCGCTCTGTTGCTGACTGTATCTGGCTGAAGAACCCGCTCCGTTGCTGACCGAGTCTGGCTGAGAACCTGCTCTGTTGCTGATTGCTTCTGGCTGAGGAACCCGCTCCGTTGCTGACCACATCAGGCTGAGAAACCGCTCCGTTGCTGACTGTATCTGTCTATAGGACCCGCTCCATTGCTGACCGCTGGTGGCGCTGTTCCGCTCCGTTGCTGTCTCCTGTTGTCGGTTTACCGGCTCCGGTACCGACCGTGTCTGATTGTTGCCTGGGCGACCCGTTGTGGTCATCGTGATACTGGACCTTGTATTACTTATAGTGGTGCGCCACGTGGTGCTATTCCTTGTCAACCAAAAGCTAAGCTTGGGCTTAAGCTGCTCCTATAACCACTGCTGGCGGTGAGCACATTTGAAGTACCAGTACAGTGTTCTTACACTGACTGTGTTACTCTGATATCTCTGTGGCCTCCCTACCTTTACCGCTGTGCTCAGTCCCTCTGGAAGTTATCAGTAAGTCTCTGGGCGTTGACCATTAATCCTGTGGGTACCTGGAGAGTCCAGGTAAGGGCTTATACTGTACACTACAGTATCCTCGAGCTAGAGCCAGTGTTGTACGTACCATGCTGTAGGTTGAGTGGTCACTGGTTGCGTTACAGTTTCCTATTGTTGCCTCGATCCACCCCTAGCGTTCTAGGGTCTGTCTGTAGCAGCTGCCTTGGTCTCCGTTACCATTCCATAGATTAGTGTTGCCATTCCACGGTTGCCCGGTATTTGTGGTCTGAGCCTGGGTCAGAGTTGCCTCGTTACCATATCATACAGTCTGGTTCAGAGTTGCCTCGTTGCCATATCATACAGTCTGGGCCAGTGTTGCCTCACTCCTCCTGGTTCGGTGCCCAGGCGTCTGGGTTGTGCCAGTCCTGTTACACGTGCACCTCTGGTGTACACTCATCTATGGTCAGCTCTAGAACGGGTTACCTCCAACCTCTCTGATTCTGTCAGAATCTGCACTACCAGCTTGTATTCTGTTGCTCCAGTCCACCTACTCTGGTTCTGCAGGTGGTCTCCTATTGTGTATTAATATATTGCTGTTTGATTTGCCTTGTGGGCCCCAGGGCCTTATTCCTTGTATGCTCTTGTTCTAATAAAGACATTTTAACCTTACCACACTGTCTGAGTGTTCATCAAAAACCATGACAGTACAAAAGGGCCAATGACCTCAGACAAGTCCGGTGAAGTTAGTTTGGTCTATATCCATTGGAGAATGGATATGTATGAGCAACGTCTGGATCAACTGTCAGTGGCGGTGCAAACTATGCTGGAGGGGACCACACACTTGGACAGACCCGCTCTATCCTCGGTGGCCACCCCAGTCAAGGCACCGACAGTTTATAACTCGAATGTCAGCACACAGTATAAAGGGCTATCTGCTACGGCACCATTACCGTTAAGGTATGATGGGGAACCTTCCCTCTGTAGAGGGTTCCTCAACCAGCTGGAAATTTTTCTTGAATTGGCTCCTCAAGCTTTCCCTACGGAGAGAAGCAAGATTGGCTTTATGATATCATTGTTGACTGGCAGGGCTCTTGCCTGGGCGAATCCAATTTGGGAGACAGCTAAGCCCATTACCACCAATTTTGGTGAGTTTGTGAGGGCCTTTCAAAGCATCTTTGAGATCCCTGGGCACTATATCTCGGCTGCCAAGCAAATTATGAATATCTGACAGGGCAACCGTACAGTTGCAGACTATTCCATTGAATTTCGTACCCTGGCTCAAGGTTTAAATGACCGTATTAAACATGAGATTGTGGCCCGGGAAGTACCTGAATCTCTGGACAAGTACATTGAATTTGTCAATCTGATTGACACTCGGATCAGGGAACAAACACAGAATAGGGACCGCAAACCAAAGTCTCCTACAAGGCACTGGCACAGAAATATTCTCTCACCCGTGCCTCCCTCTTCTCCCATGCCTCCTGGTCATGTTGAAGCTACCGAACCTATGCAAGTGGGCTTTACTAGACTCACAAAGGAGGAACGGTCATTTCACCGTAAGAATGGCCTTTGCCTTTACTGTGGGAAGGGAGGTCATTTGTTGCGTAATTGTCCAATGCGGCCGGGAAATGCACACACCTAGGTTTCCTTAGGGGGCAGGTGCTAGGTGGTATTCAGCAGTCCCCAGTGGTTGTGCCTTCCAAACCGGTGGTTGAGGTGATTATTTTGTCCTCCAACTTATCCGTTACAGTACCTGCACTGATAGATTCTGGTGCAGTGGGATATTTTATGGACCAGGAGTTTGCTGCATTACATAACATCCCATTGGTGTTACTAGACAATCCGATGCAAATTGAGGCCATTGATAGGCGACCTTTGGTGCCTCCCCAGGTCACCCATGTGACTTGTCCCCTCTCTGTGCAAACTGGGGCATTACAATTTGAAACCCTGTCCTTTCAAATTATCCAGTCACCCCATTATGCGGTCATTCTGGGGTTTCCAAGGTTAAGAACACATAATCCCAGAATTAATTGGCACTCCTGTGATATTGTGGCCTGGTCTGAGCATTGTGCGAATCACTGTCTGCACCAACCTAAGAGAATATTGTGTACCTCTCCCTCCCTACCGCCTGAATACCAATCCTACAGTGATGTTTTCAGTAAGGGAGAGGCTAGCACCTTGCCACCGCACAGGGCGTATGACTGTGCCATTCAACAAGTGACCCTGTCAATTATGGGTACCAATCATCCTTGCTTCCGGACGCCTTTCAGGCACAGCAGATGCCAGCCCTTGATGAACACCTCAGACAGCTTCATTCCACCTGGGCACAAGTGCAGAATTCGCTACGCGAGTCCTTTCAACATTACAGGCGCCATGCCAACAGCAGGAGGTTGCCAGCTCCAGTGTTTCAGGTTGGGGACCGTGTGTGGCTCTCATCAAAGAACTTGAATTTACAAACTCCTTGTCACAAGTTTGCCCCACGGTTTATTGGTCCATTCAAAGTTCTCCGGAGAATCAATCCAGTTTCCTATGCTTTGGACCTCCCCGCTAATATGCGTATTCACAATGTCTTTCATGTATTCTTACTTAAACCTCTTGTCTGTAACCGCTATACCTCTGCTCCGGTGGTGCCGGCTCCGGTTTGCATCCAAGACCACGATGAATATGAGGTTCAAAGTATTGTGGACTCACGCAGGGTGCGTGGGCAACTCCAGTACCTGGTTCATTGGAAGGGGTACGGCCCGGATGAACGTTCATGGGTCAAGCATGCTGACATTCATCCACCAGTCTTGTTACGTCAGTTCATTGCCGGTACCGTCCATATCTGATTGTGCCCTGGGCGACCCCTTGTGGTCATCGTGATACTGGGCCTTGTATTACTTATAGTAGTGCGCCGCGTGGTGCTATTCCTTGTTGACCAAAGGCTAAGCTTGGGCTTAAGCTGCTCCTATAACCGCTGCTGGTGGTGTGCACATTCGAAGTACCAGTACAGTGTTCTTACACTGATTGTGTTACTCTGATCTCTCTCTCTGTGGCCTCCCTACCTTTACCGCTGTGCTCCCTCCCTCTGGGAGTTGTCAGTAAGTCTCTGGGCATTGACCATTAATCCTGTGGGTACCTGGAGAGTCCAGGTAAGGGCTTATACTGTTCACTACAGTATCCTCGAGCTAGAGCCAGTGTTGTATGTACCATGCTGTAGGTTGAGTGGTCACTGGTTGCGTTACAGTTTCCTATTGTTGCCTCGATTCACCCCTAGCGTTCTAGGGTCTGTCTGTAGCAGCTGCCTTGGTCTCCGTTACCCTTCCATAGGGTAGTGTTGCCATTCCACGGTTGCCCAGTATTTGTGGTCTGAGCCTGGGTCAGAGTTGCCTCGTTACCATATCATACAGTCTGGTTCAGAGTTGCCTCGTTGCCATATCATACAGTCTGGGCCAGTGTTGCCTCGCTCCTCCTGGTTCGGTGCCCAGGCGTCTGGGTTGTGCCAGTCCTGTTACACGTGCACCTCTGGTGTACGCTCACCTATGGTCAGCTCTAGAACGGGTTACATCCAACCTCTCTGATTCTGCCAGAATCTGCACTACCAGCTTGCATTCTGTTGTTCCAGTCCACCTACTCTGGCTCTGCAGGTGGTCTCCTTTTGTGTATTAATATATTGCTGTTTGATTTGCCTTGTGGGCCCCAGGGCCTTATTCCTTGTATGCTCTTGTTCTAATAAAGTAATTTTAACCTTACCACCCTGTCTGAGTGTTCATCAAAAACCGGGACAGGCTGTTAAGAAGAGGCTCCATCGCCAGAACAAATAAAAGGGGAGACAGTGAGCATCCCTGTCTGGTGCCATTCATTATTAGGAAAGAAAAAGATAAGAACCTGTTAGCTTTAACCCTCACTGATGGCGCCCCATAAAAGGCGAAGATATTATGCAGAAATCTAGTGCCTATACCCATAGTGGACAGAACTTCCTGAAGATAAGACCCCCTCACCCTATCAAACACCTTTTCTGTGTCCACAGAGGGAGAGAACAGACCTGACCAGCAGAACTGCCCACGAAGACAGTAGAACAGATGATCAGATGGGACTGGAACATTGGCACTGGAACAGGAACCAGATGCAGTGAACACTCCAGAAAAAAGGATGTTCAGACAAAGTCTAGGTCATACTCGGTTAGGTGGTAGTCAGAGCAGAATCGACAGGCAATAAGAGTAGTGAAGATGAAAGTCAGGGTCATACACAGTCTATGGTGGATCAGCAGAATCGGCTGGCAATAAGAATAGTGAGGATGTAAATCCAGGGTCATACACAGTCAATGGTGGATCAGCAGAATTGGCAAACAAAAAGAATTAGCAGGTACTAGGCAATATCGTAAACCAGGAGACTAGACAAGGCAAAATAGGCTGGGAAGCTACAAATGCTAGGGGAACACTATTTGAGTACACCCGTGTATGTCCAGATCATCCAAATATAGACTCCGCCAGATGACGTCACAGCGCACTTAACGCGGCCCGGAAGAGAGGCAACAGAGGTCAGAGAATGTAGCAGACGCTCCAAGAGTGCAGCAATGGGTGACACTACCCCCCCACTCAGGAGGTGTCTCCGGAGCCTACCGAGAGGGCCTAGCAGGGTAGGCACCGTGAAAAGAGAGCAAAAGGGCAGGAGTGTGAATGTCCGAGGAGGGCACCCAGGAGTGTTCCTCCAGACCGTACCCCTTCAAAATTCACGAGATGCATAAGATGCCCATGAGTGCAACGAGAATCCAGTATGCCATCGATTACTATGGCAAAAAGGCTTTCAAGAGGGACAAGTGGAAAATGGGATGGATCCTAAGACCACACTGCAAAGCAAGATGGTAAGAGACAGGGGAAAAGCCATTGAACTATACGGTAGGGGTAGAGGAATGTGCTTAGTGGAGAGCCAAACACGGTCACCGACTCCATACAGGGGTGCAGGAGTACATAGACGTTGGCAGCTGCCTTATGACGCATCTGGGCCTGCAGCAAGGCCAAGCATACAGAACTCCAATGCTTAGTCATGGACTGCACCTTAGTCTCAGCAGCTGGAACCAAAGGAATCCAGGAGCCAAGTCAAGAACAGGGGAGTTATAACCCAGATCTGAGAAGAAGGGTGAACAACTCAGCAACAAATGGCAAAGGGAGTTATAAGAGAACTCCACCCAGGGTAGGAGGCTAACCCAGTCATTTTGCTGATGGTTACAGTAAGAATGCAAGTAATGCTCCCAATTCTGATTTAAGCTCTCTGTTTGCCCATTGGTCTGGGGATGATAAGTGGAGGAGAAATGCAAGGATATCCACAGACAGGCACAGCAAGACCTCCAGAACCTGGAGAAGAACTGGGTCCTTCGGTCAGAGGTTATATGAAAGGGTAGTCCATGCAACTGTATGATGTTGGTGATGAAGATGTCTACCAACTTGGTGGCGTTAGGCAGTTTGGGCAAGGGAATAAAGTGTCCCTGTTTAAAGAAGCGGTCGATGACCACTAAGATAGTGGTTTTCTCAGAAGAGACCAGTAGGTCCACCACGAAATCCATAGTCAATTGGGTCCAAGGCAACATGGGGACTGGAAGGGGAACCAGTAACCCCATTGGATGGGCTCGGGCAGGACCTAACCCAGTGTGCCAAATCTTGGCTAGATGTGGGCCACTGAAAATAGCGGGAAAGGAGGTCATGGGTCTGTTCCACTCCAAGATGGACCGCAACATGGGATTGGTGGGCCCACGTCAACACTGCCCTCCGGCAATCCTCAGGGGCAATCAGGCCAGAAGAAGGATGTGACACAGAAGGATCTACCAATGTCTGAGCCTTTCTGATGCATTCAAGGATCCGGGTGGACAAGGAGCCCAAGTGGAAGGTAGTATTGTCTCAGGAATGGACGGAGTGGTAATGCACTCCTCATACGACCTGTAGAGGGCATCAGCATTGCGGTTCTTAGTTCCAGGTATGTAGGAGATGGTGAAGTCAAACTTGGAAAAGAACAGGGATCATCTGGCCTGTCTGGGTGTCAGATTTTATCAGATTCTAAGTAAGCCAGGTTCCGGTGATCAGTCAAGATGCTGACGGGGTGCGCTGCTCCTTTCAGGAGGTAGCGCCACTCCTCCAAAGCAAGCTTTATAGGTAATAGATCCTGGTTTCCCATGTCATAATTACTCTTGGCCTTTGAGAACCAACGAGAAAAATGTGAACAGGGATGAAGGATTCCAGTAGTCCTAGATCGCTGGGAGAGTACGGCCTCAGCTGCAATCTCTGATGCATCCACCTCCACAGTAAATGAAAGAGTGGTATCAGGATACGTGTGCAAAGGTTTATTAGTCGAAAAGCCCCTAGTATTGACAATAAACTAGTTCCAAGTATGTTATCTTGGAATAATAGACAGAGAAGTACATGGTTGTCCATGAAAGGTTTATTTAATTGTGGAGGTAAATGCAAATGCTGCGGGTTTGAGGATGTATCAAATACGTTCAGTAGCAATGTGACAAAAAGATATATAAAATTGATAGTTTTATTATTTGTAATTCTACTAACGTTGTTTATCTGATCACTTGCAGCATATGCAAAAAAAAACAATATGTTGTCTGTACGACTAGACATTTAAAGGAGAGAATCTGGGAGAACTTGAATGCCATAAATAATGGAGACATCAGATCACCGGTAGCTAGGCATTTTATTTTCCACCAGGTGGGTTCAGAAACATTTGTTTTTAGAGGTGTGGAGAGGGTATCCAAGCATCCTAGAGGAGGGAGCAGTTTGTCTATTTTAAATAGAAGATAGGTGTATTGGATACATACTCTGGATACTCGCATTCCAAATGGCATGAATTTAAGCCTATTCTACTGAACTGACTGGTGTCCTATGTTGGTATAGAGTACTACTGGATTATCATCTTGAAGTTGTTATGTGAAGTTTATTATTTGTATGGGCTTCAAGGGCATTAATTGAGACAACTCTGTGTGTGCCATTTTGTTGGTCCAAATAGTTTTGGACGTTTACATCCTTATAAATGGATTTCTTCATCCTTGTTAATATACCAATCGGATCTTTAGTGGCCTGATTGGTTTTTATTCCATTACGGGTTTTATATTGATAAGAGAGGGGGAGGGAGGTTTTGCTACAAGTGCATTTAAATCTTCAGAACTTCCGGCCGTGGTGCCTATGAGTAAGGACCGTTTAGGACCGAAATGCGATAGGAGTGGGTGGGGTGACGTTTCTGTTTGTTATTCTCCATGTGTTCCAAGTTTTTAGTTTTTTGACTAAATCTGTAATTTTTATATTAACGGATATTCCAACAGAGTGCAGAGTTCATTTGTTGCTTTTCCGTGAATTAAGAATGTAGTTCCTGTAATCGTGTACCTGTTAAGATTAAAGGAGTAATCCTATGTACATCGATACATGGCTTGTAAGATCAGGGTGAGGGAAGTTTTCCCGAATCTTGCACACATTTAAATTGAATATATAACGGCACATATATATGTTTGTATCTGAGAGGTTTACAGTTTTTCTTTCCTGAGGTCAGGAACATGGATCGGCTCCCTTGCAAGTCAGGTGGACAATGGGTTGGATAACCCTGGAAATTTTTATTATGAATCTCTGCTAGTAGTTGGAGAATATGATGAACCATTGAATGGCTTTAGTGGTCTGCGGTACCTGTCACTCCAACACATGACTGACTTGACATCTCAGCCGAGATGATATATGCGAGGAATAGCAACAAAGTCCTTTCAAAGCTTTATTTCTCCAGCTTAGCATAGAGGTGGTTGCCATGTAAACAATCCAATACGGTACGGACATGCTCGCAATGTTCTGCTAAGGTTGGGGAGTAGATCAGTATGTCATCAAGGTACACGATGACGCAGCTGAGGAGGAGATCATGAAAGATGTAATTGACTAAGGCCTGAAATACCGATGGGGCATTACGAAGGCCAAAGGGCATTATGCAGTATTCATAATGTCCAAAGAGTGTGTTGAACGTGGTTTTCCACTCATCACCCTCTCGCATACGAACCAAATTGTATGCCCCTCTGGGGTCTAGTTTGGTCAAAACGGTGGAGCCACATAACCGCTCTAGGAGCTCCGGGATGAGAGGAAGAAGGTAGCTGTTTTTACGAGTGATGGCGCTCAAGCCTCGGTAGTCAATACACGGACGTAAAGACCCATCTTTTTTCTATACAGAGAAAAAACCTACCCCGGCAGGAGAAGTGGAAGGTCTGAGAAACCCTCTGTCAAGGTTTTCCTTGATGTAGGGCTTTAGTGCTGCTGTCTCAGGCAGAGAGAGAGGGTAAGTTCGTCCCCGAGGAGCACAGCTCCTGGCAAGAGCTCAAAAGAGCAATGAGGAGGGAGAACTTCAGACTGGGCCTTGGAGAAAACATCTGTATAAGTCTGGTAGGGTACCGGAACCGCATCTATACCACCTTCAGCCGTCAAGGCCATGGAAGAGACCATCAGAGGAGGAATAGGTCATATAGAAAGGCCAAAGTCTAATTTTTCCAGTTGATAAGTGGGATATTCTTTACCAACCAAGGGAAACCCAAGATGATAGAAGACTGCGGAGTATTGATCACATTGAATTAAAGAGTCTAAGTGTGAGCTGGATCTATCTGCAAGGTGATGGAAATGGTCTATAGGGTTAAATACATTATTCGATCTATGTATTGAGATTTAATAATATTATTAAATGTAAATTTATTATATGAGATACTGCATAATACACAGTTATATTTATGTGCTGGATATTAATATATGTAGAACTGCATAGTATCCTTCATAGCTGAGAAACCAAATGTGTATAATGAAGAAGTGCCATAAAAGTAATGATAATCAAATCGGATATGTTAAATTTCCAATTACTGGGGCTTTGGTTCCAGTATACATCTGGTATATAGTATCTTAAAGATTAAATATATGTTTGCCTGAGATCTCCTCTGAAAGTTCCTCCAAAGTATTTTTATGAATATCGATAACGTAAAATATAGCAAGAGAGGATTGGGTTAATGATTCTATTACAGTGGATTGGTTGTTGATCGTAACCTTAACCAACCAATCACTGTTAAGAATGATATTTAAAAAGAGCGCTTGAATCGGCATCCTTCGGACATTCTAACTGTGATCAAGCTAATGTGCGAAACGCGCGTCAGTTCAGTCTATTATTTTAAACTAGTATAAAGGCCCGTGTGCACGGGCCATGGAGCAGTGAGGTAATGGCAGTACGCAGAGCCAGACTGACCTCTTAACCCTTTGAGTGTCAAAGGGGTACACAATGCATTGCAAAGCAATGAGTTGCATATCCCTCTGGCACTCAAAGGGATAACATTACTCGGACCTGCTCTGCGTACTGCCGTTACCTCACTGATCCACGTGATTGTGCCACCTCACTCGCGCAATGCAATCATGCACAGTAGTGACTGGCCGTACGTGGGCAGTCTCTAATGTGCATGACTGCATTGTGACAAACTTTCTGGCCTTTTATTATATAGGATGCTGACTTGAATGTCGGCGCTTTTGTCTGATGTCTATATGTATTTTTAGAAGCAATATTGTTGCGAGTCTGAGATGCAATTGAGCTACTATGTGGCATCTCATTTGAAACATCTTGCATTTTTTGTTTCTTCTCCACCCGCTATTGAGAAATGGTGATCGCTTGATTAACTGATTAGAGAGTTGACAAGTCTACAGTAGGGGCTTCTGTTATAAGTAAGAAGACACTTTAGACAGATTTTTGGCAATCCGGAAACAGCCCCAGTAACAAATGAGAGAGGGTACAGACTAACATATGCATTGGCACAATGTAGATAGATGCACTGTTAGACACGTGACCTGAATATCGGCTCTCAATAGATATTGGGGTTTAAGAGTGATGAGAAGATGAAACAATTTGTAACGCTTTGTTTTCAATTTGATATTATATAACAATCAATTATCTATACCCTTTGTACCTATAATAGGTTTTTGATATTATCAAATTTATGTTCAATTATGCTTAGAATTGACTATAGGTTGATTTCCCTCTGGATTGAGACAGAAATGTCTCATTTAACCCTATGATTGCTGGTAAAACTCTACAAAGTAATCTTATGGTGTCCTTGATATGGATACTATAATTATTATTCAGAGGTTAAAGTGGCAAAGTAAATATTGAAATCAATAAGAACTTGAGATTTAATTAAGGGTCTTAATGCACTATGTGACCACAACAATTTATGCAAGTTTATTACATCCTTTATATATTACCTATAATATTTAGGATTATTTTAAGTGTATATATTAAATGTTAAGTTTTAAATTTGTCCCCTTTGTTCCATTGTTTTGACTGGGAAACAAATAGGGGTGGAGCAGAGAAGGTGTGCTTAGATCTGCAGGGTTTCTTTTTTCTTCTATATAGTTTCCATTTATAGTTTACCCTGTGAGCACCCATCTTCCACCTAAGTGTCCCCATGTCAAAGATTAGACTATAGTGTGCATTAGGTTTTCTTTTTTCTTTATTGGTTCTGAGATAAACTCAGAGGAGGATGGAGGGGTCTGGAACTTTGGTGCAAGGTAAATGGTTGGACACATAACAGGATGCCTAGAGTGGTCCCGAACCCTCTCCTGCCGTCTCTCCTGGATGTGGCTGTCCAGTGAGGTGCACAAGGCTATTAATTCTTCTAATGTCTCAGGAATGGTACGAGTGCTTAAGTCGTCCTTGAAACGGTCAGACAACTCACGAAGGAAGGCCAGCTTTAGGGTGCTGTTGCCCCAGCTGGTGTCATAGGCCAGGGTGAGGAAGTCAATGGCATACTGTGTGAATGGGTGTTGCCCTTATTGCAAGTCTAACAGTGCTGCCTCGGCCAACGCCTGTATTCCTGGGGTATCAAACACCGCTCGAAAGGCTGCGGATAACGCATTGCAGTCATTGAGTAAAGGAGACCGACAGTCCATCAGAGGAGACACCCATGCCAGGGCACACAATAAAGGTGACTCGAGCCAGGGGTAGGTACGGTAGGAGGAGTAGGAGCTTGTTCGGGGTTCTCCAGGCATAGCTGCATATGCCGAAGGAGGGACGTGATGGAGTCCAGTTTTTTTATCCAGGTGCTGGATTTGCGAAGCATATTGTTCCAAAACAGCAGCCTGATGGATCACTGCTTTGGAGATCTCTTTAGGAACAACCGACATAACAACAGTATTGGCACTGGAATTATGTCACAAATTCCCGGGTACTATTGGTTGTACCCACAGGAGAGGGAATGCTTGCATGTGATGCTAGGGGGCTGTTCTCAGTTTGTGTTGGCTGTCTGCAAAGGTACCGTGCTGCGGCCTAGGCCGGATATAGGTGCCAGCCGCAAGGCTGGATGACAAACTCCAGAGGAGCTGGAACCGAGCCCTTGATGAACCTCCACAGGCTGCACCTTCTCTCCTTCAGGGGAGAGTGATGGCTAGGGTACGGGAGCAGGGATAGGGTATGTAGGCCTAATGAAATAACTCTCCTATAGTAATACCAAAACAAAGTCAATAATAGTAATACTCTCCACAGAGGGAGAGAGAACAGACGTGACCAGCAGATATGCCTACGAAGAGAGTAGAACAGACGATCAGATGGGACTGGAACAGTGGATGTGGGAACACTCCAGAAGAAAGGATGGACAGACGAAGCCTAGGTCATACACGGTCAGGAGGTAGTCAGAGCAGAATTGGCAAGCAATAAGAATAGTGAGGATGAAAGCCAGGGTCATACACAGTCTATAATGGATCAGCAGAATCGGCAGGCAAAAAGAATAAACAGGTGCTAGGCAGTATCAGAAACCAGGAAACTAGACAAGGCAAAATAGGCTGCGATGCTACAAATGCTAGGGGAACACTATTTGAGTGCACCCACGTCTGTCCAGAGCATCCAGATATAGACACCGCCGGATTACATTATGGTGCATGTGACGCGACCCGAAGGAGAGGCAAAAAAGCTCAGAGAGCGGATCAGACATGGAACAGAGGCAGCAGATGCTCCGAGAGTGGAGAGATGTGTTATACACTACCTTCCCACTGTCCACAACAATAAACCACATTGCTTATCACCTAAAGTTCACAAAACTGAAACAGAATAACCAAATTAAACGAGCAGCCCTCATCAGGCCTATAGCTACCAGACACCACATGGATGCCAGTTCAGCATAGTCATCAAAGGGTAAGTCAGCCTGTGGGCTGCAGAAATAAGGTCAGAGGGTTCGTCATGTCTTAATAAATGGAGTACAGATGGTAGTTAACTCTGACCATTCAAAATCTCAGTGAAAAAGTCAGAAATGTAACCTCCATCCATATGCAACAATTAGTTTATTCCACAGCTTTTGTAGTGGCGCTAGAAAATGAAGTCCACATACTTAATGCACAGGTGATGTCCCAAGCCTTGAAATCCGAGTAACCAAAGCCCAGCTGCATAAAAACATAAGGCTGGGCTGCCTGCTCAGACCACAGCTTATACAGTCCTCAACTGTTGGCAGCCTGACACCAATGAGTCTTGGTACTGGAATAGGAGGTTCACGGAGAGTTAGTGGATCTCCAAAGTTGTAAATCAGCTGGAGATTTTGATTCTTCAGTGTTAGAAACCCTGGGCCTCTTCAAGTCTGGTGTATTCTGTCACTGCCAAAATTCCCTCTGTGGTTTAGCTGACAGACATCTGGGGGTTAGAAACAGACCCCTCAAAAGCAGCGGGTATAGGAATCCCCAGTTGCCGACAGAAAGCAGAAACGTCCTCCACGCTGCGCAGGGTAGTGAAAAAACCATCTCTCTGAGAGGTGAGCAAGAAGGGGAAACCCCAGAGGTACTTCTAAACCAGCAGATCAGAGAAGATCTGTCAAGGGTTTCACTGAACTCCATTGTCGCAGTGTGTGAAAAGACAGATCAAGATAAAATTGTACCGGTGCACTAGCAAATTTTACCTCATCGCGGGATCTCGCTGCAAGAAGGATTTCTTCTTTGACTGAAAATCATAGCATACACCAAATAACATGTCACAGATTGTCACCACGTGGGTGTAGGATCCTATGAGGTCTCTCAATCTCCTCGTCCTCAGCTTTCACCTTATCCAGGATGTAGGAGAAGAGCAGCTGTAGTGAAGCTACTAGGTCCTTAGGCGGAACCGATTCCAGCAGGCCTTTGATCCAGATGTTGGACCAGCGACTCCGGTTGTTCAGATAATCAAGTTTACTCTGTAAGGAGTTGATCACACCCTCTTGTGGCAAAACAGTGTTTTCAAGGTTATGATGTTGTTTGAAGAAGGTAATCTGTGATTCCTCGCGCTCATGAATCCTGGTTCCTAAATGAGTTAAATCTTTAGGTCGGTCCGTCACATCTGACTTGATAGCTTGCTTGAGGTCATGAAACAGGTCTTTTATATGACTTTAGTGGGTAGGTTTTGGATGTCTTCCTTGGTGAGGTAAGTCACCATGTCCACTATATGGTAGTCCTGATAGGCAGCTGCAGGTGTCTGAACCGAACAGTTTTCAGAAGAGGAAGTCAGTGTGGACGTATCTAGCCTAGCAGGTTTCCTGCCACTCTGAGGGTCTGCTGTGCCTTAATCAGACATTTCTCTATATTAGGCAGACATTTCCTGCTCAAATCAGCCCTTTTAAACTTCCAGACCAGAAATAAACATCCAATAACTAGTGAAAGTACTTTAATCTTCTAAAAAGGAGTTAACCCCTTTAATTTCCCTCCAAACGAAGTGGATGAATAAAGCTGTCAAATCCCTCCACTGACATGGCACAAACTTCCAAGATGAGATCAACAATATACTCAAACACAAATAAATCTCTGCATCTGAGTAAACAAGGCCAAAATCACTATGGAAAGAGCTCCTATTTTTTATTATTACATATTACATTTAGCAGAAAATTGGTTTGCCTTGAAGAAGTCCATTTTGATGAGGACAAAACGCGTTGGAGAAAAGATACATATGTGATCTGATGTGAGAGAGCTAACATACTGGTCCTGAAATTGGAGCATGTATATGTTCAGGACTTGTGACAAGTCAGCATTTTGTCCACATTGAAAAGCTGGTGATGCTGGGAACTATAAAAGAAATGGCATAGAAAGGAATATAATAGCTTGTGAGTGGTGTACGGCATTCATAGAAGGTGTGGACTACCCTTACATATATGACCTGGTGAGGCTGATGATGGGTGAGAGCCTTGTTATGTTACTGCCCATGTTATTATAAACAAATAGAAAATATGATTATGCAGAGTGCCGTTTGTAGGGTGTATAGTGTCGTTAAAACCAGACTCAGTTGATTTGAATACGCCTGTGATATATGTGTTTCTGTTACATTTCTTATACCCTCATTTCATCATTCTTCTATTTACCATCATGTTAAATTGTCTCATGGATGATTGACTAACTGTCCTGATATTCTCCACTGAATAAATCGGGGACTTTTATTACTTGCGCCAGTATTTAAGTATTTAGCTTCAATTTGGATCCTTAGTATCTTTTCTGCTTGGTTTTATTCAGCCATATGAGCATCTTGGCTGGTCACTAGTGACTTTTTGATTTTATTATAATGTGTGTGCTCTTCACTTTAGATGCTGTGGTGGGGTATATTGTGGGGGATGGAATAATATCTATGCCTCACTACTTTGTATACATTAGGTTTATTTTTTTTAAATATTATATTTGATTTTTGGATATAATACATTTCTACTTTTGAATATAATGTGTACTTTGTAATTGTTTGACAGAATGTTCATAATAGATCCTTATCTTTTGATCTTTTCTTATGAAATACTTTTTCTTAGGGATTAATGCACCCCAAGCACGATATGTTTGGTTTTTGTCAGATTTAAAGATTATTAAAATGGTTGGAGCCTCACAATATATATTTTTTTTGTTCAGAGGGTTCATCATTACTATGATTCTGTCAGCAAGTTGTCATGTGTCTGTAGCGGGGTGTGGGCACGAGGGACAGGTGTTATTTACGACTGTAACGGAAGCCGAGAAGGGACCGCGTTGCCTTCCGCCGTTGTTCCCGGGTCTCTCCTTCTCGAAGCCGGACTGGTGCTGTCGGATGCACTGGTCAAGCAGATCAATGTCCCAGTGGTCGACTCAAAGTGGCATCAAACCCAGGAGTAGCCGACTCTACCTCGAAGGATGCGGATGGAAGAGGAGTCAACTGGCTCTCGAACCATCAAATGCCATAGAACCGGAACACCGGGCAGTAGAGAGTGAAGCCTCTACTCCTAGGCTGCAAAGAACAGGGAAAGTGTTGCAGGAACAAAGGGTAGCAGTTGCCAAGCCATTCGAGCACTCCGGTTCTACTGGAACTGGAAGAAGCAAGGCAGAGTCCATGTTGCCGTCTGACAGGATCCGAAGTTCGGTAGCGGGATACTGGCAGCAGATGGATGAACGATACAGGAACCTGGGCTCAGATGGGTGGCAGAGTGGCTACTTTAAAACCATAGGAACACAAAACTCCAGGACTCTGGTTCACTCCAAACATAACTTACTTTATTGGCAAAGACCACAGATATTTATACACAAATCTTGCATTGGAACTGATGGGGGAAACCAGATACAAAAGGGCTTAATCCAATCATGTTACATGAGACAAAAGGCCAACAGCAGATGGTCTTAACAGATACAATAACTTAGACAAGATTACATTTCAGATACAAAAGGGTTTGAACAAAGACTTGAGGGCTTGAACTGATTACCACACGGCAGGGGGTGTGACTGCAGTTCACAATGGCTTAGTTAACACCCAGCAGGAGGTCTTGCTACAGTACACATAGTCAATGCCTTGAGGGACTGCAATATACATTGGAATAATTAACCCCTCACTGCCACCAGTCTACCACAGGGCAGTTGTGTGTAATAAGGTCCATTAATGTATCCACATAGCGTGTATACAAAGTATTTTTAGTGCACAACCGGGAAAAATGTCCATAGTTTTTGGTTAAACAGTCTTAGGGCCAGACAAGGGCTCAAGTAACGGGTAGGATCCGTTACAATGACATACACTGTGCACATTGCAGTTGCTAATGAGAGACACAGTCCCTGCTCTCAAGGGAAAATAAATGGAGACTATGTTAAAGAAAAGAATTGTTGAATATCTGAATTTAAATGGCTTGCAAGATACCAAACAGCATGGGTTTAGAGCAGGAAGATCTTGTCAAACTAACCTCTTAGATTTTTTTGACTGGGTAAATAAAATAATAGACCAAGGGGAGCAGCAGATATAGCTTATCTAGATTTCAGTAAAGCATATGACACTGTCCCTCATAGAAAACTCATTAATATACTGCAGTGTTTTGGTCTGGATGTAAAAATAGTTAAATGGATAAGGCAATGGCTGAGTGAGAGGAGACAGAGGGTGGTAGTCAGTGGAGAATATTCAGACGAAAGGAGTGTTACTAGTGGAGTACCTCAGGGATCTGTACTGGGACCCATTCTTTTTTTTTTTCAAATAGATTTTATTATCAGATTGCTCCATACACATCTCAAATACAGAAAAGTACATGTATAATTGTTCATGTACAGCAAAAGTATGTAGAGGTTTGTAACAGGGAAAAGAACATATGCATATCAGTAGGGCGCACAGAGTCAACCTGAGGTTTTTATTATTATTTTAACCTCCAATAACCAAAACTCCTAAAATCTAACCTAACTTAAATTTCACTATACCCCCGGTCCCAGATTCCTCTCTCTCCCGAACCCGCAGCCCTCCCCGCTCACCAGCCAGCAGTTTTATGAAATCCCGGCATGTACAGGGTTCATACACAATTTCTTTCATCAATTATACATCACAGCCATCCACGCAGCAAGCAGGTGTGACTTCAGCCAAGCATCACCAGTAAGTTGCACATCATCAGGTGCCACAGTATTATATGCTCTATTCGTCCACCAGTTCTGCCATCTACCCCAGATCTTTTCGAACTTATTTGGGTTACCCCGGTGTAAGTAAACCAATTTATAATGTGGAATGCATTGTAAAACTAGGTTTATCCACACCCTACAATTAGGGACTCTATTTGACATCCAGTTCAAGGCCACCACCTTTCTCACCATCACCAAGAGCTCACTCAGTAGAGATCTGTCAGTTGCATCCTCAATCTCATTGGGAAAAAACAGACAATAAACAAATCTTTGGAGTCACAGGAACAGGTCTTCCCAACACCAGAACCACAATACGCATTACTTCTTTCCAGAACCTCCTGACTCCAGGACATTCCCAGATCATATGTAAGTATGTGCCCTGAACATTATCACACCGAAGACAAGTCGGTATTAGAATTCCCCATTCTATACAGTCCGACCGGCACATAATAAATTCTATGTAGGATATTCAACTGTATCATCTGGTGTCTAGTCGTCGTTGCCACCAGTGCTGGTCCTGCCTTAGCCAAATCCCATTCCCAATTCTCCAATGGACCCACATCCATTTCCCATTTGTTCAGTGAAGGGAACTCCTGATACCCCATGTGAGATTCCAGCCACTGGTAAATGAAAGAAAGAGGTCTTGAAGGCTCAAGAATCATCAATCTAGTAAGAAGCAGGAATGTAGAAATCATGGGGGCTCGATCACCCCACTGAGCTCGAAGAGCATGCCTAATACATAAATATGAGTAGAAAAGATTATGCGGTATATGGTACTCGTCATGTAATTGTGCGAAGGATTTCAGTTGATTATCCTGGTATAACTGTCCAAGGTTAGTAATCCCAAATCTAGCCCACAAGGGACCAAAGTCGCTGCCAAGTAGATGGTGTAGCCCCGCGGCGCCCCACAAGGGGGTATCCGGGTCCATGGCAATGAATCCCAGTAGCTTTTTCAACTCCACCCACGCCTCATGTAGGGTTGTTGCCAAGGGAGTCTGAATTTTAAAAACCGTAGGGCCTCCATGCAAGAACTGGGGCAGCGTATAAGCAGGCTATAACAATAATGTATCTATTTGAGTAGTCTGGTTGGGAGAAACAAAATCTAAAGCATATCGACATTGTGCTGCTAAGTAGTACCTAAAGAAATTGGGCAAGGCAATTCCCCCCTCACGTTTGGATCTCATGAGAGTAGTTAGCTTGAGTCTAGCCCGACCCCCCCGCCATATGAAATGCTAAATAATTTTGCTATTTGTCAGAAATATTTTTTAGGAATAGAGACCGGCGTGTTTTGAAAAACATAAAAAAATGTAGGCAGAAAAATCATTTTAATAAGATTCGATCTACCGATAACATTTAAGGGCAGATGAAGCCATGCAATTGTTTTGTCATTAAAGTATTGAATATTAGGTATCAAATTCATCTCCAAAGAGGAGTCCGTCATTGCTGCCACCCTAATCCCCAAGTATGTACACTCAGCCACATACGAAAGCGGGATGTCAGTTGGATGAGATTCCCGTAGATTACTATCAATCGGAATCAAAGAGGACTTAGTCCAATTTATTTGAAATCCGGAGTATGTACCAAAATTGTCCACAAGCTGTAATGTGGTCTCCAAGGAATTCCTATCATCATCTAAAAAAAAGCAGGATCAGCATACATTGCGAGCTTTTCCTCTCTGCCTTCTACACTGAGTCCCCTAATCAATGGATTTGCATGAATTAGAACAGCCAGGGGTTCTAGGGCCAAAGCAAACAGGCCGGGTGAGAGTGGGTAGCCCTGCCTAGTGCCACAATGTAAGGAGAAGTACTGTGAGCTCAGTCCCCCAGACACCACAGAAGCTTTGGGATTACTATATAAAATATGTATCCATTTGATAAAGGAGGGGCCAAACCCAAATCCCCGGAGCACGTGCCAAAGATATGGCCACCTGACAGAGTCGAAGGCCTTAGATGCATCGAGAGATCCTATCACCCGAGACCCCATGGTATTGTGAGGAAGTTGCAGGTGCATAAATAACCTTCTAAGATTGTGTGATGTCGATTTACCTGGGATAAAGCCAGTTTGATCTTCGTGTACTATGGTTCCCAGCACCATATTTAATCTGGTAGCCAGGATTCTCTCCACAATTTTAGCATCCGTAGTCAACAAGGAAATGGGCCTGTAAGAATCGCAAATCTCTGGATCCTTTCCTGGTTTGGGCAATACAATAATGGAAGCATTATTCATAGAATCCGGAAGATGTCCATCTCAATAGCAGCATAAAAGATATTTAATAAATGGGGGGCCAAGACATCCACAAATTCTTTATACCATTCTGCAGGAAGACCATCTACACCCGATGCCTTGCTTGCCGGCAAACCACGAATAGCCTCCATCACCTCTCTCAGAAGAATAGGAGCATCCAGCATTTGTCTATGATCGAATGAAAGTTGAGGAAGGTCACACTGATCAATAAAACAAGAAATTTGAGACTCAGAGCGGGTCAATCGAGATTCATAAAGATGAGAGTAGAAGCACCAAAATTGCGAGTTAATCATCTGTGGGTCTAGTACCAGATCACCCTCAGGATCTCGGAGTGAAGAAACCGATGGAGTCCCCCTGTTTTGATGAACAAGTTGAGCCATTAGCTTCCCTGCCTTATCCCCATTTTCAAAAACATTTTGTTTCAAGTAAAAAACATGACGGGCACTCAGTTCAGACAATTTTATAGAATATCTTAATGAGCAAGAAACAAAATTAGTATAAGAGACCAAATCCCCTTTTTCCACAAACTGTTTTTCCGCCTCAGCAGCCTCCGATTCCAATGTCTCCACCTCCCTAGTCTTAAGTCTATTTTGCATAGATATAAGAGATAATAAGGAGCCCCTTGCAGTCGCCTTGGCAGGCTCCCAAACAATGCCCTGAGCAGCAGTGATATATTGATAAAATATTCACATAGATTTTCTCTATGTTTAGACACCAGATGCGTATTAGTCAACCATACGGGACTATCCTCCACACCCTAGATTTAGGTCTCTGTTCTAGCTGTAGCGTTAGTAATAGCGGGGAGTGGTCAGAAGCTACCCTGGTTAAAAAACAACAATCTGTAACCAAATTCAAAGTCAACTGGTTAGAAAACACATAATCTATTCTAGATAAAGTTAATAAGTGGCCGAGTGGCATGAGAACCCCCGAACCTGCGGATGGAGAGTCCTTCATACATCTGTGAACCCCATGTCACCTATGAGACTGAGGAATGCATCACTATGCAATTTGGAGTCAACTGCCATCCCACCTAATCTGTCCAAGTCAGAATTGGTAGCTATATTAAAGTCGCCCATACATACTATATGGTGATGTGGCTTGTCAGAAATATATAGGAGTATATCTCTAAGGATTGAAGGGTCGAAAGGCGGCGGGATGTAAACATTCAGTAAAACAAATAGTTCCCTGTAATTTACATGTTAAGAAGAGGTATCGTCCCTGTGGATCCAACTTGAGGTCAATGAATTCAAATGAAACTAGAATGGATACACCTCTGGTATACGTGGAATAGGTGGCATGATAATGACCCTGTATCCATTGCTTTCGAAGAGACAGAACTCTGCTTGAAGTAAGATGGGTCTCCGACAACATGACCACCCCTGGAGCCTATTTCCTGACGTGGTTTAAGACTAAGGATCGTTTCACTGCATCATTCAATCCATGCACATTCTATGACAAAAATGTACAATTTACTATTGACATTACAGATATAAATATTATATGTTATATCCCTGGCCATACGGCGGGGCCCGTTGGGGGCGAGGAGTGCCCAGCCCAGAAGAGAGAGGAATCCCTAAGCTAACTACTACCCCTATCCGAACATCCCACCCTATCTCTATCACCCCAACCTGACAGAGATTTTATCCCATAATCAACCCATTCCCGCGGCCTGGCAGATAAAACATCCTTCCCTTCCCTCCCACCCAACACATATTAACCAATTAACTAGTGATCAAACAGACCACGGACGGTCCCACCCACACCCCCGCCTCCCACAGCAGTAGAATAGAGCAAAAGTAGCACACCATCACTTCATAGCAAATGTTGAAAGAAAGCCCAATGACAGTACCGCCACAGCCACCCCCAGAACAGAACATCTCCCGACCAGTAGTAAAGCCAATCTCCCCAGAGCAACCAGATATTTCTCCCACTTATTCTCCCCGTCTTAGCACCTCTGGGGCGGATCAGAGGCTTCAATAGCAGAATCCAACAGCTTCAAGGAATCCGAGTGGCGAATCACGGCAACACAGCATCAAACCACCGCCCAAGATATGCAAGACAATACCAGCATAATGATATTATTTCAGAGCAGTAGCCCACAATATCAGTATGGTGGGAAAAAAAATCCCACAGAGAGATATATAGACATATACATACACACTTAGATATATATTGGCAATAGCATTATTAAAATTCAGTAGCAAAGCTAATCCACCCGGAGCTACCAGATATTTCTCCCACTTATTCTCTCCATCCTAGCACCCCTTGGGCGGTTCAGAGGCGTCATAAAATATATGAGCAGAATCTAACAGCTTCAAGGAATCCGAGTGCCGAATCACGGCAACACAACATCAAACCACCGCCCAAGACATGCAAGACAATACCATCATAATGATAACATTTCGGAACAGTGCCCACAATATCAGTATGGTGGGAAAAAAAAATCCCACAGATAGATATATAGACATATACATACACACTTAGATATATGTTGGTGATAGCATTATTAAAACAGGCATTTAGGCAGGTTTACGCAATTATACCAAGATATCCCTCCCCCACCCTCACCACCACAGTAGAGATCCCAGGGCAGTCCATCACAGGACGTGAACATTGGAGGGGTGGAATTCAGCGTCAGTACTGTCTCGTATCCACATCTCACAGGGCCATGTCACCATGTCATGCTGAGTTCAGCCTCCACCCAAATACACCAGCAGGAGGAGGACCAGTTTAAAAGGCCGCCATGCCCCCTGGGATCCGCTTTAGGGGTCAGCGAGAACTGGGGATACTAGATAGATGAAAGCTCAGGAATTTAGGACTGTGGCAGCAGTGTCACGAAATGATGAAATGGCTTTAATGAGTGTCCACCCATTCTCTAGCCTCCGAATCTGACGTGAAGAAGATGGTATTACTGTCATGGATAACTCTCAATCTAGCAGGAAACAACATAGAATAGGAGATATTTTTCTCTCGAAGTTTGCGCTTCACCTCCCCAAACCTGCGTCTCTGGAGTTGGACATCAGCCAAAAAGTCTGGATAAAAGGAGATTTGTTGATTTTCAAAAAGAATTTGACCTTTCATCCTGGCCATACAAAGTATGGCATCTTGGTCCCTGTAATTCATGAGTTTGATACTCATCTGACGAGGAGAGGATCCGGGAGGTTTCGGGCCTGTCGGCAATCGATGTGCCCTCTCGACAGTAAAGAATGGAGAAAGACCCTGTGTGCCAACGTGTTCTTTTATCCAGGCCTCCATGTATTGCTCAGGGGCACGAAACTCGTGGTCCTCCAGCAGCCCAATTATACGAACATTACTGCTTCTACACCTGTTTTCAAGATCATCTACTTTGGATTGTAGAGATCGTACTTGATTCTTTAACTCATCCACCGTGGTAACCACAGGAGGAAGCGTGTCCTCTACAGTAGAGATACGTTGTCGAACATCAGTGATGCTTTCACACAGATTTTGTTGGTCTGCACGTAAGAGATTAATCTTCACCTGCAGGGACCCACTCTTTTTAATATTTTTATTATATTGCCAAAGGTCTTCAAGGAAAGGTAAGCCTTTTTGCAGATGATACCAAAATCTGCAATAGGGTAGACATTGCAGGGGGAATAAGCCAAATGACAAATGATTTAGGGAAATTAGAAGAATGGACAAGAGTGTGGCAGATGCAGTTTAATGTTGATAAATGTAAAATAATGCACTTGGGACATAAAAATCCAAAGGAAAAAATATACTATTAAGGGTACTGTGCTGTCAGAAACAACAGAGGAAAGGGATTTGGGAGTAATTATTTCTAATGACTTAAAGGTAGAAAGGCAAAGTAATAAAGTGGTGGGGAATGTAAGCAGGGTACTGGGTTGTATAGCTAGGGGCATTAGTAGCAGAAAAAGGGAAGTGATCATGCCACTTTACAGATCTCTAGTTAGATCTCATCTAGAGTATTGTGTACAGTACTGGAGACCCCATCTCCAGAAGGATATAGATACTCTAGAGAAAATTCAAAGAAGGGCTACTAAAATGGTGACTGGTTTACAGGAAAATAAATATCAGGATAGATTAAAGGATCTGAACATATATAGCTTAGAGTAGAGAAGAGAGAGAGAGAGAGAGAGAGAGAGAGAGGGGATATGATTGAAACATTCAAATTCATGAAGGGATTCAACAAAGTGCAGGATGGAAGTATATTTCAAAGGAGTACAAATGTTAGGACAAGAGGCCATAGTCTAAAACTAGAGGGACACAAGTTTAGACGTAATGTAAGAAAGTTTTACTTTACTGAGAGGAATAGCCTACCAGCAGAAGTGGCAGAAGTTAATACAGTGACAAAAGACCAAGGACCAAGAAAGATTTGAGGTTTTTACAGTAGGAAAATGGGCAGACTAGATGGGCCGAATGGTTCTTATCTGCCATCAAATTCTATGTTTCTATGTTTCCATGTTTCTAAGGGAAACATTTCTATTCTAGTAACAACACACCCATGATTTTGGAGGAGGGGAAGGTGGAGAAGAATTATTGACCAACTTCTTCTTTCTCCACATATACTGGGGGCTAGTTATTGTGCTGCCACTGCCTCAGGCGCATCACTGGAGCTAGTCGTGGCAAGTGGAACCTTTATCATCTATCACCCATGTGTTGATCCCATTCCCTTTGAACTGCCCAATCATCCTTCTGCTTAAACAACTTAGCAGCAGCAGCAAGAACAGTAGTTGTAAATTCCGCATTTACATCAGGGCATTTGACAATGGGCAGTGGCCACTGGCCAACAAAACATGACCTGCTGACACTAGGCCATTAGGGCATTTTTTTTCTCAGTGCTTGCGCTTTAAAAAAAAAAAAAAATGCAAAAAAAAAAAATTGTCCTACAAAATGGGGATTTGTTTCTAACAAGCCTAAGTCCTACAAATCAATGTTTCCTTAGGGCTTGTGCTATACAAATCTAAATCCTACAAATCAATGTTTCCTCAGGGCTTGGGCCTCTAACAACAAATCTTACAAATCATCTTCTATAAAATACTCTGTCACGTCAATTATCAGTCTACCCCAGTGGCAGCTTATGTCAGGGGGTCACTGTGTCTATCACGTTACAATCACATTTCTGATTTTATTTATTAACTGTCCAGGGGCGGACTGACAGCACCCAGGGCCCCCGGGCAAATAAAGGTCATGGGCCCCCTTTGCTCTGCCCTTTTTATGCCCCACCCACATTTATATCCCGCCGACTCCAGACCACCTCTTTTACTACTCTTATAACTCACATTAATGTTGTGAAGTAAAGCAAAGGATACCACAGAGCTTACAATTTAAATGGAGCTACAATTCCAGTGTAGCTGCATTCCAACTGTAAGCTCTGGCATCACTTGTGTAGCTCCATTTCAATTGTAATACCACATAGCTTACGACTGAAATGTAGTTACACTAGTAGTGATATGAAAGAGATCACAATTGAAAGGTAGCAATACTAGTGATACCACAGACCAGTGTTTGTATTTTAGCTCTATGAGTCAATTCCCACACTTCACTTTCTTTACAAACAGCCAGTAGGGAGTAAATTCACATATCTAGTGTGAAGTAAAGGAGCACTGCCAATGGGAATGCAACTCCCATCCCCACCCCTTGCCTGTATCCTCTATCGATGTCTAGTAGTCCTAACAAATTCAGATACCTCTGTCCTTGATATACATTTAAATATGGAACTCTGATGCAGTGCAGAGTATATAACCCCAGGGACATGTACAATTAACCCCTTTGTGTTCCTATAGGATTCTTAAGTGCATTATAATGCCTTAGCATACAAATGGTTCAAAATTAAAACATAAATAAACCTGCTGCAGCTTCAATTCAATGTTCAGTCTCTCAGACTGCAATAACTACATGGAAGGAACCTGTCTTTCTTCACTGCTCTTTTACCGCTTGGACTTAGAAAGCCTTGCAACATAGCAGACAGTGCAATGAGGTGGGTGTGTTAACAGGGCAACTGCCCAAGGGTTGGCACATGCACATATAACAAGACTGTATGCCAGAGGAACTTTACTATTACCCTTAGAATCAAGTGAGATATCCCCCTCACATAGGGCTCGATTCAAATGTTGGCGTTAAAACCAACGTGAAGAAAAAAACTGCCTTCGCTCGTTAAGCAAGACCAGGTAACGTGAGATTCAAATCTTTGTTACCCAGAAGAGTTAACGAGCGACGGCCTACAAAACACACGAAGACTACAAAACTGGAGTCGCCAAATATTTGACCTCATCGTCGACGCCAAATACACGATAAACGCGAGAAACGTCTCCAAAAAAAAACCAAACACGCGAAACGTCCAACGTGACCCAGTCTCAGCCAATCACAGCACCCCAAAGTATCAAGTTGAGTCGAATAAACTATAAATAGACCCAAAATCACCTACGCACCTTTGTCTGTTATCGAGTTCCCAAGAGCTAGATATCAGGACCCAAGGAGCGGAGGTTAGTTTTTCAGAGAAAGGGAGTTTAGGCGGCGCACACACACAGACAGGTAGAAGGAGAGTTTGGCAGCACACAAAGCGACACAATACACTTTTGAACATACAAATACACGCATCCAAACACACATACACACATACACATAGCCCATTTTTTTTTTGTAAAACACACACACACTTTTTTTCTTTATTTTGACAGTGTGAGTCTGTGAGTGCAAGTGAGTGACAGAGAGTGAGTGAGTGAGTGAGTGTGTGAGGGCCTGAGTGAGTGCCTGGGTGTGAGTGGGTGAGAGAGATGGAGAGGAGAGGAGAGAAGAGAGGGGTGGGGAGTGTAGGAGGAGAGGAGGAGGAGATTCAGGGGGGCAACCCTGGTCAGGGTAGGGGAGGGAGAGGGAGATCTCTGGGGCGGAGGGGCAGCCACCCAAGACCAGGCACATCTAGTGCAGGGGCAGACACAGTGGGACGAGGGGTAGTCCCCCTGCACCACACACAGACAGGGCCAGTGCAGGCAGGGCTGGGGAGCCACAGCCAGGGCTCTCAACCAACCTCTGGGGGTGAGGAGGAGGAGAGGTTTAGAGAGCCCAAATACACAGAGGAGGAAAACCTGGTCCTCTGTGAGGCTGTGGTTGCCCACTACAGGTACCTCTTCCCCAAGGGGCCTAAAGCTGGCCTGTCAGCAAAGAGGAAGGCAGCCTGGAAGGAGGTTGTGGCTGCTGTGAATGCAGTGTCCTGCCGCAGCCGGACGTTGGATTCTGTGAAGAAAAGATGGGCAGACTGCAAGGCTAAGGTAAGACAGTAACATAGCAACACAGTAATCAATGTTGAGAAAAGACCTGTATACATCTAGTTCAACCCTTTTCCCATTTTTGTCTCCCATTATGAAGGTGAAGAAGAAGATGGGCGAGCAGGCCTTGCACGCTGCTGGCACAGGGGGTGGTCCTCCCCTGCGGGTGGAATACAGCCAGTGGGAGGAGGCTGTGCGTCAGACCATCTCCTCCATCATGGTGTGTGGGATCCCTGGATGGAGTGACACCGGGGATGAAAGTAGCCTCCAGACCACTGGTAAGTGCATCAAGACCCACACACACACATCACACCAATCCTGACACCCACCAGGCAGAGGCCAACACAGTGACACATGGACAGCATTACACAACACAATTCAGTCACACAGCTTGGAGGGACGTCAAACAAGGACAGAATACATGACCAACCTAGCCTGAATGGTAATGGTCAAGTCCCTGTTGAACCCCCTTTATGCTGTCCAAAACGACATCATGCACAGCACAAAAACAATGCACAATGTCATGTGTCAGTCACAGATCCAACTGTTATGTGTATCACAATGTCATACACATAGTGACAAAGAGGTCAGCACACAACCCCTTGAATGCCACAGGGATAAGTAATTCGTTGGTTGACAATACATTGGCTAGTCCCTTGGCACCCAATGGGTTACCGGAGAATAGCAAGGAGGGGACTTGGTGTGTTTCCTATTGTATTGTTACTGCATGTCAGGGCTAGACGTTGTACATGTAGGTAGTTAGTCTAAGTGGAATAGTCAAGGTTCAGCTTTCTGCATCATATGTAGCCTGCAGAGTGGGGATGGCCAGGGGGCATTCCCCGCCATCCCCACTCTGCAGGACATATGTGATCCACAGGACTCAACCATGATGGGGGGGGGGGATTCACTAGGATGTCAGAAAGAGGTGACAATGTGTACATGACAACTGCAGTGTCATCACACCTGAAATCCCTGTGTTGTTCTGTGGAGCCAGTGCACTGAGATCTAAACAACACGTGACATACCAGTGCTTAGGCTCCATAGCATAACAAACATGTGAAAAGGTAGAAACAACCTCCAATAGTACATTCTAACAATGCACTTGTTTGCTGTGTGTTAGGATTTTAGCGGTCCTGGGGTGTGTTTGTGTGTCCTCCAGCTGTTTGGGTTCCTGGGTTCCACAGATCATGTTGGTTGGCGTGCTTGGTGTGGTTATTCCTGCTGCCGACATCATTTACTGATTGATTGGCCTCTGTAGTCATAGGTCCTCACTGGTGCATTGCTGTGTTTAGAGGTCCTGGTGTGTTTGCTGTTGAGGCCTAGGTGAAGAATGTGCAGTGGGTTTGTGTCACTCAAGGTGTGATGGTTCAGTGTTGCTCACCACATGGATCCTGATGAATGGGGATAGCAAGGAGGTATATGCCTTGCCATCCCCATTGCTCAGGATACACATGATGACCAAATCACATCACTGCAGGTTACTGTAATCAATGTATGTGATCACGTCAAACCTAGCAAAGTGTGTTAGGATGGTAACCAATGCATTGCAAAGAAATGCAATGGCTACCATCCTGCCACTCAACGGTTTGCGTGTCAGTGTAATAGTCTTGC